>JAJJWW010018590.1:0-366779 GCA_023531295.1 Papaver armeniacum | reverse complement strand
GAAACCCTAGTTTTGTGTTCTGTTGTTCAACTTTATCTCGAATTGTTTTGCATGCTTAAGGTATAAGAGAGTTCAATTCTAACACCTCAATGCTTTGCTCTCACAATGAATGCCATGTATCCATTGTAGTTAGGATAACACCGTGTTGGGTGTGTTTTTCACTCATGCTTTAACCTTTATTGCTAACTCTTTGATTAGTTGTGCTTAACTAGACAACTAATGCTCAAGTAGTATCTTTAATTGATAATTGAAGTCTCACTTGGTGAAACTCCTTAGATAAGTGGTAAACTTGACACATTATCCTTATCTGTCATAGGAACAAGAACACTCAAATTAGTTGAATCACATAACTTTGAACTAGTGGGGGATTTGTGATCCTAGTACTGCAATCTCAATATTTGTATTTCATCTTGCCTTTAGTTTTGTAACTTTCAACTCAACAGATCGACATCAACATCAGATTCCCATATTGTGTCACTCAACTAGAAAACAGTTAGTAAGCCTTAGACCAACTTCATAGCGTCACCAATTCCCCGTGGATCGACTCCGTGCTTGCCCGTGTCTCCAATGTGCACTTTGCACTGCATATCACAAGTAGGCGAAAAATAAACCACCTTCCCAAGCCTACCAGTAAGTCCTCTCAGATTGCCAAATGAATTGTTGGGTGTGGTTGTTAGACGCCCGCATTTTCAAAATGTACTCGTCATATGCATCCGCAGGCAAACCATAACTTAGAATCCTTAGGGGCTGCTGAGCTACCTTTGTTCGGGACTATGCCCACGTATGTTTCGTGCATCAAATTGATAGTTGAATTACGTGCATCAAAATACACCACCAATTTTTTTCTTGAGGCAACATGTATAGACTAAACTCAAATACAATTCAAAGAGTTCAACTTAATGAATCTCAATCACGAATTATATGAAGAGCTTATATCTCTTTCTCTCACAATCGAATGTAAACATAAACAAGTCTCAGCGAACCTAATTATTCCATGAGAGTACTTGAGGATTCCAAAGATCAATATCCAAGATCAATCGAAAGGTATCCAACAATTGTGATGGACTTATCTACTTGAATTGATTTTACGTACAACCCGTGATATTTCAATTATGAAGATAAACAATATAATGCCGAAAAGAAATAACATAGACACCAAAAAAATTGTTAACGAGGAAACCGCAAATGAGGAAAAACCCCAGGACCTAGTCCAGATTTGAACACCAAACTGTATTAAGCCGCTACAGACACTAGTATACTATCAATACTTCGGACTAGAATATAGTTGAGACCGAATCTCTTTGTCCAGCGATTCGATTCTGATGCCGCTCTCCTTACGCCTCTTGAATTCCCCAAGACTCCGCGCAATTGATTCCCTTGGCTGGTGTCCTTTATAGCCCAAGAGTTACTTCAACTCAATTGAAAACTTTAAACCAATATGCCTCCCACAGATAAGCCTATATGTAATTTTCGTTCTGATCAAAGATCAAGGCGAGGTAGAAAATCGATTGCAATAGAAAAAGTCTAGCAAACCTCAAAATCCGGTCTTACATTTTGAAGAAAGTAGCCTAGATTATTATTCACCTCACAAGTATATACTTGTGGAATCACAAAGTCTGAGACGAAGAAACTTTGTTTTGTTGGAGCTAAAGGCTCAACAATCAAAACAAGATCAGGATACACGAACTATCAAGATAAAGATAGTTGGACCTGGATTCACGAATCCCTGGGTGAAGTATTTTTAGTCGCTAAACCTAAAAAAAAAAGTTTAAAGGAGAGGACGGCTGTAGTTTACAACAAGGACACACAAGAATAGTGTCAAGGATTCAAAGATCCCAGATGTTTGAGGTTCTCCTTATATAGACTTTCAAGGTCAAGGTTGCTTTAGATTTAAGCTAAGGTAGCTTTGGAATCAAGTAACCAATAATCAACATTAGATGAAATACTTGATTTGAGATTAACATAAAAACATATACACTCTTGTTAGGATTAACCATAACCGAACCGTGTACAATGACTGATATGATTTCAATTGTGTTGTAGTACGATGGTTCGTTCAAGGCTTGTGAAAGCAATAGATTTTAGACCTAATTTTAAAACGAAAAATATAGCAAACTCAAAGCAAAAGATGATGTGAATATTATGGAGAAACTGGGGCTAGGATTTCACCATTCATCAATAATTATGTGATTCAATATTAATTTATAACATGCAATTAACAATTGATTCGATTCTAAATTATTGCCAAAATCAGATTTCCAAAATATCAAATTTTAGTCGCAACTATAACGCATCAAGAGTTCGTCTTAAACTAAGCATGCATTATCAAGAGAAAACACATTTGATTAATAAAAATCATTTAATTCATTTTTTTAATCAATGCAATTAATCATATAAAAATATTGCATAAAATTATTGAATAGAGATTACCACGTAAATCTTGAGAGAATGGATTCCTCCATCACCCCAAGGAGTGAGTTTAGCTCATCATGTAGGAAACACGCTCAAAAGTTGATTTCAATGCTCAAAAAGTGCTTACAAGGTTGAAAATATATAAAAAATAGAGATTTGTAATGCTTATGAATGTTACAAACTCATTGTTACAATTTACGATAAAAGAGAAATGCCGTATCACTCGTTTTCATGTCGCCGAAACTTTTACAAAGAGAAGAAAAGATGGCAATCAATAAACGAATGTCTTTGACTGTGATATGTTCTTCATCTTTTTCTTCAACAACAGCAATGGCGATCCTCTACAACTCTCTGTTTATCGCTCCGTTTCTATCCCAATCTCTCCATAAACTCTCGATAACCCCTCCACAACTTCTCAGCACTCTATATATACTCGACAAAGGCCTCAAAATCACCGTAATAACTCCAAAATAATTCCCAATAACTCGCGTACGCGGAAAATATTCTTTCTTTTACTTCTTTTTGTACGCATTTTACAACCAAACTCTCCTTATATTTATCCGCTACGCTCCAAACTCAAGTTTCGAGCCAACAAACATGTTCGTAACATGTTCAAACTTTTGAATCACACACACATGGATGCTATAATAAAGACCCTAGATACTCTGTTTTCAAACAATCTACGTAACAACCCTTTTATTTCGAAACCAAAAGACTTACCATCATGTTTTCAAACTGTTTAGTCGTAACATGGTGGTGTCAATCCAAAACAAGCAACAAATCCGACCAAATCATGTTGAAATTCAATGCAGAAAATCTCGAGAAATCCCGTGAATACCCGTTGCTCTGTTTTCGTCAATCTGAATATCCATCCAATTCTAGTCCAAACCATTGACCATACCTACCATGTTTAGCTCTCACAGAGTCACCATCAAATTCAGCCATTGAATCTCATGAAATCACGTCCAATTCTTGAATCTAAACTCTGCCGGTTCACTGCACCACTTTCCCGCCAAAAGTATTTTTTATGTTTTGCTACAAATCGATCATTCTAGCCAAATTACATCCAATCCAACAACCTTACCAAACCTATTTAACCGAAAGGAAAGATACTCATTTAATTTCAAATTTATTGAGTCTCACTCCCGAACACCCCCAAAATACAAACCCTAATTTCGCCACCATTTTTCCCGCCAAAATTGAAAATTCAAACGAAGAAGAAGGCCGCCCCTTATACGAGTGTTGGGGTGCCGATAGTAATTAGTGTACCCCTTATCAAATGAGGTACCCTTATCCAAAATTGGGGCTCGTTTAGTAGTTGTCCTCCGGGTGCCTTTAGTGATTTTTTCGGGTGCCGATAACATTTTTCCGGGGTATCTCCAACATACTTCCGGAGAGCCTGTAGTATATTTTCTGGGTTCCTTTAGTAATTTTCTCCTGGGGTGCAAATACAACTTTTCGAGAAACATTCTTCACGAAAGTTTATTTCCTAGAAAAGACTTAAAACAAGTTTATTAGTGATAAAATGAGTCACATGTAATGTAGTTATTGGTGAAAATGCGTCGCACTCACGTGCTTATCAAATTCCCACACACTTACATTTTGTTAGTCCTCGAGCAAAACAGAAAATTAACCCGCTCAACAAATTGATCATGTACAAAAACCTCGACCCGCTCAACAAATGATCTTAATATTTATTTATTTTTAGACCCACTCAACAAATTGCTCATAATATGATAAGAAAACAAAAGAATAGACCTCTCAATTGCCGATCATAAGAAAATGCCCTATATATTTTATTTTTTAGACCCGCTCAACAACTGGTCATGATAAGAAAATAGCAAAAATGTAATTCGCTCAAGCCAGTTGATCATAAATTGCAAGATAAAAAAGTTAACCACCCTACACTTAAATCTAACATTGTCCTCAATGTTTCTAATGAAAGCACTCTGACCAAAATTAAAGTAACACGAGGAAAGATAGTACTGGTGAAGAGAGAAATCAAAAACTAATATACAATATACGATTGCCTCGATGTTCAATCAAGGTAAACATGGTCCTCCATAGGGACCTCCTCAACATCACTTGTAGGAAATGGCTCTAAAAAGGGCTTCAATCTCGAGCGTTAACCTTCGAAGAACTAGTACCATCCGGTGTCTCGATCTCAACGGCTTCATGAGAAAAAACAGTACGGACCACAAAAGGACCGGTCCACCAAGAGCGTAACCTCCCGGGAAATAGATGCAAACGCGGATCGTACATAAGAACTTTTTGACTTGGAGAAAATGACCTTCTTAGAATATTTTTATCATGCACAAGTTTCATTTTGTTCTTATACTCCTTAGTACTATCGTATGCATCTCTACGAATCTCTTCCAACTAATTAAGCTGGAGTTTCCTATGGGCTACTGCCTTGTTAAGAGAAAAGTTTAGCTGCTTAAGAGCCCAATATGCTTTATATTCTAACTCAACAGGTAAATGATATGCCTTTCCATACACAAGTCGATAAGGTGACATTCCAATTGGGGTCTTAAACGCAATAAGGTAAGTCCATAAGGCATCAGCAAGCCTAGACGACCAGTCTTTCCGATTAGGATTAACTGTTTTATTTAATATACGTTTTCAAACCTTTACCTGACCACTAGTCTTCTGATGATATTGGATAGCTACTTTATGTGTAATACCATAATTCTTCATCAAAAGCCTAAAAGTTCCATTACAAAAGTGCGACCGTCCATCACTAATTATAGCTCGCGGTGTACCAAAACGTTTAAGTATATTATATTTCAATAACTCAATCACAACCTTATGGTCATTGGTTTTACACGAAACTGCCTCAATCCCACTTAGATACATAATCTAAAGCGAAAAGGATGTACAAGTTACCAAAAGAATTAGGGAATATACCCATAAAGTCAATACCCCACACATTAAAGACCTCAACAACTAAAATAGGGTTCAAGGGCATCATGTTCCTACGGTAAATGGTTCATAATTTCTGGCAACGCTCACAAGTAACACGGTAACTGTGAGAGTCTTTGAACAACAAAGGCCAGTAGAATCCATACTAAAATACCTTAGTAACAGTCTTCTTAGCACTAAAGTGACCGCCACAAGCATGATCATGTCAAAAGAAAATAATACTGGATTGGTCACTCTCAGGTATACATCTCCTAATAATATGGTTTGGAAAATACTTAAGCAAATAAGGATCATCTCAAAAGAAGTGCTAACCTCATTTAAAAACCTAGAACGATCATGTTTACCCCCAATGTTGAGGCATTCGACCAGCAACAATATAGTTCACTATATTCGCATACCGAGGTAATTGGGTAACAAAGAACAGTTGTTCATCAGGAACTATCCCTCACATGGGGAATCATCAAGGGTATGCACAACAAGCCTAGACAAGTGGTATGCTACTACATTTTCTCGCACCTTTTTATCTCTGATGTCTAGAGAAAATTCTTGTAACAAGAGAATCCATCTAATCAATCTAGGTTTAGTATCCTTTTTGGAAAGAAGATACTTCAAAGCAAAGATGATCAGTGAAGATTATAACCTTAAAACCTAAGAGATAGGGTCTAAACATGTCTAAAGCAAACATAATGGCTAACAGATCCTTCTTTGTGGTGGTATGGTTCAATTAGGCATCATTCAGAGTTTTGCTAGCATAATAAATCACATGAAGTAATTTATTTCTCGGTGACCTAGCACAACACCAATAGCATAATCAAGCATCACACATGATCTCAAAGGGTAGGTTCCGTTGGGTGCACTGGACTATGGGGGCGGTAGTGAGTAAAGTCTTAAGCTTCTCAAAAGCCTCTAAACAAGCATTATAAAAAGCAAACTATGCAACCAAGATTTGGCTTTTTCTCTTTGGGAAAAGGGGAATAACCTAAGTTTCAGACCATCATTTAGGTTTTTTAATTCGTAGGGTACTACAAATTTCCTCGAATTGCCTAACATGAAAATAGGGGTTTTAATTTTCTTTCCCTAAAAAGACTGGGAGCATCCAGTATGGTCCCGTGTTTCAGATTCATAATTTGCTTGATTTGACTAACTTGATACATGACCGACGAGAGGTCCTAGTTGGGTTCAACAAATCTTTCAAAGTTGCCATTTAAGGCACTACTAAAGGGCTAGGAGTACTTTCTTCTATAAGTGTCAAGTTTTCAAAGCCGAAATTTCCGAAAACAAGGCTCTCAACGGAAAGAATCTTCGATCTCCTCTTCCAAAAGAAGAACTACTAGGTTTTCACTAATCAATCGGCCTAGAGTGTCTATTTTCCATTCTCGTTATCTAATGACCTCGGGCATACACTAGAAAAAAAAAAGAAAAATCCTAAGGAAGAGAAGTTCTATGCAAACACACACAAGGTCAACTCCATCACAATAAGCCTATTGATTCTAGCAAACAAAAACATGATGGCTCCCTTAGATTGTTTCTAGACCAGCTTCTATTCTTCCGAAAGGCAATTCTTACAATTTCAAAGAACCTCTCTCGAATCAAAGTAATTAAGTTAAATAGAGATCGAGAAGCTCGATGGAGCTTGAACACCTCCGCCTCACCGGCAACGTTTCCCGGGGCTTCGAGATAGGCTTAATAGAGCAACTAATAATCATCGTGAACTTTCGAGATAGGCTTAATAGAAAGCAACCAATATATCTTTTGGACGACTTTTCCTATTAAGCTCGTTACCCTACGGTCTCGTTCTAGTCCAAATTTTAGGGCTTAGGTTCGTGTAGGTTACGTGTTCCTAGGGGTGACAAGAAGGAAACGGTGATGAAATCCGAGTCCTTATCTTAATTTGGCCGTGCCTTGCCCTTTACTTGAAATTAAAAACCTTATTCAATTCCTCAACATATATGCATACGAAGGAAGATAAAACCCGCCCGACAAGGGGATTCGCGGTTTTTAAAAAACTTACCTCCCGTTCAGACGGGGATGAACCGCTGAAGTCGACTCGGGCCACCGACTCCTATGTCGGTGTACGAACCCGAGGGGCCGAGGGAAATATCGTGCTTACTGCCTGGTCCTTCCCTATGTGTTTAATATTTAATTACCCTTCCTTAGAGTTTAAAAATAAAAATAATGTCCAAAGTCCAAAGTCCAAAAGAAAAGAAAATTACAAAATAAAAGATATCCTAATACAATTTCTAAAAAGAAAATCCAAAACAATAAAAAGAAAAATAAAACTAAAATCCAAAAAAAAAAAAAAAAAAAAAAAAAAAATCTTTGTATTTTTCCCTTTTCTTTTAGCTTTTATCTTTGACTCCAAGTCTTTTTAGTCACCAAACTCCTTGGCTCAATTTCTCGTTCGATCCAACTCCAAACCCGTAGCACAAAGATAAATACCAAAGAAACGTAAAATAGAACAAAGTAAAAAAATAATAAAAATAAAAACCTAAAATAATCTAAAAACTTTAACTTAAAAATAAGTTCGCGTAGGCGCGCAAAAATTGATATGATTTCAATTGTGTTGTAGTAAGATGGTTTGTTCAAGATTTGTGAAAGCAATAGATTTTAGTCCTAATTTTAAAACTAAAAATATAGCAAACTCAAAGCAAAAGATGATGTGATTATTATGGAGAAACTGGGGCTAGGATTCCACTATTCATCAAAAATTATGTGATTCAATATTAATTTATAACATGCAATTAACAATTGAATCGATTTTAAATTATTGCCAAAATCAAATTTCCAAAATATCAAATGGTAGTCGCAAGAATAACGCATCAAGAGTCTTAAACTAAGCATGCATTATCAAGAGAAAACACATTTGATTAATAAAAATTATTTAATTTATTTTTTTTAATCAATGCAAGTAATCATATAAAAATATCGCATAAAAGTATCAATATAGATTACCACATAAATCTTGAGAGAATGGCTTCTTCCATCACCCCAAGGATCGGGTTAGCTCGTCATGTAGGAAACACACCCAAAAGTAGATTTCATTGCTCAAAAAGTGCTTACAAGGATGAAAATATATGAAAACCAGATTTGTAACGCTTATAATTGTTACAAACTCACCGTTACAATGTACGATAAAAGAGAAATGCCTCCGTCAAATCAGTTTGCCTGTAACTCATAAATCGTTACAAGAAAAGATATTGATCAATAAACGACTGTCTTTGATTGTGATCTGTTCTTCGTCTTCTTCTTCAGTAGCAACCATGGCGATCCTCTGAAACTCTTTGTTTCTCGCTCCGTTTCTATCCCTCTGTAAACTCTCGATAACCCCTCTTAACTCCCCAACACTCTATGTATACTCGACGGGGCCTCAAAATCACTGTAATAACTCCGGAATAATTCCCAATAACTCTGCCAGACACGGGAAAATATTATTTCCCTTTTCTTCTCATGTACGCGTTTTATAGCTGCAAACTCTCCTTATTTATCTATTCCACGCTCTAAACTGTTGCTCAAGCCAACAAACATGTGCGTAACACATTCAAACTCAATCACACACACACTCCTGGGATGCTATAATAAAGACCCGAGATACTCGCTTTCAAAGAATCAACGTGACAACCCTTTTATTTCTAAATCAAAAGACTTACCATCCCTGTTTAGTCGTAACAAAGGTGGTATCAATCGAAAACAAGCAACAAATCCGACCAAATCATGTTGAAATTAAATGCGTAAAAATCTCGAGAAACCTCGTGAATACCCACTCCGCTCGTTTTCTTCAATACGAATCTCCGTAATTCTAATCCAAACCATTGACCATACCAACCCGGTTTAGCTCTCACAAACTCACCATCAAATTCAACCATTGAATCTCATGAAATCACGTCCAATTCTTGAATCTAAACTTTGCGATTCACCGCACCACTTTCCCGCTAAAAGAATTTTATTATGTTTTGCTTCAAATCGATCATTCTAGCCAAATTAGATCTAATCCAACGACCTTACCAAGCCTGTTTAACCCAAAGGAAGATACCCATTTAATTTCAGCCATTGAGTCTCACTCGAACGCCTCCAAAATCATAAACCTAATTCTCGCCACCATTTTTCCCGCCAAAATTGAAAATTCAAACGAAGAAGAAGGTCGGCCCTTATCCATAGTGCCTGGGTACCGGATAGTAACTAGTGTACCCCTTATCAAATGAGGAACCCATTGTCCAAAATTGGGGTCCGTTTCGAAGTTGTCCTCCGGGTGCCTTTAGTAATTTTTTGGGTGCGGGAATAACATTTTCTGTGGGGTCTCCAACATACTTATGGGGTGCCTATAGTAAAATTTTCTAGGTGCCTTTAATAATTTTCTCCCGGGGGTGTAAATACAACTTTTTGAGCAACATTCTTCACAAGAGCTTATTTCTAAGAAAAGACTTAAAACAAGTTTATTAGTGATAAAATAAGTCCCAGGTAATGTATTTATGGGTGAAAATGCGTCGCACTTACGTGCTTATCAATGACTTGTTCACGAAAGGTTAGCCGAAACTAGCCAATTGAAAGATAAGTTTAACCATTATCATATAACATTTTAAGACTTTAACCTTGAGTCACAAATGTGATCAATCATGTATAGATAGTACTTTTAGAGAGTTGTTCAAATGTCGATTATCTCATAGAAATAATTTTGATGCATATGTAAATATTCGACAGGGTAAGTATGTGTACCTGGTACGTATTACCTTAAGACAAAAACGGGTTTAGGAACTCACGGTCTTTGATGCTTTGCATACTGGGTATGCGTACATTTTCGGTTTAGAAACCAACAGATCTTTTCCGTTTTGCATACTAGGTATGCGTATTCTCGGTTCACGAGTCAACGAGACTTTTTATGATACTTGACGGATACCGTGTATGCGTACAAAAAAGTCGATGCCGAACTATAGCTACGCCGGTACGTGTACTAGGTACTATACTGCAGCTCCGGAATTATAACAGTTCTCCCAGTATGTGAACTGGTATCCATACTATCTTGTATCCATATTTACAGTGGTTCGATATCTCTCTAATAATCGATTTGAAACATTCCCGAATAACATCAATGTTATATATCACTGTTATAGACTATTTTCAAATGATTAAACCTTGAATCATAATTAGGTCATAAACGATAAATTATCCTTAATCAAATTCCTCAAGTATGAACAATAAATGATCTTAAGCTTATCATATTTCAAGAATGATTATCAAGATAAACTTGACTCAGAAATTTTTGTTATGCATGTAATGTCTAATTTAGTCATCCGACAATGTCTCATAGATAGAAATGTGAAAACTTGAGAAATAGGTGGTTCCGATCTTCACTTACCTTTTGTTGATGAAGCTCTCCAAAAGTTTCGGTTGATCTTCGCCTTCAAATGGTAGAACGCAGTGATGTTTGGTACTCAACTACACACTTCTATCCTAATCCGAGACTTGACTAACTGTAGACTAGAAATCAAGATATAGTTTTGATCAACTAAATTTGACAACAAGCTTGAGATACCAACACTTGTGAGTTCGAACGAGCAATGATCGAAAAATCTCCCCTTTGTCAATTTTTAGTGACAAAACTATCAATACATTTGGATAAAAAAAAATAAAGCTTCAAAACTCCAGAATCCATCATGCATGATTTCCTTGGTTCTTCAACTCCTTGAATTCTTTTTTACTTCAAGTTGCAATGATTCTGAACGTGTTCAACTCAGCATCGTTGTTGTTGAAGATCCGTAGCGATAACAACTTTGAAAATATATACTTTCAATCGTCGAGAAACATAGTATTATTCACACAAAATTGGTCAATTAACCCAATAGGTGCTTAATTTACATGTTTAGAGTGTCAATTACATGCTTTTTTTAGCTATAATTCTTGCATATTACTTGTTATTATGATTATTTTTTAGTTTATATGGCATATCAGGTGAATCATCCAAAAAGGAGCTACAAAGTGCTTAAATGAGAAAGGAAGTGGAGTCTATCAATGAAGAAAGGCCAAAGTCCAAATTTAACTCATTCAAATCTAAGAGTTCTTAATATTATCTTGAAAAGAACGAGAATACGAAAAGAACGCAAAAATAATGAGGTCATTCCGAGTTCGGACGAAGAAGTTATGGGCAAAACAAGATTGAAACTTGAAGATACGAGAGAGAGGTTCTACCGATAACTTCATCAGCTCGAGTCAGCCGAACCCTCGGAGCTTAAAATTCAATATTTTCGAAGAGTAGACGGGGAGAGTGTTCGTCTCAAAAGAAATTTAATAAAGTGAGCTTCTAACTCGGTGATCGCATGGAGCAATTTTCACTTATCGAGTTCGTCGGGAAAGGTCGAATGTTATGAGCCGAACCTCGACAACTTCCCGGGACATATTTGGACGCGAAATTGACTTCTAACTCAAGGAAACACGGTCCCGGAAGGAATATAAAGCCTAACTTTGAGAGTTCTATATAAGAAGACATCCAGAGCCTTAAGAAGATATACCATACCTTGGGAGACACAATTCTATCTCCCATATTACATCTTCTACATCAAACCTAGGGTTTACCCCTTTAGGGGGAACCCATTCTTTTGTAATCATGTGTTGCTAAACCTTTCTTAATTAAGGATGAATTCAATGGGCTAGCGTGAAGCTAATTATTATACAAGTTTGTTCGGAGTTTTAATCATCTTATCGTTTGTCTTTACCATATTTATTGTTTATGAGTGATTCTTAGATTGATCCAGGATGCCTACTAGATTAGTCTATTGATTGTTCTATTGCTAGTATTGAGTTAGGAGATAAGTAATCGTCGATTGACTTTCTACACAAGTAGACATCGCGAGACCTTGCAGAGGGATTCTGTGGAGCTATTGCGAGTGAAGATAACATCAACAAGTGGACCTTGATCTAAGAGTTCAACTCTGATCAACCTAAATTCACAAAACTTAAAGCATTCGATTGGATTACACCTTGAGTGATCTACTACTTGGTGGTTCGTTGAATAGAATCTAGTAGTCGAGAACTTCCGTATCCGGTGATAGAAGGAGTTTTGGGAATGACAACGATCTAGCTGTTATTCTACGGTTGGTGATGAATGGTTCTAACGAAAGATAGATAAGTATTCTAATCCGATTATCACTTGGTAACAAATAAGGATTCCTTTGATCATCTCTTTTCTTTATTTTTGTCTTTTTATCCATCTTAAAAATCAAACCCCCTTTGTTTTATCTTTATTTTTCTAACTAAATAACCTATCAATTACGGATCTCTCGTAGGAACGATCCTTACTACCGCTATATTATTTATTTAATTAATGAGAAATATCTCGATTAATTTGTTGTGAGTTCTGACACGCATAAATTTTGGCGCCGCTGCTAGAGCAGTTGCTAATTGATTTGCTATTTGTTTAGCTTTTTTTTTTTTTTTTTTAGATTTTCTCTTTCTTGTGAGTCGTCATGTTTCCTTACGGAAATAACATGTACGGATCTCAAGATCGGACATATGACGAGTGGTAATCAATATGGCTTTCAATCTCATTCTTATAACAACGCCAACCATCCTATGGGTATAATCAAAACCAATCTTTTTGGCTATGATTAATATCCCACGGAACCTTATGGATATTCTCATACATGTCAACAACCTTATGACGGACATGTAAGTGAACAATCACGAGGATGGAAGGATAGTTATGTTTACGATCAATTGTTTTCTAGTAATGTGCAGGATAATGAGAGTTTTAAACTCAAAACTAATGATAGTGTAACCAAATCCACTCATATTGCTCATATTTCACCCATTCAAAGGGAAGAGTTAAGTCTAGGTACTCTATTGTGAGTAATGATAGAAAACGTTTAAATATCGAGAAAAACTTATTAAGAGATATAATCAAGCTGGAAAAGATGGAGCATCGGTGGAGACTCTTCAAGAAATTGAAAGGGCTATAAAAATGGAATTCCAGTATCGTTGGGATAGGTAAGATTATGAGGTTGACAAAGACTACGGTGAAGATGAGCAACCTTTGGAAAATCCTTGCAATAATGGTAATGTTATTTCAACTCTGGATCATAATAACGATCACTCGCCTATTCAAAAGGAGGAGGATGAATATGACATAACCGTTGTTATAAATGGTGTAACGTACTCAAGCGAAGATTTTAGGAGTTGCATCAAGAATTTTTCTTGAAGAGGATTACGATGTGAAAGTGTTGAAAATATTGAGATTGAGAATGAAACCAAATTGATTAAAGTCGTGGAAGACCCAATTGAGCTTGTCAAGGATTATAATGATGCTAAGATTTTGGTTGAAACTGATGGAGAATGGCTAAATAGTTTGATAGAGGACCACGATACAAACGAGGTAAATAATTCATTGCAATTCTTTAAGAATGATGAGGATCCTGTAATACAAGAGATTGTGGAAGGTTTGTCTAATCGTTTGCATATTTCTAAATCTTTTGATTCACATTACTTAGGATTGAAGTTGTGTGCTTCCAATGTTTTGACGGATGATTTTGCTTCTAAGTATCTACCACTTGATGTTTTTGATTCTAGCATTGTGCAGGTTCAACAAGAGGAACCTATAGAAGTTCCCTTATTCTATGTTCTTTATCCACCTTCGAGTGTAGAAAGGACTAAGTGTGGGGGAACTTCCAGCTATAACAATTTCATTATTCATATGTTATGCTAATCATTGTGTGAAGTTGTTATTAGAATTGCAGATTGTTTTACGGGCGATTGCAGTTTTCGAGTTGTTGGTGTATGGAAGATAACCCGGGGGTTAGGTGAGGACGTTAAACTAAAGCGGCCGCATGGGAGGCAACCCATAGGTTTTGTATTTCTATCCTTTTGTTTTTAGTTTTCTTCTTTTGAATATCATATTAGGATTTCCACCTTGATTTTACTTAGGACGGAGTCAATTACATTGAGGACAATGTAGAGTTTAAGTGTGGGGGAGTGTTTGGATACTTTGCATATAGAGTTTTTCAAAAATTTGTAAATATTGCATAAAAAAAAAAAACCTCCAACTTGTAGAGATTTTAGAGTCACTAGCATACTTCTAGGTATGTTTACATAGAGAATTCAGAAGACATAACTGAACTTGGAAGTGTTAGGGAACTACGTTCGGATTTCTTGCTTGTTAGAGTGTTAAATAATGGATTTAATCATGCCGGTGATGCAAATTAGGAGCAGAGGGAATGCATTATTAGAGTTTCGATCAACCATTAGTGGAGACTACCTATTTTCATATCAACCGAGGCACTGGACAGATTTTCTTTGTAGCTTACTAAAGAGCTTTCTTTTGAGTGTGTGTCACCACGTTAATTCCGGGTAGAATGGTGAGCTACAACCTCCCACCAATAGAAGCACTACTCTTTGATCTCCTGACTGCTAATTTTGTCAATCATGAGAGTGACGTCTATAGATGAAAACCACCTTCTTGTAGTTTGATTTGCAGTTAGCATCATTCTCTCTCTCGCCAACAACAGATCCATAGAAACACCATCATCATCAACAAGCGGAGCGACATCAATATCTACAAGGAAAGTTGAAGACGTTTGAGGTTTACAAGCAACAATACAAGGAAGAGCAAATTTCATATCCAAGTAAAGCAACATACAATGAGCAGATTTTTATATACATGTTGAAGACTTACATATAAGGATCGGAATTCTATATCAAAATTGAAGATTTATTTACAAGAGCGAAGAAAATTAAAAGATGAGAGTTATTGAAGTTTATGATACAAATACAATACAAGTTTTGAAGATCAAAGTGGTAAAGTACTTCTTTCATGGCCATATTATTTTAATTTCGTTATTATCTTTGTAGTTGCAACCTTTTTGTTGAAAAAAATAAAAAATACAAAAAAGATTTGCATTTAGGTTGTTATTTGTTCAATAAGGCCATAGGGAAGAAAAATATATAAAGAAGTTTCAAGCAACAAGGAAATTGTAGAGAAAAGAGTTACAAATTGTCAGAGTTTTAAGAATTTCAAGAGTTTCAAGAGTTTATCATCAACAGTTGAAGACCGAATACGAAGACCAAGATGAAGAAGACGAGCCAAAGGAAGATGTTTCTATTGGATGTTGTGAGAGTGGTGTTATCATCATTGCAGTCAGATGTGAAGGTGGTAAGTACTCTCATCCTCATGATAATAGTTGATTTTCTTTCTTAGAGATTATCGAAAAAGTCTTTTATTTCCCACGATTTTGTGGAGTCTCCAGAAATTATTTCGGAAGGTTTCCTTCCCACCATTCAACGTGTGTAGGATTTCTCTCTTCATTCCTACCTGCACACATGTGAGACCCATAAAAAAGTCGTCTTATTGAGTGCAATTATCATAAAATCCTTTTAAGTGAGACAGAGTCGAGGCGAAATGCTTATTGATCGCTCTCAAACACGCGTTCTCTCATTATGGTGTGGTTATTTCTCACTCAACATTTAAGAATGATAATATGTTCTTTGGTATTTCTAACATCTTATTACTAGCACGCAGAAACTCTATGTCCTCATAGCTCTTTGGATGCTTGGGAAGCTGGAACGCTTTGAAGTTGGAGTAGGTTTTGTGAGTATATCTCTTGTAAGCCCTCACGAGACTATAACTCGTCCACTAGGGACACCTAGAGGTTTAAAGGCTTGTTACATGTGCTAAGTGCATCCGTATCCTCAATGACATGGAGTTGTTGTATTTTATGTTATGTAGTTTGCTCGAGAACTAGCAAAAGCTAAGTGTGGGGGAATTTGATTGGTGCTTAATTTACATGTTTAGAGTGTCAATTCCATGCTTGTTTTAGCTATAATTCTTGCATATTACTTGTTATTATGATTATTTTCTAGTTTATATGTCATATCAGGTTAATCATCCAAAAAGGAGCTACAAAATGCTTAAATGAGAAAGAAAGTGGAGTCTATCAATGAAGAAAGGCCAAAGGCCAAAGTCCAAATTCAACTCATTCAAATCTAAGAGTTCTTAATATTATCTTGAAAAGAACGAGAATACGAAAAGAACGCAAAAATAATGAGGTCATTCGGGTTCCCTGGACGAAGAAGTTGTGGGCAAAACAAGATTGAAACTTGAAGATACAGAGAGAGGTTCGACTGATAACTTCATCAGCTCGAGTCAGCCGAACCTGGAGCTTAAAATTCAATATTTTCTAAGAGTATACATGAGAGTTGCTCAAAAGCAATTTAATCAAGTGAGCCGAACCTGGTGATCGCATGGAGCAATTTCGCTTGTCCAAGTTAAGTCCGGGAAAGGTCGAATGTTATGAGCCGAACCTGACAACTTCCTGGGACATATTTGGACGTGAAATTAACTTCTAACTCAAGGAAACACGGTCCCTGAAGGATTCTAAAGCCCAACTTTGAGAGTTCTATATAAGAAGACATCCAGAGCCTTAAGAAGATATACCATACCTTGGGAGACACAATTCTATCTCCCATATTACATCTTCTACATCAAACCTAGGGTTTACCCCTTTAGGGGGAACCCATTCTTTTGTAATCATGTGTTGCTAAACCTTTCTTAATTAAGGATGAATTCAATGGGCTAGCGTGAAGCTTAATTATTATACAAGTTTGTTCGGAGTTTTAATCATCTTATCGTTTGTCTTTACCATATTTATTGTTTATGAGTGATTCTTAGATTGATCTGGGATGCCTACTAGATTAGTCTATTGATTGTTCTATTGCTAGTATTGAGTTAGGAGATAAGTAATCGTCGATTGACTTTCTACACAAGTAGACATCGCGAGACCTTGCAGAGGGATTCTGTGGAGCTATTGCGAGTGAAGATAACATCAACAAGTGGACCTTGATCTAAGAGTTCAACTATTGGGATCAACCTAAATTCACAAAACTTAAAGCATTCGATTGGATTACACCTTGAGTGATCTACTACTTGGTGGTTCGTTGAATAGAATCTAGTAGTCGAGAACTTCCGTATCCAAAGTGATAGAAGGAGTTTTGGGAATGACACCGATCTAGTCTGTTATTCTACGGTTGGTGATGAATGGTTCTAACGAAAGATAAATAAGTATTCTAATCCAGTTATCACTTGGTAACGATGAAGGATTCCTTGATCATCTCTTTTCTTTATTTTGTCTTTTTATCCGTCTTACAATCAAACCCCCTTTGTTTTATCTTTATTTTGCTAACTAAATAACCTATCAATTACACATCTATCTGTGGGAACGATCCTTACTACCGATATATTATTTATTTAATTAGTGGGAAATATCTCGATTAATTTGTTGTGGTTACGACACGCATCATCGGGATGCATCCAACTTCACCCTCGCCATTTTTAAGTTTAAGCCATGATGAATCCAGATTCATTCTTGCTATTTTTTGGTGTCCATTCACCCATGCTAATTTTTACTCGTCCATTAGAACCATGTTTTAAAAATATTTGGGCAATGTTGATTTCAATTTCTATTATTATCTTCTTGAAGTTCAATTTTATCACAACTTCGAAGTAATACTACGGTGATATGTTTCTCCCCTTAGTCAACACTTACATCTTTTGCATAATATGTGAAACCTATAGATGTTGATTTACTCCCCCCTTACATAATGATCTATAAACCATATGTATGTAGTGCGAAACTACTAATTAATTCCACCCCCCACCCCCCCCCTTTTTGTCAATAAAAATTGGCAAAGGTATGAAAACTATGGGATCATAATGAATTCAAATAAAAAATGTTTCAAGACTTAAAGGAAACACATATCAACTTTTATATAGATGATCACAGAGTATAAAATACTTAACGTCTCATCGAGGAGATTTAAGATACAAGCATCCCCTCAAATTTCACATCCACTCTACCTACAAAGATATAGCAATTAAGAACTCTCCCCATTTGATGTCATTCCCAAGAGAACAACATGAGTGACCTTATTTTAATAAAAAGAAGGATTTTGTCGGACATTAACAAATCACATGGATTTGTATCCTAAAAATCAACATAAATTAATCTCAATGCCAGTTACGAAAAAAGAGATAATTTTAATCGATATGACTCAACATAAGAAAATCTTGTGGAGTTGATAATGCGGTAATTACACAAGATTGTGACCACGAGTAGATCAATACCGCGAAAAATTCTCACAAAGCTTGTTCTATTTTTAGTTCATAAAACTTAATAGATTTAACTTTTGAACATATATGAGATATCAGTTCAATTCACCAAAAAGTAAAGGACACATATATCTCATAAGACTTTGCAATACATTAAACCAATAATGATTAAATACTGCAAGTTCATCTTCCAAAAACTCTAGAATTTAAATAAATAAATCTAAAAACATGCAAGATGAAAATCATCGGAAATAGCTTGTGTACTCACAATATTTGTTATAACAAACCCTAGTTATCCTTCTTGAACACAAGAATAAATTCTCACAAGAAGTTTCCTAGTACAGGAAAACATATGCATAAGAATTCAAGAATAATCCTGGCAATGTTTTAGTTGAACTTTTATGAAATTGACATTTTTAGCAATTTAATTGAAGGATGATACCATTCAAGGCTAAAATACCATCAAATTTATTACAACCATTAAGGAGATAACAATTCCAATGTAGTTTAACATAAGTAACTTAAAACAAATATATCCTATGAAAACATAATAAAGAAACTCTCTATGCCGATTGCGATAGAAGTCCTCGGCAATCATGAATATTAGTTCAACCGGTATGGATGAGTTGTCATGGCATAGGACAATTGCTCTTTCATTCAGTAAAATCTTAGTTGAAGAAGAGTAGTTTCAGGATTGGCAGGTTTCTTCATCTTGTTGATGTTAGTCTGAGTTAAGGGAGAAGGACGACCAACACAAGTTCCAAAGAAACTAATCCCAAAGTGATTGCAAATTCTGCTGATAAGACATGGAAACCCAAGATTTTTCTTCTGTGAAACCATATGTATCATTTGACGAACAATTATGCCACATATATCAATCTCTTCTCCAGATACAAGAAAACAAATCATCTCAGCCAGGGTTCCGCTCCAGAGATTCTTATCAAGAGTGCTAGGTATCAAGTTTGCAACAACCAGTTTACTAAAAACTTTCAGGTGAAAGATTATGTTGTCAACAGATTCATTCCTGTTTAACAACATTTCAGACAACTTTTTGAGCAACATTCTTCATAAGATCTTATTTCCTAGAAAAGACTTAAAAAAAGTTTATTAGTGATAAATAAGTCTCAGGTAATGTAATTGTGGGTGAAAATTTGTCGCACTCACGTGCTTATCAATTGACTTGTTCATGAAAGGTTAGCCGAAACTACACAATCGAACAATATGCTTAACCATTTTCATATAACACTTTAAGACTTTAACCTTGAGTCACAAATGTGATCAATCATGTCTATATAGTGTTTTTAGAGAGTTGTTCAAATGTCGATTATCTCATAGAAATAATTTTTATGCACCTGAAAATAATCGACTGGTAAGTACGTATACCTGGTACGTGTATTGTACCTGTTCGTGAGTAGTTTTGTCATGGTAAGTGTATCGGGTATGTATACTCTTAAGATAAAAACGGGTTTAGGAACTCACACATCTTTTATGGTTTGCATACCGGGTATGCGTACATTTTTCGGCTTAAAACCAATAGATCTTTTCCGGTTTGTATACTAGGTATGCGTACCTTCCTGGTTTACGAGTCAACATACTTTTTATGGTATGGATACCGGGTATGCGTCTCAAAAAGTCGATGCCGAACTATAGCTACGCTGGTACGTGTACTGCAGCTCCGGACTTATAACAGTTCTCCCAGTATGTGAACGGGTATGCATACTGTCTTGTATCCAGATTTACAATAGTTCTATATCTCTCTAATAATCGATTTGAAACATTCCCGAATAACATCAATGACATATATCACTGTTCCAGATTATTTTAAAATGATTAAATCTTGAATCATAATTAGGTCATAAACAATAAATTGTTTTTAACCAAATTCATCAAGTATGAGCAATAGATGTTATTAAGCTTAGCATATTTCGAGAACGATTATCAAGATAATCTGGACTCGAAATTTCTGTTATGCATGTAATGTCTAATTAAGTCATACTACAATGTCTCATAGATAGAAAGGTGAAAACTTTAGAAATAGGTGGTTCAGCCTTCGCTTACCTTTTATTGATGAAGTTCTCCAAAAGCTTCGGTTGATCTTCTCCTTCAAACGGTAGAACGCAGTGATGTGTGGTACTCAACTACACACTTCTATCATAATCCGAGACTTGACTAAATGTAGACTAAAAATCAAGATATAGTTTTTATCAACTAAATTTGGCAACAATCTTGGGATAGCAACACTTGTGAGTTCGACCGAGCAATACTCTAACATTTAGGGTTTACCCGACAAAGCTCCCCAATAACCCGCATACCCAAATGTTGTGGCATGCGGTAGCTAAGTTGAAAATTTTGATCAGAGTACACACTTCTATTAATAAAATAATCATGCATCATTTGTTCGTGACCTTCCTCTTGAAATCTCCACGTATATCTTCTTCCCAATACGGTTCCTGTTGGATCTCACGGAACTTAGCCTGTATAATTATATCATGGTGTTGGTGATCGTTCTCCCATCATCTGAATCTGCATCCATTTGTTCCAGTTGCTGCATAAACCCTTATTCTTGTTACAAAAATACTTCTGCTAATAATTGCGCTTCCTCGTTTTCCAAATTAGGATCCAAAAATGAATGAAATGAATGAAAACAATAAATATATTTAAGAAATTCGAAGATTTTTTGTGAAAACAAAGAATAGATAATAGTTGAGTGTGTTTAAAATTGTTAGATTTCATATGATTATATAGGCTAAGGACATATAGTTGTTGGTGTAGCAGATAAGGACTGTTGGTTCAGTTTGGGTTAAGAAACAATTTTCCCACGGCACAGAAGTAAGTTTGTCCATCTAGCTGGCTTGGCAAACCATCAAATTTGGGTAGGTCGCCCTTATTACATCAAATTTAGAATCCACAGTTGGAGGATATGAAGATTAATTGGGGGATATGAATTACTTTTCCCATCTTAGCTATCCTGCCAACAGGTGTCTTAAAAATGTAAAATTCCAAGTTACCCTTTTCAAATATTAATAAATTAATATTATTTTTAAGTTTTTTTTTTTTTTTTTTTTTTGAAAACACCATAAAAAATTTAAAATGTAAGGTTTCCTTGGGCCTCATGACTGATGATGGTGTTGCTTTGCGGCCTGCTTGATATTTTTGTTTTAAATTGGGACAATGGTCGTGACATGTGTTTGGATGTCACTTTGAGTCTCTCCATTCACCGGTGGTGGTGTCCGTTCGTTCTCGCCCGGGTTTATCCCTAAGCAATACCATTTCACGCAAAAACAAGAAATATCTCGACAAATGTGCAGCTCAAGGGTATGGGTTTGGTGCTTTGGCCTTTTCCACGTTTGGTGAACTCGATGATGACACAATTGAGTTTTCGAAGAGACTGCACAATCATTTGTCTAGATTTGATGTTAATGCAAGGAGATGTAATTTCTTTTTTCATAGATTAGAGATAGTTATTCAAAAAGGTGTTGGAGCCCAGCTTGTTGCTAGGATTCCAACTAGTTTCTTACCGTCTTCCTCTGTTGTCGATGATTATGATTAAGCAATAATATTTTAGTTTAAAATAAATAAAAGTAAATAATAAAATTAATTTTAAAACACAAAATTGGTCAATTAACCCAATAACGACAATTCTGTGTGATAAAGACATGCAAAATTTAATAATGTTTAAATGGACCCCGAGAATGTAAAAATAGCCGGGATGTAAAACAGTTTCATCCTACCCATTTTCAAATATTTTTTCTTATTTTTAATTTACATCAGGATGCATCCGGTTTCACCCTCGCTATTTTTTTGAGCCAGGATGAATCCAGATTCATTCTTGCTATTTTTTTGGTGTCCATTTCACCCATACTAATTTTTACTCGTCCATTAGAACCATGTTTTAAAAATATTTGGGCAACTGACCCAATTTCTCATTTAAAAAAAAATGCTATTTTTAGAAAAAAAAATTAAAATTTATTAAAAGCAGAATGGTAGTTTAACATTACAAAATAAAAAATAAAAAAAAGGATAAAGGGTTTTTCATTTGACCATATTCGCTATCCCCAATTAGTCTCCATATCCCCTAATTACGGGTTCTCATAAACACATCCTCGACGAAAATACAGAGTGCTCCCGAGTCCCCGACCTCGTCATGGGTTACAATTGCATGAGTTACTATCACGCGGGGTCTAAATTGATCCGTGATTGATAAATCTTTTGAAGATTCAAAGAACCGCAAATGCTATGTACACGATGATTCAAAGAACTGGATCCATGATGGAATAAGAGAGCGACAATACATATTATGTACTATACTCGCCTTTAATTTGTTTTTCTGTATTAGTTCGTGTGATGGAATAAGTGTACCTGACGACATATTACATCTAAGTTCTTAAAAGGGGGAAATATTTGTAGCCCATTTTGTTTTTTTTTTTTTAATATGTTAGAAACCCACCATTAAGATACTAGAGTGCGACTTTGTGCACCCGCGGGTGCACATTCCTCCCTTCCTCGTTGGTCGGATTTAACGGGGTTTTGAATTTTGTTTTCTTTCATAATTTTTGTTAAAAAACAGGGTTTCACTTATTTGTCACCCACATATTTCCTATTTGCCATCCACATTAATTGTCACACTCACTTATCCTATTTGCCACTCATATATTTTCCCATAAATCCTAAATGCTACTTATTGACATAATGTTTACACCCACCAATAAAACCATCCAACAACTAAACTAAGGAAAGAAAATCTTAAGTTATAAATCAAATTTCTTCTCTCTATCTCCACCAACGATCGACCACCTCTTCTACTCTATCTCCACCCATCGGTTACGGCCTTCACTAATCATTTCTTTAATTTTTCACTTCGAATTTGTAGATTATATCGAAAAATCTGTCTAATTAATGTTCAAGCCGTATCAAAACCCAAAAACAAATAAATCATAAATATACCTAATTGCATTTTTTTGTATGTATGATTTTATATAGAAATTCATATTCAAATTTGATTTTATTGGCATTATTGTGCCGATGAACTAGTCGTTCAATTTGGTTGATTTAATCGACACTGATTGACCCTATATCTTGAACGACTACCCTATACTTGTTTCTAAAATCGTCTGATAATGAACGAGTCATTGCTTTCGCAGCCGCTCACCTATGACGGACAAATAATGTTTGTAGTCGTTTATAGGTGAATTTAGAAGCAAGTTAATGTTTGTGGTTGTAGACGTCTAGACAGTCGGATTCTTTTGTTGTTTTTATTTTGGTTTTTGTAGTCGTTGGTGACTGAACGACTAGGTCTCAGTCTAGTCATCCAGATTTGAGCGACCCAGGGCATTCCTAATCGTCCATTTACAGTCGACTACAAAATGTGAAACAATGAAAGGATTATCGTTTAAAACACGTTCATGAACTTCTGTTCTTTCAGTCTGTGGTATTCAAGAACCATTGAGTTTAAAACTCTTCATAGTATATTGAAAAGATTGTCGTGGTTCTTTTATAAATTTTTTTATTTTATGAAACTCTCTTTCATTTCAAATTTGTAGTAGATAATTTTGTGAAATTATGATAGATCGATGTTTTGAAGGGTTTTATATAAGAGAGTCTGAGAATAAAGAAAAATTTAGAGTCTACAAAGTCCTCCTGAGTTAGTATGAAACCTCATGAATGGGAAGAAATATTGAAGGAATCCCAACTAGTCACAAGCAAACATCTCGAAAACGAGATTAATAGTTGATCAGTAGGTCGATCGCTTTGAATGAAGAGATTAGACATCCCTTAGATTTTCCGAAGATTAATAGTTTAATGATCTTTTGATGAAAGGGAGATAATTAAGAAGAAGAAAATAAGACCCGTGATAATTAGTCAAATTTAATTTGACTTTTCATAGGTGGTAAATAATAAAAGTAATATTCAAAGTGAAAGTACTTTAGAAATTGTGATAGAGGTGGCAAATAGGAAAAGTGTGGGTGGCAAATAGGTGAAACCAAAAACAGATATACCCAAGTCTCGAGACTATATTCTCTCTCTTTTCTTTTTCCATCTTCTCTACTTTTTCAGTTTTCTGTATGTATCACCCATGAACCTTCTCTTTAAGAATGAAAAAATGAAGATCACATAGAAGATAAAACTGAGATTTTGTTAAAAACGGATTTTGAGTTTTTTTTTCTTTCTTTTTTTGTTTTGATCAGAACGGGTCTTGAGCTCCATATTTCCATGTCAAAAAATTATTAAGAATTGTATACACATAGTTCATCACTCGCCACGTGTCAGTGGAGTTACACGTGGAGGATACACAGCTTGAGACATCAAGGCACGATGCCACGTCTCAACACCCAAGGGGCATCTGTCATCTACATATATCAATCATCAAGATAAACCGAAGGCTAAGATTCGAGGAGCACTGAAAGAACGAGCCACCGCGAAGTACTGAAGAACATCCAAATATCTGCTTTATCTCATCTCGAGGAAGATCCAAGATCGACGGTGAGGATTAGTCTCACTGACGAGGATGTGATGGGGGCATCAGACACCTGTCTGACGCGTGCAGACCGCCCCAACCACCCGCATTAAACACCCTAAAGCATATGGTATGTGTCAATTGATCTGTGGAGGAGAAAGAGGCAACCCATCGTGTCCACATATGACCGTTGGAGCCATCGGTCTAGAACGAAGATACCAGCGGTTTCAGCGCAAAGACCAAGAAGATAAGGTCATAAATATCTTTGATAGTGGACCCCATGTACTATCCCTATAAATACCCCTCTCCACTGACAGAAGAGCGGTCGACCAAACTTGAGTAAGAGAATAGGAGAGAGAAATATGAAGAGTAAGTATGAGTTCTATTTCCCCTTTGGATTCGTTATTCACACAAAGTCATTTGACTTTCATTGTAACTAAATACATAGTGAAACACCAACCCCCGTGGACGTAGGCCTTAGTGCTGAACCACGTAAATCAGCGTCTCATTTACATCCAGCACTTTACTTTCTGTCTTTATTACTATATGTTGATTTATTACATATCTCGATCGTACGAGTAACTAGTTTACTCCCCCATGACTAGACAAGGACGAGTCTGAAGGCTCTAAGTCGATGAGTCATCGTTTCAACATAGTTTACTTATGATTTATTCTCCTTTATAAGTGTATGAATGAATGCAAATATTGTTTGTGAACACGTGGATGCCATCGTTATTTCTGTGTTCACAATCTGGCGCTAGAAACAGGGACTCTGTCCCGGTAAAAGATTTATCTTGTCATGTGATTTTACCTATTTTTTGGCTCCCCGTGCTATTCTCTAAATAATAGTGTCCGGATTTAAGCTAACAATCGAAATCATTCTTTCAAAAACAATTCTCTTCATGTGATTAAAACTTCTCGTCTCCGGATTTAAGTAAACCTATAGATTTATACTTTTCTTAGAAGTTGTCCATGTTTTCCAAGCTCAAAACTCACAGATCTATGCATTTTCTAGAGTTTTCCATGTTTCCCGAATTCGAAGCTTGTGGACCTAACGCTTTTCTTAGAATGTTGCCTACATTCCATGTTTAAAACTGAAAGATCTATACAGTCATGCGCTTTTCTTAGAGTTTTCCACGTTTTTCAAGCTTAAATCCGATCAATTTGAACTTCTCTTAAAAATGTTTTTCAGATCCATGAGGAGATCTATGTTTATAATTATTGGATATGCCTTTTCAAATCTTTCTCTTTTCACGATCCCTCAAAATCTTTGGTTGAGTTTACTATACTTATGGCCTTCACATTGGGATTAACTTTAATAACAGGACCCACATGGATATTGGATTTTCGATGATGTTTTACCTATGCAGGCAAAAGGATCGAAGATGGAGAAAACGAAGGATGTGGAAAAGACCAAGGCACCGTCCAAAGAAACACCAAGGACGACACCAGTTATGACACGCAGTAAACAAAAGGGTGAAAAACGAAGGCACCAATCCAGAAGCCAGATGCAGCGGAAATTACTTCACCCCTAGATGTCAACATCGGAGCAGCGGCAGCCCTCAAAGCTATGGCAGCTAAAGCTGAAACAGCAAAGACAGCCGTGGCCTCCCGAGCGCACCAACAATGAGAAGGATTTGCAGAATCAACGATGCAACAGCCAGCCCTTGGAATGCCGACAACGAACGATCGTAACCGGACTGCCGGTTATACAACCGACGCCCCCATGTGGAATTGCAGTTGTTAAGTTCGAACCGCCCCACCCCTTGATCCAAACAGTTGATGAAGATCACACTATGGCCACCGGGGCGGGGGGACGGATCAGAACTCCAAACCAAGGCTCGAATCATTCCCCCAATTGATAGCGAGGCTTGAGGAATCAAGAAGAACAAGAAGACATATGCAAGAGGCTATGGCATTATTAGCTCGAGAAAATCAGGAACTTAGAGACAAAATTGCCCAAAGCATAGGGGCAGCGCAGCAGCATGACGAAGCAAATTCTAAAGCACCTGAGCCGAACCACGATCGAAGGATCGTTGTGACAAATCCAGAACCACTGAACCGAGGAGTAACCAGAGGAATTAGATCATCTAATCCAGATTACGTTCCAGAGGATTCAGACTACTTTGATAGTGAGAGCCGAAGATTGGAGCGATCCGCAATCCGAGATGATCATCAGCGAGCAATGGAGGACCTTCGTGCTGAAATGATGGCTGAGATCAAGCAACTGAAATCTAGACAAGGGGAGGAAGACTAGAAGAGGTGATGAAAGAAGCCGACACCACCCAACTGGTTTCGCATTTGGCCAGAGCTCTCATTCCTCAGAAGTTCCCTATCCTAGCGTTTGGGTGTTACGATGGATCCAGCGACTCGGCGACCCACCTTCGGTATTACAATCGTATGCTGGCTCGATGGGATCAAGATAACGCAATCCTCTGTAGATATTTCCCTTCAAGTTTGAAAGGGTCGGCGCTATCTTAGTTCGATAACCTTCCACCAAACTCCATCGACTCCTACGACCAGCTTACTGAGAAGTTTTTGGGGACATACATGTACAACAAGGCTGTTAACGCAGGGATGGATAAGTTATTCTCATTGACAATCGCTTACAAGGAGACAACCCGGGAATATACTGACAGATGGCACAAGATTTGTCAGGCAATAGGGAACGTAGATCATGTGGTCAGCATTAACTGCTACAAGTGGGGGTTAGATAGGATGAGCCCGCTATTTGTCGAGATTCATGGAAGCGTTCCGACGACCGAAGGAGACCTTCGAGTAATTATCGAAAAGCATGCTAGGTTAGAAGAAATCCAAATGGAAAATCCCGAGCCTGGACCCGGAGATCTCATCGGACTCATTCAGTAGAGCAAGCCAGCGGATCAAAGAGGGGCGGTTCAACCGAGCAGCCTAGCGAAGATAGGAGAGGTCGAAGGGACGATCGTCGGCGTGACGACCGGAAATTCGAAGACCAGGTCTACACGAAGCTGAACACCAACTACACCCGCATCCTGAGGGAGATCAAGGATCGGAAGAACTTGGAGTGGCCATGGTCCAAAAGAAAGCAGCCCCCAAGATCCGAGAAGTTAAGAGAATATTGCGAGTATCACTGCTTCAATGGGCACCAGACCGAGAAACGCAAGAATCTCAAAATAATAATCCAAAAGTTGATTGACGCTGGAGATCTCAAGCAATACATTCAGAAGGCAGAAATCGATGACATGGCAAAACGAAGCAAGCAAGTCCAACTCCCCGAGGGTAACCGAACACTCAACACCATCTCATGCTCAGAAACTATTGGACCCTCACTGACGGCTCAGATAGGGAAAAGGCTAAGAAAGCAATTCGAGGACTACTGCGAGTTGTTCAAAATCGATGGCGTAGAAGTGGATGAACACGAGCAATGGATGAACGCACCGATGACTTTCGACACTAAGGACATTAAAGAGGTCATGGAAGATCATAATGATCCTCTGGTCCTCACGTTACCAGTGATAGGATGCAATATCAAGAAGATCCTCATCGATGGAGGGAGTTCGGTTAATTTTCTGTTCTACGATAAGTTCAAACGAATGGAGCTAAATGACGAACAACTAATGTCATCATACTACACCATCTATGGGTTCAATGGGGCACCAACGAAGCCCTTGGGAGATATTGTTTTGTAAGTAAATGCAGGATCAATGAAGGTTGATACTCGATTCAGTGTAGTGGACGCTCCTTCCCCATACAACGCTATCATTGGCCTAAGATAGGTGAACAAGCTTAAAGGAGTGGCAGCGACCTATCACCAGTATCTTAGATTTCCAACGCCAGGGGTAATGGAAATAAAAGGAGATCAGGTCACCGCTCGAGAATGCCAGGCTCCACAATATCAGTTCAATAACGAACAAGATGAGCAGCGGAAATCCCGAAGAAGCCGAAATAAAGAGGCTGCTAAGGAAAAAGCCATTGATCTTTATCTCGAAAAAATTTCTAGATAAAGTCTGACGAAGGAAAGCATCGTTTTAAATACTGAAGCGAGTACCTCAACATCTAAGGAGGCTGAAGATCCTACCAAATAGCAATTAAAGAATGTCCCTCTCCTAGGGAAACCGAAGCCTGCGTTCACATCCGTAGAACTCGCGAAGGAGATCAATATAGGGACCAAAGAAAACCCGAAGATGATCAAGATAGGGACCTTAATGGATGAAGAAAGAGAGATAGCTCTATTCAATCTACTTAAGGAATACGCAGATATTTTCGCGTGGAAGTTAGGTGACATGCCAGGGATCGATCCGAAGACAATCCAACACGAACTTCGTATAAAGCCAGGCACCACACCCTTCAGGCAGAAAGTACGAAAGGTAGCACCAGAGTATCACCAAGCAATCGAAAAAGAGCTCCGCAAGTTATTAGAAGCGGGATTCATCAAGGAAGTCAAATATCCAACATAGATATCAAACATGGTCATAGTGCCAAAAAAGAACGGAGGAGTAATAATATGCATCGAATTCACCAACTCAACAAGGCGTGCCCGAAGGATAGTTACCCACTCCCAAGCATCGATCAACTGGTAGAAGCTGTAGAAGGGTACGAAGAAATGTCATTCATGGATGGATATTCTGGTTACAACCAAGTAGCCCTGGCAGAAGAAGATCAACAACATACAACATTCTACACCCCGCACGGCCTCTATTGTTACACAAGGATGCCCTTCGGACTTAGAAATGCATGGGAAACATACCAGAGGATGGTTGATGCTATCTTCAAACCATGGATTGGGAACACCCTAGAAGTTTATGTTGATGATATGATCGTCAAAAGTAAGCTGCGCAAGGATCACCATTAAGACCTGAGGGATATCTTTGAAGCAATGAGGAAGCACATCATGAAAGTAAACCCGGAAAAATGCACATTCGGCGTCACCTCAGGGAAGTTCCTTGGGTATCTAGTAACGAAGAGGGGCATCAAAGTAGATCCCGCCAAGATCCAGGCCATCGTAGAAATGCCATCCCCGAAGAACCTAAAGGAAGTCCAGAAGCTCAACGGATCCTTAGTGGCTCTGGGTAGATTCATCGCCAGGTCATTGGACAAATGCAAATATTTCTTCAACATCCTAAAAAAAGGGAGAAAGTTTGAATGGACCACATAATGTGAGGAAGCTTTCCAAAAGATCAAAGAATATCTAGACACGATCCCGATCCTACAGAAACCCGATCCCGGTGAGGTTTTGGCTCTTTACATAGCAGCAACGGAGGATGCGGTCAGTGCAGTATTGGTCAAGACGAACACAAAGATAGAAAAACCAATCTATTACGTCAGCAAGACTCTCAACCAGGCAGAAAAAAATTATACAAAGATCGAGCAGCTCATCTTAGCACTAGTATGGGCAACCCAAAAGCTAAGAACCTATTTCTTGACTCACTACACTTGTGTTCCATGCAAAGCACCATTGGAGGCCGTTCTCAAAAGCGCTGGGAAAGTAGGAAGGATAGCGAAATTGAATACTCATCTTGATCAGTTCAACATCATCCATGAGATCCAACATTCCTAAAAATCGCAAGTCCCGGCGGATTTCTTAAATATTTACCCCGGACAACGACGAGGAAGTAAGGGGCATACGAGAAGCGAGAGGACGGGAAAGATACAGTCGATGTTCTCGAACCTTCAAACTAAAGACGATAGGAGGTCTTCGTCGACGAATCAAGGAATAGGGAAGGTGCGGGCATAGGCATCGTAATTACCACCCCCACTGGAGAAAGGGTCGTGCATGCGCTAAGGTTGGAATTCAAGGGACATACCAAAAACATCATTGAATACGAAGCCGTGGTACACACTCTTCGTTTGATAATAGAAATGGGTATAACCGATGTACGTCTGACAAGTGATTCACAACTGGTCATACGACAGATATGACTGGAATACAATGTCTACGATGAGACCCTTTCAGCGTACATGGCCTTGGTCCAAACTCTAGCATCCCAAATACCTAGCATCAAGTTCCCGCATTTATGCAGAAGAGACCTCAGGCATGCTGATGCGTTAGCATACATATCATCCATGTTGAAAGATGAAAGCTTCAAGGAAATAAAGATAACAAGAGTATATAATCCCTTGATTACCCCTCAGGAATCCTTCGCTACAAATCGTGAAGACGATGTAGGGAAGGATATCGCTAACGATGATGTAGGGGAAGACATCGCCGATGACTTCCACGAAGATGATATTATGACAAGAGCTAACGAAGACGAAGACTTCAAGAACGAAGAAGATTGGAGAACCGAAGTTCATCTTTTCCTTAAAGAAGGAATGCTGCCTGGACTTGAAGCAAGCTAGAAAGGTGCAATCAAAGGCGGGGAGATACGACCTTAGGGACGGAATTTTATATAAGAAGTCTTTTCTCGGACCGTTGCTACGCTGGCTATCAAGAGAAGAATGACATCGGGTTTTGAAAGACATACACTATGGAGACGCGGGCAACCATAGTGGAATGAGATAACTAGCAGACAAAGAAAAAATGCAGGGATATTATTGGCCACAAATGATACGAGACACTGCGAGCGTGTCTAGGAGATGTGAGGAATGCCAGCGGTTTGCTAAAAGAATCCATGCACACATGAACCAAATTCGGTGGATAGTCCTTGGCCCTTCTCAAAATGGGGCATAGACATCGTTGGACCCCTGATCGAAGGATCGGGGAAAAGACGATTCTTGATTGTAGCAACAGATTACTTCAGCAAATGGGTAGAAGCCAAGGCTCTAGCTATAATCCGCGACTCAGACGTATTCACATTTATATTCCAAAATATCATTTGCAGGTTCGAGATCCCCGCAGAGATTGTATCTGACAACGGCAAACAGCTGCAGGGAAAGAACATAAACATGCTTTTTGATACCTTCAAAATCATGAAGAATAAATCAACCCCCATCTATCCTCAAAGAAACGTCCAGGCCGAGGCTACCAATAAGACCCTCGCTTTTATCCTCAAAAAGCAGCTGGATGAACACAAAGGGCGGTGGTGTGAACAACTACACAACGTGTTATGGGCATATCGAACAACTCGAAGGTCCGCTATAGGAGAATCACCGTTCCTCCTCACTTACGGAGCCGAAGCAGTTATCCCAACAGAAATCATCATGCCAACCACAAAGACCGAAGCATGGGAGAAGAACCTCACAACGGACATGATGCTGGAAAGACTCGATGATCTGGAAGAAAGGAGGGAGACAACGCTACAGAGGATGGAGAATTACCAACGAAGATTATAAAGGGAATACAACAAGAAGGTTAAACTTAGAAACTTTGTAGAAGGACAGTATGTGCTGAGAACTATACCCCAATACCAGCGAGAGAAAAAGTGAGGCAAATTAGCACCAACATGGGGAGGACCATTTGTGATACATGACATCGCAGGAAATGGATCATATTACCTGCGTAACCTGAAAGGAGAAGTCCTCAGACACCCGTGGAATGCGAAATATCTCAAGGCATACTATCCGTAAAAGCAACGCAGCTTCTGCATCTGCGTGAAGAGCACCGTAAGAAGAAGACGAAGTACCGCTCGACATGTTTCTATCTCTCGACAAGGAATAGCACCTCACCGATCAATCAAATAAACTTTTTGCAAAATTTCTATTGGGGAAAGTAACCATATACAATCTCTCGGAACTCCCCTGTCAGCGTCTATGAGTGTAGGACCATGGGGAAGGCTTCCAATAGAAAGAGATACCCAACCAATCAAAAAGGCAGCGGGTCAGCGGAATGAATGCATGTAAATATTTTAATAACGCATTACATATCCGGGAACGCTGCGTCAACCCCCACCGTTTGGGAATCCTCTAGCCAAGGGTTAGCCAACGGGGTGACAGGTCCAAAGTCAATAACGAAGGTGCATATCTTCGTTATTGCCGTCAAACACTTTCCATTACTTAATTTATTTTTTTAGATTTACTTGCTATCTAAAGTAAATAACTGAATTGACCATGCAGATAAATCAGAATTGTACATATCCAAACAAACGATGATCCATTCCATAAAAAGTTGATTACAAGTTCGGGAAACTAAACGAGAAACGCAAAAATACACCAAAAAAGGGTCTGAAGCCAAATAATCAACAAAGATCAACTTTCTATAACAAGTATGGTGATCTAATTCCCTTTGGAAGAACCGACGTGATCAGTTGGAGGCTTCTTCTGAGACGAAGGGACACTCCCTCCCGAAGAAGGACCGGAAGAGTAATTTAAGGGCTCGGGAATATGACGACGGGGGTAATTCTTGACAATGCCATGATCCTTATGAAGACCCTGCTCGATCCTGGTCAGAGTTTTGTTAACTTCTTCGGAAAGCTGTCAACGAGCTTTATATGCAATCACGGTGGCCTTGAGTTCAGACTGCGACAACGAAGATGTCAGTCGGGCTACCTCCTTGGCTGCCTCATTCGCTGCTTCGTCCCGAGACCCAGCCAAACTATGATAATACTTGGTCTGACCCTCCTGCTTCACTAGGGAAGAATGAGCCTTTTCAAGCTTTTCATTTGCAAGGTTAAGCTGTCCCTCGAGCTCTGAAAAGAAACGAATGGGTTAGAAAACTAGAATTATAAGACCACCCACGACCAAACAAATGTATTCCTTCGACATTAGCCGAAGCTATCTCAAGTTCATTAACTACAACATCCCGGGCTTCATCAAGAAAATCATACTCATCTGAAATTTTCTTATAATCCAAACGTAGATTTGTGAGAGCAAACTGACACTCATCCAACTCTACCTGCTTCATGGAGTCTAGATGATGAAGGCGGTTAACTTCATTACTCATTTCTTCTATCCACTTAGTAAGCCTATACAACTAAACGAGCCACATCGGCCCGAGAAGCACTCAAGGCGTTACTAAGAGCATGAGCCTCGGCTGCGGCATCGTCTCTTTCCGAACAAGTCGTTGTATATAACCCTTGACTTCAGGGTCGTGAGATGAACGAGCTTGGCGCAGCTCTTCTTCCAAACTTGTTGATTTAGCCTCTAAACGGTAAATATCCTCACGCGCCTCACGCAGATTATCACGAGTCCACAATAAGGCACCGTTAAACTGGCGACGATCCGCATTATAACTATTATGCATATCAACCATCTGGTTGCGCTTCTCTCGCCATTCAGCCACCAGGACATTATACTCATCGGCCTGGGCATTCCATTTATCAGCTTCATCCTTAATTTTCTGCACCAACTCTCTAATTCGAGAATCCTGTCGAATCCTCTCACTCCGAAGCCATGCTAACTCTCTTCTGACATCACCCGTTGAAGATAGGGCGGGGAGACTTAGACAAACACACTAAGAAGACGAAAGGGAGAGACGAAGAGGATAAAAAGGAAAGAAAACAAACCTTGGGAAGACGAAGCATCGTTACAGGCCTTCTCCAGATCACTATGAACAAGTGTGAGTTCCAGACGAAGCTTCTCCTCCTCAGCACCAAGCCGCTCCTTCCCCTTCAACCGATCCTTCAATTCCAATATCTCATTGTCCTTAGCAACAACGAGTGCCTCAGAAGCATTCAACTCCTCCTCTCTATGACGGAGCTTAGCCTCCAATTTAAGGGCCTTCGCTTTAAAGAACTGATACAGAGTATGATTGCAATGTTCGCTTCTCATTATCTGCGTAGAAAAACAAGAAGTGACCAATTAATAAAAAGACGTCACAACACACCAACCAGTCCAAAGGAATTCCGTGGTTACCTCAAGAATACGCTGCTGAGGGTAGCCGTACTGATACCCATCATCTATCGCCATCACGTCAGCAACAGAGGATGGTGGATCAACTAGAAGACTAGTAGCAGTAGCCCCCAGGTCCTTCTCCCAGCTCTCTGCAACCTCATCACGGGACACCAATTGGATGTTCCGACGAGTGAAAGCATCGGAACCCTTCTCACCCGGGACCAGCAGGGTTAGGCACGAACATCAGGTTTTTCTTCAATAACCAGTTAAGTATGGCATCATCCCCATCCTGCATCATGGCCTACTCGAAGCCTTCCAAAGCCTCGGTGGAAGCCCCTTCGTCAATAACGTTCTTTTGACTATCAGAATCCTTCTTGGCTTCGGCTTCCTTGGTAGCATGATCCTCGGTGTTCCCATCATCGGAACTCTTTTCCATCACAGTTTCTTTTTCACCACCAGTCTCGGCGAGAACATCCCATTCATCGTTTGGATAAAGCGAACGAAAGTCAACGTCTCCAATATCAATCTGCTCACCAGAGGAATAAACCTTGCCAAAAGAAAACTTCTGGACCGACCCAGCAGGAGCTCTCTGTTGAAAATCAACATCTTCGTTCCTATGATTCAGAGGGGGAGAGAGTGTAGGATCATCAGCGGTAATATTTTCTTGACCACCAGGGGCAATCTCCTCTCCAGTAGCTCCGCCACCAATATTCTCACCGTCCTCATGATTGTGTGGAGAAGTCTCTGTACGCTCGTCATCATCGATAACTTCCTCTTCTTCCTTGATATACTCGTCGTTCACGGGACTGGTAACCTCATCGGGAATTTCTGTCTCCTCAACAACAGCGTAGAAGACTAAACAAGACCTATCTTTTTCTTCTTCGTTACCTGAAAATCATAATATGGCGTTATCATAAAGACAATTTTCTCCATGCTCTGATTGATCTCAAACCAAGAAGAAAAGGGCCAAGCATACACATTACAATCTCACAAGAATGCATACCTTAGCAGTGGCAGTGCTCTTCGGAGGAAGCGTAGCATCGGAGACTTCTTCTTCGTCAATATCAGCGGCATCGTAGGCATATTCAAAATTCATACCATCGAAGTTTAACTGCCAAGGACAGAAGTTGCCATAACGAGCGGGAGCGCTATCACGAGGTTGGCTACCAGCAACAGGGCGCCACCCATACTCACCAGGTACCCAACCATAAGCCCAAGGACCGACGACTTCAATGACGGTGGCATGCCACTCATAGTCATGGTCACGTTTGAGCTTTTCATTCCTGGGAAAAAGTTTTTGAGAAGGGGTTCCTTCGGTAACAAGGATGTAACGAAGCTTCGAATCACTCACTTCGCTTAAAAGACGAACTTCACCTTGAGAAGCAGGAATTGTACGAAGACCTACACTCCAAGGCTTACAATTTCTACCATTGACGTTGTCTTCGAAAGAAGCATTAAAATTCGCAGGAGTGTACAGATCTTTCTCAGTGGGGTCGGGAACGTAGCATGTCATCATCGTCTCGCCTTTACTCCGAAGGTAGCATTCTTTCAACGAACGAAGATAATTTCCACTTAGTTGCACCACCGAACGACAGTAAGTATGTGGAGTAGAACCCTCACGATGAGCCAAGACATCGTAATAGAAGGAATCACCCGACTTATACAAAGGCAACATGAGGCCAGCTTCGAAGGCCCCCACAGTTGTCAGCAAGTGAAAATCATCGTACTTATAGTTCGAAATCAGATCATAAGTAAGATCATCATCGGGAGCATAAAACTTAACGTCGAAAGCTTCGAGGCCATGCTTTACTTTGAATGCTTCGAGATCTATGTGCTTAAAAGTGACTTTCTTTTACCAATCGAGACGCTTCGTATAACCTGGGCAACATCGGAATCAACGGCTTTACCCGACGACGATCTCTTCGGGGGACTCATATCTGAATCTTTCCTCTTGGGTGGCGGATTCCTCGGTGGTTCGGCCTTCGGCACGACACCCTTAGTAGATTTCCCCCTCACCGGAGCAGTAAATAATGGGACCATATACTTCTATGAAGGTGTCGTAGTAGGGGCAACGGAACGAAGAGGATGTACATCTAGTGGTTCGACACGACGAGAAGAAGGAGGTGGCGCATTTGTCGGTTCAACACGTTGAGAAGCAGGACGGTTAACGGCATATCGAGAACCTTGAGAACCCTTCGGAGGATCCCCCCTCTTCGTAGATAAAACTCTGGGACCAGACGAAGATGAAGTTTTATGAGCACGAAGATCCAGCTGAGAAGGTCTAGATGGGCCACCCTTCGGCGGAGATATATCAGTACTTCTAGATAGAGGAGATCTGTATGGACTCGATGACAGAGTTTGGTAAGGAACCCGATGACGATCGGCCATACCTACAAGGGCACAGAAACAAGACAAAGATTAACAGGAAAGATAATGAAAATCATAAAACGAAAAACTTCTCGATTTACACACAAGATATCGAAATATCAACAAAACATGGAAATATGCGGTTTAATGAAACCCGCAGGAAATAAGAAATCCCAATTCAGTAGCAACAAACCCTAGTTCAGTCGTAAATGAAGCCATAGGTTTTGTGATAAAGAACAGGGGCAAGTATATATACTTTCGTATATTTTGTTCTTCATCACAAAACCAAGAAACAACAACAGAGAAATGATCATCAGTCATGGTTATCAATCAGAATCAATATAAGAATGACGCCATACCTGAATCAGGAGTGTTACAATAAGAACCAAGATAATTTACGAGCGCCTGATGGAAAGCGACAGAATAGAACCTCTTAAATCTTCGACTGTAAACATCACCAGCAAAAGTTAATGGCTAGATAACAAAAAAGAGAAGAAGAAAAGGGAGGAGATTCAGAGAATGAAGAGTTTAAGACTGACAAGAGAATGAAGAATGAATGAAATTTATGTCAATGACATTCTCTCTCCTATTTATAACACCAAAGATGATAAAACTGTCCCATGATTCAAGAAGGAGTTATTGCAAGAAGTGGGAAACGTGCCCTAAAATCTAGGGGAAGTTATTATGGAGAGATAAAGAAGATGAGAAGACAGTTTTCCTCTAACTTTGACTAACAATCAAATCAGAAGAAAAGGGGAAAATTGTATACACATAATTCATCACTCGCCACGTGTCAGTGGAGTTACACGTGGAGGATACACAACTTGAGACATCAAAGCACGATGCCACGTCTCAACACCCAAGGGGCATCTGTCATCTACATATATCAATCATCAAGATAAACCGAAGGCTAAGATTCGAGGAGCACTGAAAGAACGAGCCACCGCGAAGTACTGAAGAACATCCAAAGATCTGCTTTATCTCATCTCGAGGAAGATCCAAGATCGACGGTGAGGATTTGTCTCACACTGACGAGGATGTGATGGGGGCATCAGACACCTGTCTGACGCGTGCAGACCGCCCCAACCACCCGCATTAAACACCCTAAAGCATAAGGTACGTGTCAATTGATCTGTGGAGGAGAAAGAGGCAACCCATCGTGTCCACATATGACCGTTGGAGCCATCGGTCTAGAATGAAGATACCAGCGGTTTCAGCGTAACAACCAAGAAGATAAGGTCATAAATATCTTTGATAGTGGACCCTATGTACTATCCTTATAAATACCCCTCTCCACCGACATAAGAGGGGTCGACCAAACTTGAGTAAGAGAATAGGAGAGAGAAAATAGGAAGAGTAAGTATGAGTTATATTTCCCCTTTGGCTTCGTTATTCACACAGAGTCATTTGACTTTCATTGTAACTTCTAAATACATAGTGAAACACCAACCCCCGTGGATGTAGGCCTTAGTGCTGAACCACGTAAATCATAGTCTCGTTTACATCCAACACTTTACTTTCTGTCTTTATTACTATACGTTGATCTATTACATATCTCGATCGTACGAGTAACTAGTTTACTCCCCCAGACAAGGACGAGTCCGAAGGCTCTGAGTCGATGAGTCATCGTTTCAACATAGTTTACTTATGATTTATTCTCCTTTATAAGTGTATGAATGAATGCGAATATTGTTTGTGAACACGTGGATGCCATCGTTATTTCTGTGTTCACAAGAATGGATCTTGAGTTCCATGTCAAAGAGCTATTAAGTTTTCTTAAAAGGTATCCAGGTGAACGTTCTTCAAGAACAATCAAAAGTATTCCCATAATGAATCTTGAGTTCCATTTTAGAAAAATAAATAGTTAGGCAGATCCATTTGAAATCAGTTCATCTGCATCAACTCTAGCCTTTGCTAATTGTTAAAAGGACAAATGCAGGTGGTCAGATTTATGTCCAAATTTTGTAGAATGAAACATCGAATAGTAAATATCTTCTGAGGCTTCTACCTAAATCAAAAGTTTGTGATTTTACTTTCGATCATAAATATTTTGAGTTGGTGATTTATGCTTCAATTTCATCTAAGATTGCACTTGTATGCGTTTAAATGAACTATGAAGATCGAGAAATTTAACACGGATACAGAGAAGATGAGACGACAGAGAAGACATTTTAATTTAGACATTTTTAAAAAAAAATCATTTAGACATTAAAAATCGGAAAATAAAAAAGGCAGTAGTTTCCGTCAATTTTGGTACCAATAAATAAGGGAGGAATGTGCACCCCAATTATCATTGGGTGCACAAAGTCGGACTCAAGATACTAAATATATAGAACCCAAAATAACCCAAAATTAGCAATAGTTTTTGTTTGATTACAAGAATAACCTTTAACTGAATTAGGATAATGAATCAGGATTTTTCATTTTTTAAAGTTACCGTTTAGGAAGTCAAAATAAGATAAAATTAATCCCTAAATTAACTATATTATTATCGTTAACTAACCTTGTATCTCCTGTTAAATAGCTAACTTTGTATTTTGGTATAACATTATCTTTTATGTTGTTGTTTTGTTTTAGAACCAGTGAGAGAAACCCCATTATCACATGATTTACCGCCGGTAAGAATGTAATTTTCACAAGTAGGAATTTATTGTCGTGAAAATCATTGTTTTTCTTTTTTATTATTATGAAAAATATATTTATCTTACTGTTATCATCGGCGAAAATTCCAGTTATCACAAGTTGAGATAATTGCACTTATCACCTATTTATCAAGACAAATCCAAAAACGAGAAGAAAAAAAAGAAGAAGAAAGAATCGATGATCAAGATCCAAAAATAAATCACACTTCATGTTAAGCAAAGCATGTAGCATATATATATATATGTACAGAATTTCATCCAAAAGAAAAGACAAAAAACTCAAACCCACGCATCCATGTTTAATTAGTTTCTAAAGCGAACTATATGCTGACAAAAGATATTTTGTTCTCTCCGAGCCAATAACATTCACGCTGTATGTGAAGAGTGAATATTTGAGAAGAAAAAAAAAAAGATTTGTATACCAATAGAATCGTGTAGCTAAAGAAGAAGAAAAGACGGACGAAAAAAAGGTAACGGGATTTTAGATCTAAAAAAATTTGAACCGGCCCGTAATTAATGGTAACAACACTTTATTTCCCATGAAAATCGTCCATCACTAGTCAACCCATTATCTTTGGATTGTTTTTTTTAAATCCAGTAAGGTTTGGATAAAGGTTAATTTGGTCCTCCTAAAAATATGAAAATATAAATTTAATTTAAATTTATTAATCTTAACCGTACATTTTATTTTTTGGGCTAAATATATATATCATCTTATTGATGGGTTTTTGGAAGAGAGAGGACTTGGGTTCCCCAAAACTTAAAAGATTGATTAATTAGCATATTTATACATTTAATAGTAATTCCTAAAGGGGAAGGATCGGGTCACAGCTCTGGAATGACAGAGTTGTCACAAACTCTTACAACCAACAGATTTCGCAACTATGAATGGCTGAGAATTAATCAAATAAAAACGGGTTTATATACCTTACCAAGATCCGTTTTTATAATTGAGAAAATCTGTGACTTTGGTTCTCTCTAGTCTCTTCTAATACTATACTGTAAATTTTATTTTGATTTTTTCCCAACCATTTCTCGTTCCATTTTATCTCTCGGTTCTTTCATCTACATTTTAACAGCAAAATAACTTGATCATAGTTACCTATTATGCGATCAAAATCTTTGGTTTCTTTAGGGCAAAAAAAATATGGAGATGCCCAAAGTGATCCTTTTGTGTTTTATGTTGATTTAAAATATAATAAGGAATTATCAAGACCTAATAACAATTTTTTCATAGAGCGGCAGATTTATGAGCACCAACAAAACATACAGATCTAACATTATGAGATCGTAATTTCGATGAACTTCTACAAAATCACTTAAATTGAGAAGAAAATACGCAAGGGATTACAAATTGTAATAAATGCAAAATCATTTTAGGTTTAAAAATCACTAATCATTCGACAATAAAACTCTGCACCAAAATCCAATTCACACATAAAAACCCAAGAAATGAAAATAACATCACCATCAGCGATCCAGGCTCTCTTATGAATCTTTCCTCTGATATGGTTAGGTTTTTTGAACGATTAATAAACATAGCTTCATCTTCCATTTCAAAGAATCAAAAGAAAAATCGAGATTAGAGAGAAACAATGGCGATAAAGAAAAAGCGGTAAAAGAGAGAAAATAACAAGTCAAAGATTCCTTCAACTATTAAAATGGACCTGGGTAAAGTTTATAACCCGCGTGTTTTTTATTTAAATCTCGGCCATTCATAATAGCGATATCTAGCGGCCGTAAGAGTCTGTGACAAACTCTGTCATTCTAAAGCCGTGAGCCGATCCTCCCCCATTCCTAAAATCAACAATATCAAGTTTGTTAATTCAAATCTTTCATGGTCCAATCAAACTATTTTTTATTGGGCCCACTGAGCGGGCTCCGGGTAGTCTGTTATGAAATTTTTGTGTTCCTGTGTTCCAACCAATCCCCTATAACTACTGCATTTCACAAATTTATACGTGATATTCTTAACTAATATATCGGATTTTCTAAGAGAAATAGTATATAAAAATAATAAAAAGCATAAGCTTTGAGTCATGCTTCACTAGAATCAAGCATTTATTTTCTATATCATTTAATTTAATTTGCAACAGAGAGATTGACATTTTTGGTGATCACGCTGTGGACTTTGCGAATGAAGTTGGACTAAAGTTTCGACATGATTTGGTGCGTGATACGATTGCTGACGTGTGTTATCGAGCGGAGGTATCGTCACGTAAAGAGGTGGACTTGGGTCTCCTTGCTAACAATGGCACTTCTTCCGAGACCGGCGGACATCCTCGTTCTTAATTGGGATAATGGTCGTGATGTTTGCTTGGATGTGACTATTGTTTCACCCTTTGCTGGAGTTAATAGTCGCACTTTGGAGTTGGGACAGGCTGTCAAGGATGTTGTTATTCGTAAGAACACCAAGTATCTAGAAAAGTGCACCTCCCAAGGTTATGGGTTTCAAGCCTTGGCTTTTACTACTCTTGGTGAGCTTGGGGTCGAAACGATAGACTTCATTAAACGGCTTCGCAATTTCATGGCTAGCCATGATGCTAATGTGCGTATAGGAGAGTTTCTTTTCCATAGGTTGAGTGTGGTAGTACAGAAAGAGGTTGGAGCCCAGCTTGTGGCTAGGCTCCCAACAAGCTTCTTGTCTGATGTAAATTCTTTAGATGAATTTTAATAAAGATCATTTGTTTTTTAAAAAAAAAAAAAAAAAAAAATTTTAAAATAGTATATAAAAATTTAATAAATTAATAAATTATGTAAATAAAGTATTAAAAATTACTTAATTTTTAGTTTCATTTTTTGTTTGAAATTTATATATATATTAAAAGGTGGTTAAGCAATTTTTTTTTAACAAACATAATAATAAGTATATTTAATGTAAAAAAATTAATTATTTTTAAATCCAATAAAATTAAATAAAACTATTTTCAGCTATACGTTTGTTTTTGTCATTTGCTACAACAACAATGATTGAATCTGATATTTTATCAAATACGCTTTGATTGCTTTTTTAATCAGCTTTAACTTTAATTAATATTTTACCAAACGTTTAACTGTTTTTTCTCATAGCACAGCACAGTAACGCACAGCAAAAAAGTGCTTTTACAAAAGCGCAACAATACCAAACTAAGCCTTAGAATTTTCCAAATTTTATCTCGTTTGAAAGATTTTAAAGATATCTACGCAATGAGTACAAACAGCAATATCAAATTTAGAGTTTTTATGAAAAATTCGGAGGTGTTTATCCTTTTAGGCACAATTTTCGAAAATTGAATGCCTAGCCATTATGCAAATCACCACAAAATATGCATAACACATTATGCATCCATATTTTGGTTTATGCATCACCTAATTTTCCGTTGCAACTAATAAAGCGATGTGCTCCCTCCGTTTCAGGAAAAATGATACTTTCATTTTAGACACAATTTTTGAAAATTGAATACATAGCCATTATATTATGCAGCCATATTTTGGTAACACATTATGCAGCCACCACAAAGGATGTGTAACACATTATGCAGCCATATTTTGGTTTATGCATCAATTAATTCTCCGTTTCTTCTGATCAAAACAAAAACAAAAAAATTCTCCGTTTCAGGAAAACTGATACTTTCACCCCGTTTTAGAAAAAGAAATAATTTCACCCTGTTTCAAAAAAAGAAATACTTTCACCCCGTTTCAGGAAAAGTGATACTTTCACTCCGTTTCGGAAAAATAATACATTTCTTTACTTTACAATTTCGCTTTATAAATTTACAAGTTTTGCGTCAATTTTTTTCGTTCGGCCGTCCCACTATAGCAACGGTCATCGAGTAATTTTCTATCATCTTTTATAGCATTTCTTTCTCAAGAAGCCATTGCTTAGAATCGCCTTTATAGATCTGCTAGAAGAAATAGGCGATGATGAGACAAGTCTTCTCTCATGTTATTAACATTTAATCACAAATGCATGTACATAACACAAAACTTGGGTCAGAAGACTAAATGCAGCTGCCAGAATGGAGCTTCAAATTCTTAATTTTGATCTTACCAATGTCAAGTTCAATCTGGAGTTGGAGGATGAGCTTGTTTGGTCCCTTACCAAGAGTAAGACTTTTTTTTTGTGAAGTCTACCTATGATGCTATTTCTGAAGAGAGTGATCTGATACAACATAGCTCTATCTTTACTTTTGTTTGGAACCTGAAATGTCCACCAAAAGTGGGTTTTTTCCTGTGGCTCATTGCACACAACAGTTTGCCTGCTAGAGACCTACTTAGGAGAAGGGGTGTGGAGGTTCCAGATGGTTATTTATTCTGCAACCGCAATGAATCAGTTTCACATCTCATGCTGCACTGTTCTTTTGCAAGAGAAGTTTGGGTGGAGTTTCTTTCTAAGTTAAATTGGGTTTTCTGCACTCCTGAGGATGTTATTTCTTCTTTGCTAGCCTGGCACTTATCTCAACATGATTCAACAAGCACTGCAGTCTGGAATTTGGTTCCAGTGGCAATCATTTGGTCTATCTGGAAGGAGAGGAATGCAAGGGTTTTTACAGACAAGAGCAGCAATGTAAAGACTGTTGTGAACAAGGCAATATACTGCTTATTTTGCTGGGCTCTTGCCATTAAAAGTTTTAGTGAAGTAGGCTCTTCAGATCTTATGAAAGATTGGTGTAATATCTATTTCAGTCCCCCTTGAGCTGGTAGTCTGTTACTAGCTTTGTTTTTGTTTCCCATTTTGCTTTGTACGGGGTGGTATTACCTTTATACCCCTCTTTTTTGATCAATATTTCCTTTCTTTACCGATCAAAAAAAAAAATAAAACACAAAACTTGGGTCCAGACATAATTCCAATCTTTATGACAGTTCAATTTATGACTTCCATTATACTAACTCAACTAAAAAATACAACAAAATTAGCTAAAGAGCCAATAATATGAACGACGGAAGGATAAAGAAATAGATAGATTATAACATAAAAAGAGGGCTCATATCATATGCATAAAGTCACGCTCATCATCAACAAATGTTTGTAAATGGGGCCACAAATCATGTCGAGCCAATTGTTCCCATGCTTAGTGGGGGACACTGATATTTTAGAGCAAAAGTGACACTTGAGTTTATAGAGGACCAAAACAAGAACAATGGTCCATTATCATATTCGAGACTTTACACTACAGTGTCCTACTAGGCATGGAGTTATAACTTAATGTGGCGCGAGACCCTAGTTAGCAATTCGGGTACGGGTAGTAGTTTGGGACGGCATACGTTCGGGAACTATACGGATTCAGAAAGGTCGGATTCGGTCAAGAATCCGGTCAACGGTTCGTTGTTTGGACAGTAGTTCGGAACGGCATACGTACGTGCATATTCGTTTTATAAATGTGAGTTCGGCACTTAAAATTCGGCTTACATATATGATAAATTGATAATTATTATGACTTTATTACGAGACTAATTTTATTTGTATATGATTTAAAGATGGAAAAAAATATTTTAGCTTGAGTATCTAATAAGAAGTAAACAATTTAATCGCATAAATGTATTACAAAGCGAGTTTATAGACTTTTAAACAAAAATCAACACATAAAACACTGGTTAAACAACTACTAATAGAAAATTTTAATTGAATAATTGTATTTAAATATAAAGTATATACAAAATCAAACAAAAACCAACCAACAGAACTCTGGTCAGAGAGTTACCAACGGGAGAGCGAGGTTGGGCGTTCGAATCTAGTTCGGAAGTATCATTCGGATTCAGTCAGTTTGTATACGTTCGCGAATCATTCGTGAGGTCCATATAATCCTGGAACTAAGTTCGGAGTTCAAATACAGTAAAAACTCCATATATTAATAAACTCTATATATTAATAAAAAATCATGGTCCCAACTTGGGCCAGTTATAAATAGTGATAAACTCCATATTTTAATATTAATATATTTTTCTAGTCCCACCATAAGGAATTTACCTCCATATATCAATATTATAGACATAATCGGAAAATATAGATCTTGTTACACCAAAATTTAAGATAAAGAAAAATATGTATCTATAATTATTTGAGAAAAGGATGTAATTTTTTAGATTGTTATCGCATCTTTTGATTTACATATGCTTAAGACCTCGTTATTATACGCATCTTGTTGTTGAAGCTAAAATATTTCCAAATTGTCAAGCATGTCTAAAGCTTCTTGTCGAGCAATTTTATTTTGGTATACCTCCATATATTAATAAACTCCATATATTAATAATTTTGTGAAGTCCCAAATTTATTAATATATGGAGTTTTTACTGTAGTTCGGAAGATTATCGTTGGATCCGTCAGTTCAGATACGTTCGCGAATCATTCGGGAATAATTCGGAGAATTACTAACTAGGCGCGAGACACACATATATTCGGAGCATAAAAAGAACTAGCCAGGGGCCTTTGTAGATAGAGCACTTGTCTACTTGTCTTTATCATTTAGTTGGATGCATTATCGGGATATCTCAAATGGTAACGGGCTACCACAATGTTGAAGGCGGATCATAATAAACACTTTAAAAACCAGACACCAAGTACTTGAATGTTCTTCCCAATTATTAAGTATAGGTTTTGGATTGAAACATTCAGATACCACGTAAACTAGTAGAGTAAATCAAACGCTAATACTAGATTTTGAGGTGGATTTGATTGACTATCATAATGTAGTTGGTGTTGTTGCACGAATAGGAAGCTTCGTATATAGTATTGAATTGTAATGAAAAGGTGTATTGTCTGGCTGCATCAATGATTTTCTTACTGATAAAGCAATCATCTACTGATTAATAAATTTAATTAGCAACCAATAACAGTACTGATTACTTGTTAATTGATTTAGAACACCCACCTTCTAAACACAAACGGGATCCGTGGAACTATAAACCCCGTTCAACCCTACATACCACCCGTAGTGCACAAGTGTACCTTTTGTGTCGGGTGTTTTGGTGTTCTGTTCTGCTGTAACAACTGTTACTCAACGTGTACTTCATGCACCGTGACTGAGTTAGCTCATACTGGCTGCTGCCACGTATTGTTGCCCATTTATCGAGCTTTATATTTTTGCCCTTGAATTCCTTTCTATTTACAGTTTTGTAATTGTTTGGCTTTGCGACTTTCGTCGTGATTTGTTACTGTTTCCTAGTTTGTTTTTGTCGATTTCTCCGTTTGGAAGTATGTGAAAAAGACTAAAAGGTGAAATCAGAACAATACATTGTATGTTGGGATTTAGGGGGTGAGCGAAAATCCAGATTTAGCAGTTAATTTTGTATTTACTTCCTTTTCGTCTTTGGATTAGCTTTGGTTGTTGTCACATGGTATGGATTTTGCTGCTGGTGGATTATAATTGGGTTAATATTTTGGTCCAATGCAATTATTTTACATCATGCACAAATGAGAAGCGATTGTTCTTTTAATTCAAGTAGATTCTATTTGGATAAGCATTTCTATTTAGGACTAGCTTTTGAAGGGATAAGATTCAATTTACACTATCACAAATTGATATTTCTCATCGATCACTGTCTCATAATTTTGTTGTCAATCTCCTCGTGAATCAAAATGACAATGAATTTGTAAATACTCCCTCTGTCTCTAAAAGATAGGCAGGTATGTGTGTAAATTGAGAGTAATTTTTTTTGTAATGTTTTTTTCTTTTTCTTTTTTCTTTTAATTTTTTTTTAAAAAAGGAATCTTTTAATCAAAAGAAATGCAAGGTTAAATAGGATTGTAGGGAATACAAAATAACAAGAAGATGCCATACAAGTACAACACCGAAAAATCCGACAAAAAAAAGAGAAGAATTAACGGAATATGACGGGTACCAGCCTTAATAAGAACCGATCGAATCGATAGAATAATGATTTTTCTCGGAATTAAATCTCAACCATAAAGAAATGCTCCTAAAAGTGGTGTGATTTGCTCAAATCTTTTAAAACTAGTGATGAAGATTCCGTTATCAAGAATATCATTGATGAAGAGTCCGGTGGAGATTTTTTTTTGAGAGCAAAAGGGCAAATTATATAAAACTAGATTTCATCGGAAAGATGAAAAATAGTGAAATTTAGAGAGAACCAAGTTACCTGTTGGTAACTACAGCGTCCCAGTTACAAATCAAAATGCTTATAGAAAAGCCGTGAAATAAATTGGTGTTAACCGACCAACTATACAGTGTACACTTAATAGAAATTATTAACTGATCAAAGTTCCTCTCGAGTCCGGTGGAGATTTCGTTGCCGAATAATCCAAAGATGAAGACGCTGGTGGAGATTCCATCGTCGAAAACAAAAATGATGGAAATCCCGTTGTTGGAAAGCATCTCAAATGATCTTAAACCCCATAGGAACCAAGAACAACGATTAAAGCCGAGATAAACCTCTCTTATATATGAGATAAAACCACCATAAGGGTGTACAAAACATATCAAAGGAGAAAAACATAACTAAACCTAAATAAAACAAAGAACAAGATACACGCAAGAAAAGTAAATGAAAATCCACTCAGATCCAGCCCGAAATGAACTATATCTGAGCAGGTAACTTTGTAGGTGAAGAAGATATTTTTCCTTTTGAGAGGGCATGCGAGAGGAGAGAGCGAAGAGGTGAATGATGTGTTACTTTTTTACAAAACTGTGCATTCCCACTTAAAATATCAAGGGAATATAAACTTTTATTGAGATTACGTAGTTACATATAAAGGCTTCATGGTATCCTGAAAATATTCATTCTCCCAATTGTACCTTTGAATTGATGGGTTATCTAATTGATTTTTGTTAAAGGGAGAGCAAAAATGGATGCGAGGAGAGTAAAAATCGTTCTTGACTCACTAAATAGACCGATTTCTATATTGAGTTTTGACTCGGACAAGTTTAGTTTACCCTTCGCGCGCTCCCCTTACATGCTTACAGACCAAACCCAACTTAACTCAAAAATCAAGTTCCCAACCAGTCAAACCCCTTCTTTTCTTCTTTCTTCTTACTTCTTCTTCTTCTATGCAGTGGATATATATATTTCACCATAAGAAAAGTCCATGTTATGTACTGGTCATTGAAACCAACATCCAATAAGTGGTCCACATTCTTATAGCTTTGACGAATATTATGTATTTCAGTGAGTTGAAAACAAACATCCAAAGCCAGTTATGTAATGATCATTGATCGACGTCAAAAAGTCATTACTAGTAAGAATGGGTTGGAAACACATGTACAGTAAATGGTTCTCATAATAAAACAGATCTTCGGATTATCATTTTTGATATTAGTAAAAAATTCCCGAAGTCGACAACCAGTGTTTTGTCAATTTTGATATTTTCGTCTCAGTAATAATAACTTAGCCTAACCTAATTAGATACATTAGTTTAATAAGTGCAGTTAGATTAAAGGGTATATTGGGCTAAAATTTGACTCAATATAGGAATCATCGGTCTAATTAGTGAGTCAACTACGGTTTCGCTCTCCTCAGATCTTTTTTTGCTCTCCCTTTAATAAAAATCGTATAATTAACTGAAAACAAACCTTGAAATCAACAACATAACAATTTTCTATCAATGTTTCTCGTCTCTTTCTTAGCCAAGTTTCTAACACATAGATAGTGTTAACTCTAATCGAGGATTTCTTTGTGGGCGAAAAAAGAAAGAATAAGACATATAGGTGTGATGCTCAAAACATGATAGATATTTCAATATTATATTAGTGCAATTTTATTGTGTAGCATGAAAAGTTACCTTAGGTTGTTACGATTCTAGTACTAGTAAAATAATTCTAAAAAGCATCGTTGAAGATGACTCCCAACAAATGGTTTGCATTTTCACAATGAAAACTATGAAAATTTTTTGGAGAGTTAGAGATATTGTAGGTGATATTTTTGATGTTCTCGTCCAGTTTCAAAATTATTCTATCAAATTCGTCAGAAAAGATGCGTAACAGTTTTTTTTCTCTTTTGAGCAGTTTTCTTCTCTTGTTTAACTTTATTTTCTTTGTTTGTCTAGCAAAAAATAGATATATAAAAAAAAGTATAAAAAATACCTATATTATTGCACGGTTAATTTGGTTTTGAAACCTAATAGTGTGAATTCAAATTCGAAATTACTTATTCTATTCTTAAGTTCAGTTCCCGCTTGATTCGCATAGAACACTACATTAAATCAATGCAATTTTCATGCATCATTAAAGTACTGGTTAGGCTTTTCAGGCATATAAAAATATCTAAATTAAAAGAAACACTAATAATAATGATAAAATTATCAAATTGGTCAAAAAGACCAAAATCAATAATTCATGAAAAAGACATCAAATTAAAAAATTAAAAAGATACTGGACAAAAATTTAAAAATAGGGCTTTTCATCCCATCATTTTCAAATATTTTTTTCTTATTTTTATTTTATCTAAATTTTTTAAAAGAAACATCTAATTTCAATTTTTTTTTTAATTTGATAAAATTATTGAATGACGATTTTCTCTAAAATTATTGAGATATCAATGAGTCAATGACCCAATGATCTGTATTCCAAATTCTTTTAACACAAAATTTTGCCGATAAAAATAATGGTGAAACAGTGACGTGTGACCTAATTTCGAGACTCGCTCGTATGTCACGTAACATGTTATCCCACAACAATTCAAAAGACAGTAAAGAAAGTTTGTTGTGCCTCCGGTTTTGATTTTGAAGTCGGTAAAGAATTTTTGTCCAACAGTCGGCGCAAGTTATTATTGCAATTGACGTGTAGGTGATTTCTAGATAACTAGCGTCTTGGCAACACCATGTATTTACGAATTTGTTCAGGGTTGTTTGAAATCGGGAACTCTGTTTATCGATTTACCCATATTTGATGTTGTGTACACAGTACTTGGCAATATTTGATGCGCAATGACATGCATCGAGAGAAGTGGAAGAAGTTGGATCGGACTTGTAGATTAACTTGACCACATCCGAATAAGATTGATACTCACTCAGTCCCAATATATAGGCGAAGAAGGAGCATTTTCTTAGAATAAGAAAAAGTTTAGTTTTCATAAATTTTCCTCTACTTTCCTAATTTACCCTCTTCTTTTCCCAATACAAATATTATATATTAATATAAATCTATAAATCTCTTTCTCACACTTAACTAGATTGTATGATAACCATGCATCATGAATATGGGCATATGAGGAAAAAACAGACTTGAAATTGAAACTCCGCCTATCTAATGGGATTACAAAATATACAAACTCCACCTTTATAATAGGGACGGAGGGAGTTGATTTTTCTCCCACGTATCCGCTACCACTTATCAAAGACGGTGAACTCACTGCTGCATTGCACGGACTGACTACACTAGCTTCTAGCTAGAGTGGATGGTGCACAAAAACATAAAATTACCACGTGCCCAAACCTTCTTTAACACTCACAAAATGACAAAATCGAAGAGATGCTAGCTTAATCCAGAACTACTGATCAGAGTAAAAATCAGAATCAGCAGCACCTCTCTCATAAATAAAGCAGGTCCTTGTTTTCGTAATTTATGAATACATACAGGGGTTGTTTTGAAAAGCGAGAGCATTTATACAGCCTGTTAAATGAATTGTTTGACAGGTTGGAATTCCCTACACACTATTCAAAAACACAAACAATCATATAAATACCACCCAACCATCCCACTCTCCTTTCATCATCTCCATTCATCATCTCCTCTCTACAAACACAACCCAAAACTCATCTCTCTCGCTTCTCAAACAATTGAAATCAACAAAAACAGAAGACAAGTATCAAAATGGGTATCTGCAGTTCAATGGAATCCACACAAATTGCAACAGCAAAGCTTATAAGTCAAGATGGGAAACTAGAAGAGTATTCATACCAAGTGAAAGTATCATATGTGTTGCAAAAGCATCAAAACTGTTTCATATGCAATTCAGATGAAATGGAATTCGATAATCAAGTATCAGCCATGCATGAAGATGAAGAACTTCAATTGGGACAAATCTATTTTGCTTTACCATTGAGTAAACTCAAATATCCACTGACATCTGAAGAAATGGCTTCGTTAGCTGTTAAAGCTAGTTCTGCTCTAATGAAAAGCAGTGGTTATTCTTATAACAGGAAACAGGTTAAACCAGTTACGTACACAACAATCAGCGAGAGAAAATCAGCATCCATTAGAACTGCAAAAGATAACAATGGTAGTGGATTAGTAACAGAGCATAGAAGAAAAAAAAGTGGTGGAAAAGGGCGTGATTTTACCTCTAAATTAGGGGCAATTGCGGAATAGAAATCATCAGAATCATTAAGATTTGTAGATATTTCGGATATTTTTTTCCACTTTTTGAAGTAGTTAGCTTTTTACAGATATTTTTGAAGATGTCATGGACTGTCTTCAGATATTACAGGGAATCACATGTAATGGATATTTATTATTCTTTGATTTGTTGGTTCGACGACAGAGTACTACCCTTTTTACAGATTATTGTTAGAGCAACTTTAATGGCATGCCGAGATCGGGGTATACCCGGATTTATATGGACATAGTGTCCTGAAGGTCAAATATGGGTGTAGTTACAATACTACCCTTATCCTATATAATTCTAATTATCCTAAATCAGTTTTCTTTTATACCATCTCATCTTCTTCTCTTCTTCTTCTCCCCCACCTCTACCTTACTGACCTCCCCCACCACCATCAAAACTCGACGATTAAATCGAGTGGATCGTCGATTCAAAAATTCTAATTAATCTTCAAAAATGGAACCACCACGGCGGAAGGGAACTCGTATGAAAGACGCTAATAGAAAACCCAATGAATACAACTCTGGATTTGCAAAATTAGTTCAACAAAAAGAGAAGAAAAAAACCGTCGAAGAAGGAGAATTCGCAGCCACTGAAACACGAGAAATGGTGCGATTAAGAAAGTAAGGGCCTACTTAAACTCACTCCAGTACTTCAATTTCATGTTTGCATGTCAAATTAGGTCGAAAAATCGATTCTTTGATTTTCGCTTATTGTCGCCGTGAGGTATTTGTTTCACGACCTGCCGACATTTCATAGCTAGGTTTAGTCGGCAAGCTCTTAGGTTGAAGATCTTGCCGGCTGTTTAGTATCTGTAACTGCTACTTGCAGGGTCGGCAAGGTATTCAACTTAGGACCCTGCCGGCGTCGGTTATAAAATTTTACCTTGCCGGCTGTATTTCAATTTTTTGTGTGTCTCCTGATGCCTTGAATTTTGAAAGTCGGAATGGTATTTGGATAAAACCATACCGACTGTTTGTTAGCCGGCAATGTATGAGTAATGAACCTTGCCGACTGATTATGTGGAAAATCCTTGTATCTATTGTGTTCATATTTGTTATAAGCCGGCAGGTTATGTGAATAATACCCTACCGGCTACTGTTTAGCCGACATGCATTATTTAGTCGACCCTTCCGACTTTTGTGTAGCCGACAAGGTTATATTTGTCGACCCTGCCGACTTATGAATTTTTTCTTAATCTTTCTTGTTCAGGTTGCAAAATGCAAAGAAGAAAGCTCTGAAGCTCTTAGTCCTCTTTCAAGACCTCCTCGTGTTGGTGAAATACTCTCGACTTCAACACATCGAGGGGCATACGTTGTGCCGGAAACCCTCAAGATCCGTGTACCGAATGATTATGAACCACCATCGGAACCCAGTGATTCAGACGAGACTCCAGATGAAGACCAATCAATTCCATCTGGTAGAAGAGGTGATGATGATGATGTTGATGAAAGAACTCCGGTTGCTGGAGGAGGTAACAATGATGATGATGATGGTGATCAGGACATGCCTAATGTTGGAGGAGGTAATGATGATGATGATGATGATGGTAATGGAGATAAAGATAAGGATATCGAAGATGAAATTGTTGAAGAGGCAGTGGAACAAGAAGAAGAAGAAGAATAAGGAGATGGAAATGGAGAACAAACTCTAGCTATTGTTCAACATACCGAAGCTTCAACTTCAACTGAAACCGGAAAGAAGAAGAGGGTTATCACTAAACCAGCTGATTCCCACATGCCTCCCCCTCACATGATGGTAAACTGAGACAAGGTGAGCCTCCAAAGGGGACCCCAGCAGATGGTGGAAATGTTCTTTTTGAATACAAAGACTCATGGGCATGTACGATCCATAATACTATCGTAAGTAATCTCAATCCGTCTTTATTTTTTATTCAAAGTGTGTATCTATCTTAAATTTGCGTCAAGTGTTTGTATTTCTTTTCATTTTGTTTTTTTGGTATTTAGGATCACAAGCATGCCATCCGTCTCATGAGGCGCCAAGCTTCATGTTCAATGACTAAGAATTGGAATCTTGAGGATGAATGTGAGGAGGTGAAAGTGATTGTGAAGAACTCCGGGTTGTGGCCTGCGGTGGAGAGTTCGAATATTGAGCATGATAGAGTTACCGTATCTGCATTCTGTGAGAGGTTCCACGGAGATACTGATACAATGTTATTCATATTCGGTGAGATAGCGATAACTCCCGATGATGCTCATCAAATTCTAGGCCTCGAGGTTGAGGGAAAAGCAGTCAATGAGGGCTTCGATAATAAGATTTCTTGGGAGGATATTTACAAATTGGCCAGAAAATTTTTCGGTTGGGATCAGCCTAAGATGGAGTCTATGCTTGTGAAGAAGGATGGTCGTAAAAGCAAGAAGTTTAATCTGAAGCAGTTGAGGGATACATTATGTGACACCAAGAAAATCTTTGATACGGAAAGAAGGGTGAACCTGATACGAATCAATGCTACCGCGTCAGCTTATTTGATATATGTCATGGGCAAATGTATCTTTCCCGACAGTTCTGGAAGCTTGGTCGACGCCAGTTATATGCAACTATTGGATGATGTGATTTTGAAAGTTGTTGTAAAGTGGTAAGAAAGATGTCGTTCCTCTCAGATTTGTGAAGGATTTTTTTAGATTCAAATAAAACTAGAAAACTCAAAGAAGGTTGTTATCAAGATTTTAAGAGCACTGAGACTATGGATTCCACCAATCTCCAATTTCTATGTGATTTAATCTAATCAATATCCATGCAACTATTTACGTTTAAAGTGATTCTAATATTTTGCAAAAGTAGATTTTTAGAATAACAAGTGTATTTCGAAAGCATAAAATATCAAAAACCTAGGTCTAAGCATAATCTATCAAGAGAAATCACAATTGCTTAGGAAAAATCATTCATTCAATTCTAAATCAAGGCAAATAATCATAAAAGAGATATTGCAAAAATTAATATGAATAGAAATTACCACACAAATCTTGGAAAATTGGCTTCCTCCATCGCCTCATCAAAGGGGTTTAGCTCCTCATATTATTCACGTGCTCAAAATAATTGTTCATAGCTCAAATAGGTGAAAAACAAGAGAAAGCTAATAACTCAGGAAGTTTGCAATGCTGAAGAGGCGTTACAAACAGACTGTTACAGAAGAAATAAGACTGCCTTTTAAACGATACTTCTTTTTTGGAGTAGTTTTGCGACAGTTCTTTGCGACAGACTTTGGCTGTCTGTTCTTCGTCTTCTTCTTCTCCTCCACATGCTGTGCTGCAACTCTGCAATTCACCTCTGCAGCTTTTCTTTCTCCTCTGTAGCGTACCCCCAACTCTCGATACCCTTCTAAAACACCAACCTCTCTTATTTATACCCAACAACACGATTAAACCTCCAAGAAATCTCTTATTCCTCTTCCACAAGTCTTGGCATTATTTTCTTCTTTCTCCATCTTCTTTACGCGGCTTCTGAGTTCATCCAACGCCTCTAAACTTTCTTTAGGATCGTATCAAATCCAGCAAAGAAGATATCGTCACATAATTTCCAAATACAGCAGCAAATACCCGAGATAACTCCTCCCTGTTTTAACAAACTACCAAATATAAAGAAGCTTTCATGTCCTGTTTTTGATTCCAACACGTCACTCATCCCTGCCTTGTCGCTTCAACTTCATCCCAATCCATATGCACGATTAACTCGCACAAAATCTCTTCTAAAAATACAACCATGCAATCACGTAATATCGTGTTCCCTGTTTTGAATAACTGGTGATACTCTGGCCCAATTTGATCGGATTAAACACCCACACAACTCCTGTTTAGCCCAAGAAAATTTATTCAAAGCAAAAGCAGTGATTGAATCTCCCTAGAACTGGCCCGAAAATCAAACCCTATTTTCTGCCGTGAAACTCAATTGTTCCCGCCTTTTCTGAATTTGAATTTGGAGAAGATGACCTCCCCTTATCCAGTTCTGTTCTGCCAATAGTAGTTTCCCTGTGGGTGCAAATATTAGATGTGGGGTGCAAATAACGGTGGGTTACCCCTTATCAAGTGTGTACCCCTTATCTAAAATGGGGGTCCGAATAGTAGGTGTCCTCCGGGTGCAACTTTTCGAGCCGATTTTTTCCAAAAATATTTATTGGCCAAAAATACCTACACATACATAAAACACCATAATAAGTACAAAAATGAGACCTAACAATATATAGAATCGAGACAAATCGGACACAAAAATGTGTCCATCATTGGATCCCTTAGATAAGATGCGTGAGTATTCTTGGGGTACTTCGGTGGTCGCCTTCTTGAAAAATGAGTTGACAAAGGGTTCTAGGGCACTCACTGCGCAAGTTAATGGAAATATATGTCTCTTCCAGGTAATTTTATTGTCTAAATCATTTATATTTGAAAAATTCTCGTAAGATAAGATTTTTACTAAAATTTGTGTTTGCATAGGTTTGGATATATTTGCACTTCCCTACCTTGTTCAAAGGCAGCTCATACATCAAAGTGGATGAGAATGTTGCGATTGATAAGCCAAGAGCGCAAAGATACAGTTTTAAGGGTGGTCGGGATAAGAAAATGCCGCAACAGCTTATCAAAATCCGAATCGCCGTGGACAAATTGACTGCGGATGATGTGATATTTGATCCGTATCGAGATGCTAGAAATCAAGGTTTAATCCAAAGGAGAGATGAAGTTGCATTATACTACGGACCCTTGTTGTGCACCCATGGATATTCAATGTACGATCCACATCGGGTAATGCGACAATTGGGTTACGTCCAAGAAGAACCTCATTTCGATGAAGATAAGCCGTTCTTTATTTTAGTAAAGGAAAACTGCTCCACGTCCAAAAAAAAACTATTACCGTCGCTTACGCTCCACCGCCAGAGTAAGAACATTGGGACGATAGACGTGGCCGTAACATCGATGTGAGTCTTTTGGAAGAGGTGGCCAAAGGTAATGAAGCTAGTGAGAAATACATGACATGGTACTTGGGTTGGGATCGCCCTACTGTGATTAGGGAACCGACTGCTGAAGAATTGGCTCGTATCAGGAAGATGGCATCGAAAGACCGAGCAACAAGTCTTAAGTTCTTTGTAAGTATTTTAGAGTTGCTCTTACTGTTTTAAGATTACATTATCAAATCATTTTATTAATTGTTTGTTGTTTAATTGAAAATAGAAGGAGCATTTGAAGAGCCTTGTGAGGGTGATGTGTTGCGCGAGAGAAAGAGGGGAGCGTTTGTCGATTGAGGAGCAAAGCAATCACATTGACTTTGCTAGCATTGTTGACAATGAGGATGCTTATGAAATGTTCAAGCAAGCTGATACTGAAGTAAAGAGGGAAGAAAAAGTCAGGAGGGAAGCACAAGCCAAGATGAATGCTGACAAAAAGAGGACTCGTAGTGGTCATGGTGGTGAAGGTAGTAGTAGTGGTGGTGTTCCTAAACGGGGTCGTGGTCGTGGTCGTGGTGGTGAATGAATGCAGTCTCTAGTTTATTTCTTTATGTTGTGTTGGCCAAATGTTAAGGTTAACGGTTGGACATTTTTTTTTTTTTTTTAAGGTTTATGGGACATGTTTTCGTATTTTGGACAACAAATGTTGGATTTCTAGTTGTTGAATGAATGGTTTGTTTAGCTATGTAAAGTTTCAATACTTATGCCGACATGCTTTTTTTAAGTTACAGTGCCGACCACACCAGGGCCGGCAAGGTTTTGAACTGTCAGACTGCCGGCCCTGACACCAGAAATTATTTGCATACCAGGGTCGGCATGGTAATCAGATCCATACCTAGACGGCTGTTACGAAGCCGACAGGGTATTATGTTATCGACCCTGCCGACTATGTGTTGCAGAAAATACCTTCTCGTGATGCCTAAAATCATCATAAGGTCGGCATGGTTATAAATTATGATCCTTGCCGACCACACCATAGCCGGCACGCTAGTGACCAAATACCGTTCCGACGGTTAAACAGAAAATTGCATGAACTCCAGATGCCTAAAAGTCATAAGGTCGGCATGGTAACAAAATTTCGACCTTGCCGGCCATATCATAACTGGCATGCTAATGACCAAATACATTTTCGGCGGATACATAGAAAATTGCATGAACTCTCGATGCCTAAAAGTCATAAGGTCGGCATGGTAACAAAATTTAGACCTTGCCGGCCATATCATAGCCGGCATGCTAATGACCAAATATATTTCCAGCGGATACACAAAATAAAATGTTCTCCTGATGCCTAAAATCAGCATAAGGTCGGCATGGTAACAAAATTTCGACCCTGCCGGCCGAACTTAGTCGGCGTACTGAGGAAAACAAACCGTGCCGGCAAATTTAAAATTCAAATTTTTTGCAAGTACAATTGCAATGATTGACTTGTACTTAGGCACTATAACGGCCAAATTTGGCCACCATCCTATAAATACACTACTTATCTCTACAAAACAACACATAACTATTTGCATATACTCTCCAAAGCTCATATCATCATACACTCCATCTAACTTCCCCAATAGCTCTCTACATACAACAATGGCTTCATTTGATTCAAATGAAGATTTGGCAATAACCAAAGCGTGGTACGTGGAAACTCGAGTTAGACATGAGTCCTCCGTAAGGGTGGATGCCGTAACCTTTTGGGCTAGGGTACACAACAAATTTAGGCAAGAGTTTGGGAATCCTAATGGAAGAAGTGTTCAACAAGTCCATGATAGGAACCTAGTCATAGAAAATGCAATACTCGCTTTTTTAGCTCTCCAACCCCGATTTTTCAACGCTACCAACTTCAACTTGTCCGTTGAACAATTTGTAAGTGTTTTTGTGGTTTATTTTACGTGATCCATGTTGTTCGATCTTCCTACCGAACACCACTAACAAAGTAAGTTTGTGTTTTGTTTTTGTAGCATGAAGTTGTCAAAGCGCGCTACTTGGAGGAAAAGGGGGAAGCATTCGCATTCGATGCAAGCTATGAATTCATGGTCTCCAAAATCTCGGAGTATGCCCCGGACTTCATGCAGGCCGGAGATGAATGGGATTCCTCCAACAAAGATTGATGGTTTTAGTGTAGGTTTTGTGGGTAGATATCTATGTCAACCCTCACGAGACTATAACTCGTCCACTAGGGTCGCCTAGGGGTTCAAAGGCTTGATGCACATGCTAAGTGCATTCTTTTTTCCGTTGACAAGGAGTTGTATTTTATGTTTCAATCAATGTAGTAACCAAAATTGCATTAATAAAGTGAATTGCATCTATTAGAATTCAGTTTTTTTTTTGGGATAACCAAAGTCGGCAAGGTTGTAAGATTACTACAGTGCCGGCTAAATTCTAGCCGGCAAGGTAATAAAGTTAATAAATGCCGACTACAGAAAGCCGGCAAGATAATAAATCAATACCATGCCGACTACCTACGCATTTATAATAGTCTCCTGTGTGTCAAAAAATAATAAAGCCGGCATCTTCTTTATTCGTATACCTTGCCGGCCATATTAAGTCGGCACTTTCTTCATTCGTCGACCTTGCCGGCCTAAAATGGTCGGCGTTGTCTTCATTAGTCGACCTTGCCGACCTTTCATACTTTCAGAACTGAAAGTGTTGATTTCTTCTTTGATTTTGAGTATGATCTCATACAACAGATTTGCAATCCCCTTTTTAGAAGTGTTTCGGTTGTGTGCTTCATTTTCGTTGCAAGAGATATTCTCAAAAAAAAAAAAATCTCATCGAAAATCATCCCACAAAAATTCAATCAAAAACAAAATTTCATAACTTAAATTCATAAGTTTTAATCTATCCAATCAATCTAAACTCAATTAATTAACCTAATCAGAATTTTTAGTGTTAATTAAACAAGGGCATATTAGCCATTTAGAAAATACAAGGTTAAGGGGTGGCTTCTTTTACTTCAAAATGTATTGGGTTTTGTCTCATTAGGTATACCCCAATTAATTTGGGTATACCCCAATCAAGCCAGGTTTAATGGGAAACACCAAGTAGATAAAAATGAAAAGGGATAATTGGACTTTGGTACCCAGGTTTAGACCAACACTAGGCTTTGGTCTAACATTTGTCTAACGTTAGGGCTTGGTACCTGGACTAGACGTTGACTCAAGTTGACCAGTTAAGTCTAAACTTTTGAGTAATAATTATTTAAAAAATTTAATAAAATGTAATTATATAACACCCTTAACAAAGACTTGTTAGGAGGAAAAAAACGAAATTGAAAATCCGAATCGTTCACTATTTCTTGCCCTCGTTGAACGCCTTATTCATCTTCATCCAAAACCACTACCAAGGTCTAAGACCACCACCATTCAAATATATACATCATCATCCACAAATCTACACAGAAAAATTAAGTGAAACCTTAAAACAATCACACAGAAAAATAAAGAAATAAATTATCATTAATCGTTGATCATCAATATTGAGTACTTGAGCGAGATTCAAACTCTGTGCTATATATCTTCACTGAGAAACACCTCCATTAGTTGATCTTGTTTTAACTTCCAGAGAAGATTCACCATCAAAATCAATTCTCTCACCGTTGTATAACAAATACAAACAACCCCAATTTTTCAATCTTAGGGCACTCTTAAACTTCAACCAGATAACCCTGATTTCATCTCCAACCTCTAATTTACACCTACCAGACCAAAATTGAACACACCAAAATCCTTAAAATTCCTCCAAACCCACAAATCAAATACCAAAAATCAGAGTTCGGAATCAAAATGAGAATAAAAATCTGGGTCATTTGACGATCCAAAATTTTCCATGAATCATGCTCGTTATCAATATCAATATAGGGATTACCATAAGAAATTGTTGAGCAATTTCCATGGAATCGAAGATCTGGTAGTGAATGGTGATATCGAAGGGATTCGAGAGACAATTCGATTAAGGTTTTTGCATCGGAGCTTGTAGTACACAGGTAAAGGTTAGGGTTTTTCCTTGTGTGATTCTTAGATAAAACTTTAGGGCAAGAGACTAATGGGTTTAAGGGTTATGATTTAGGGTTTGAAATTTTTTTTTGAAGAAAATGAATTTCGATATGGGATTTAGGCTTAGTTTGGTAATGCTACGGCTTTTGTAAAAGCGCTTTTCTGTTGTGCTGTGCTGCGATGTGCTGTGTAAAAAAAGCAGTTAGGTGTTTGGTAAACTAGATACTAAAAGTTAAAGCTGATTAAAAAAATGATCAAATTGTGTTTGGTAAAATATAGGTTCACTTATTGTAGTTGTAACAAATGACAAAAACAGACATAATATTTTAATATAGTTTTATTCTATTTTATGGGATTTAAATATATTAGATATTTATATATATTTTGAGTAACTATTTTTTATTATTGATATAACTTGGGATAAAAAAAAATTATACTAAAATCAAATATTTACTAAAGTTATACTACTTTTTATTTTATAATTATATTGGTTCTTATTTATTTTATTTTTTAATTAAAATGGTATATAACCAAAAATTTGAAAATAAAAATAATAATCTTTGAAGAATGTGACATAGTTTAAAATAACAACATTTTAAGAATATTATGGAGAAGAAGAATTAATTATCAAATATTTAAGGGCAATTTTGGTCATTTATATACTATAATAGGGATATAAAAGAAAAATCATGCATTAAAATAAGGTGGGACTAAAGCTTATGCTTTTAGAGCTTTTATAAGCTCCTCTCCCCTAGCTTTTAAAAATTGGGGTATTTTGGAAGTGCTTTTGGTTAAAAGCACTTTGAAAATATTTTACCAAACGCTAATATGAAAAATAATTACTATATATATTTTTTGAAAGTGCTTTTCGAAAAATAAAAGCATTACCAAACTCAGCCTTAATCACAAATGAATTAAATCTGAAATTTTAGGGCAGACTATTAAGTTTAATCTGAGATTTTGATATCTTCAATCACATATGAGAAAGAGAAAGGGAGAGGGGAAATAATTTCATGTAGATATGGGATTTAAAGAGGAGAACAGAGATAAAAATGGTTTTGAGACACCTGGTTTGTCTGTGTATGTATATGGATTTTAAGAAGCAAATGGGGTTTCCATTCAAGTGTGACGGATGAAACAAGGTTGAAATCTTAGCCGTTAATCTCTTAGGTGTATGGAGATCTAATGTAGATCGTCCACGTGTTTAATGGGTTAAGGATACGGTCAGTCATTGTTATTAAAGATAAATATAAATATATTTTCCTAAATATGTATTAATTAACTGAAACTTTAGCCACGTCATGACTTAACTAGTCAGTTTGGGTCAACGTCAAGTCCAGGTACCAAGCCCTAACGTTGGACAAATGTTAGACCAAAGTCTAGTGTTGGTCTAAACCTGGGTACCAAAGTCCAATTATCCCAAATAAAAATAAAACAAAATAAAAATCTTAAGACTATTATTTACAAGAGCTGGACAAATTACAAGAGAAAATTGGAGTGCTTTTGGGACAGTAACCCTCTCCCATGATAGATAGGAATGAGTTTTGCAAATCGTAGGTATCTGCTAATTTTGATTGAAGTCGCTTTAATTAGTACACAACAAACTAATGGGATATCCTGAGCTATATTAAAGACCATACAATCACTCATAAGCAATCGATTCCTAGATCATTCATTGATTTATTCTCTTGCCTTTTACATTTGGTGGCGGTTTTTGTCACAAGGATGATCTACGAAAACAAAATGAAGGAAACAAATTATAACACTGTATATGACATGTGTGCGTTGCACAATTATATTTTTGGTAGAATGGTCAAGGACTAGATTAGGAAATCTAGTTGGTTTGGGAAACCAATTAATAGTGTCCTAAGTATAGTAACTTAAAAGGTTTGTATCTTAGAGTTAAGTTAGGAAACCTGATCGCTGTCGTAGGCGTCAAAAATAATATACACTTTCTTGTTACTCAAAATATATAATGAAGCAAGGGCAAGAAAGGATCGTTCCCACAGAGAGGACTTGGGTTGTCAATATGTTTTGGTATCTTATAAGTAACACGGGGGTTTTCTGATTTTTATAAAATTAAAACTAAAATAAAAGCAAATAATAAAATAAACACGCAAATCAAGGATGTGAAAATATTGGATAAAGGTTTCATCTTCAATTGTAAACAAGTTTATGAATATATGAATAGAATTCGTATTTAATCTCGCTATCATCAAAAGCCATAGAATACCTTATTGCAAGAATACTCCGTAAATTTCTTAAGTCATCAAAACACACATTAGAGGTGCGTATGTGAATTCTACCTAAATAATAACCTAACGCCTTGCGCTAATCAAATTCAATTCCTAGGAGCATTAAGTTTCAGAAATAGGCTAATCAATGCAATTGTAATACATTGCGCAAACAATTCGAACAAAGGTCAATTTCTACATATGACTACAAGGATGTATCACTACAAACCATAATCATATCATGCTACTCGTATTCAAGGTTATCGCTCGATGAAAACCCTAAAATAGCTATAGATATGGATGTGAGTTCAATCAATTCTAGACTTAACTAAACAAACATTCAATCATATTGCAATACATCAATCATGCAATTATTATAACTCGTAGAAATCAAACGATAATATTGAGAGAAAACTAATTCATAAAAATCATAACTTGTTTTCAAAATCCAACTACATCTTTAACCAATAACAATAAATCAACTACTTGGGTTTTTGGAAATCATCATAGAAAGCAAAGAAGAACTATCATGCGAAACCCTAGAAAACAAGTAGAAGCCTCCCTAATGGAGACCTCTTTTTGGTCTCTGTCGACTCCTATTTATATATGGGAGTCGCCCCCAAACTTCCTCCCAATTCGTAATTGATATGGATCACAAGGTCGGTGAAGCAGACTTTTCTTATTTGCAAATTCAGTGGCCGTACTATGGTGTGAGATGGAGTAACCTAATTAAATGTGCACGTCTTTTCACTGGCCAAAACCACAACGGAACCCAAGTGAGGCACGGAATTCTCTTTAGCACCGTTGATTCCTCCAGCTTCGATGCACCTTGACGTATTAAAATTCACTTTTTACCAGCGATAACCAAGCTCAACTACGATACGGATCTCTGGTTTTGTTCCATCACTTCCCTGACTTCTTGCTGTTTTTGGTCGGTCCCAGAATACTCGAAAACTCTTCTCATACTAATAACAGCAACCCTCGGTCCATGTTGAACTTCAATGGAAGCAGCCATTACTATTCCCTGTCCAACTCGGGCTCTCAATAAACTCTAAACCCATCTCCATTACCAGCCACCATCGTATCACAGCTCTATCAATCACCTCTCACAAAATGACTCGAAAGCGAAGAATATCTCCATTGCTGTTCATCTTTTTAATCTCCTCCAACATCAATCACTGCCATCAATCTCGACTGCCGATAATCTATGGCAGCAGTTGTCATTCTTTCATCCCTATTATTCCTCAAGGTTTTCTCTATCTCGTCAGTCCATATCGATTTCTTCTTTCGTGCGTTTTATACAGCAGCTTCATATTTCTTCCATCCACACTTCACCATGTTATCACTACAACGTCATTAATATTTGCAGCAGCATCCTGAGTTCATAACCTAGCTTGAACTCCTCCACCGATGACACCTAGCTTCGATCAGCATCACACACTCATCCCCATTACGTCGACCAAAGTATGTTACAGACTTCTCCTTCGAATATCACCCACAACCACAGCTTAGCTTCAGCACTGCCATTTAAAATCGATCGACAGCAGTACAGCTTCCCAATTATCGCTCATCATCACAATAGGCCACCGAGACTTGATCATATGTTCTCCTTCTAACTCCATCTTTCAGTCTTGTCGCTGCCATGAATGGCTATCGCCTAAAACCCGAGCCAAGATCATTCTTCAATCTCGTACGCCACTGACAACAATACCATCAGCCACCACTATCTCAACTTCATCGTCAATGGTAGCAGCATCGTTTCATCACCGTTGCCATCATCAACCCCATCTCTGGCTTCACCCGATAATGGAAGAAACCTCCATTGTTTAACCAAACACAGCAACACCTTCTTCTCTGTTGTTTGGGCCCTTTTGAACAACATCGATGGTCATCATCACCATCTCCATATCTAACGGCACGAGTATCATCACCAACATCTAAAACTCTTCCCTGAACTGGTCGTGATATGGAAGTGAAAGACGACGGCAGCCTTGAGTAATTAAGCCGGGTGCCTTAACAGTATTCGAATTCCAGCTTCCCCTCATTAAATGACATGACTGCCTTTAGCAGTTCCTTTGTAATAGTCCACCCCTTAACAGGATGACTGCCCCTTAACGTACAGTGGGGTGCCAATAGCACTTGACCTACAAAATGACCATTGTGCCCTTTTGGTTTCCAAGTCCTTCTTTTGCTCGTAACTTCTTCATACGAACTCAGAATGACTCCGTTCTTTCGCCACTGACTTCGTCTTCTCGTCCTCTACAAAATGATGACTAGAAATCCTCCATTTGAACGAGTTCCACTGGGTCTTTGGCCCTTCTTCACTTGTGACTTCACTTTTGTAGCCATTTCCACTTCTTTTGGATGATTCATCTAATAAAACACAAATAAAAGAAAACAAGCGTAATATACAATAATTTGCAAGAAGATCAACAATTACTAGCATGGGATTGGCACCAAATATATGTAAATAAACCACTTATCAAAACCCTATACTTGTAGGAAAGTAATCCTTATTAAGGAATGTGTCCAGCCCTATTGATATGTATAAATAGCCATAGAGAGAACTAGAGAAAACACACCAGAACTAAGTAAGAGTTCTCTTCTTCTCGTCTAAGGCTTTGTATATTCCAACCCATACAGTGATATATAAAATTGCTTATTCCTTCCCAAGGATTCAACCTCGTTAAATACTTGTTCTTCTTGTGTGTGTGATTGTGTTCTTGGCTATATTGAGATACCTCGTAGTAGTGAAAACCTAACGCTTCCGCAGGCTTTGGCACAACAATTGGTATCAGAGCAAGGCAACGCTCTTGGATACGGGTACTCAGATTGAAGTTGAAGTGAATGTTCTGTTTTTATCTATATTTGGTTGTTTGAGAACAATGGTTGACGGGGATAAACCATTTGATCCGAAAGATCCTTTAGGAGAACATTCGGAGTCCACAAGTAAAGATAAAGAAACAAAAGAAGAAATACTTCATTCACATAGATCACAACTCAAGGTAGAAAAGTTTACAGGAACCAATAAATTTGGTTTATGGAGAACGGACGTAATGGATGCTCTTGTTCATCTTGACCTGGAAGAAGCTTTAGAAGATCGGCCAGTTGAGATGTCTGATAAGCAGTGGAACAAGATGAATAGATTATGTCTTGCTTTGATACGAGGGTGTTTAGAAACTGCAGTAAGAGTTAATTATCAGCACGAGACTTCAGCTAAGGATCTCTGGGAAAAGCTAGAGAAAGAATACCTTGTGAATAACGTGGCCAATATGATACATCTTAAAAGGAATTTGTATCGCTATAACATGAAGAAAGGTGCAACTCTAACCGAGCACCTAGATTCATATAATTAACTTCTTGCTGAGTTGGTTAACTATGATGAGAAGATCAACGACGAGGAACAAGCTTGTGTCTGATAGACTCTCTTCTTGAAAAGTATGAACCCGTGATTAAAGCATCAATGCACGGCAAGGATAAGATGACATACGCTGAGGTCACTACAGCATTGCGTAGTAAGGAGTTTAGGAAGATGGATCGTGAAGACCTTGCAAGTGAAGCTAATAATGACTTACTTCTTGTAAGAGGTCGTTCAACATACAGGAGAAATAAGAATGGTGGTTATGGTAAAGGTAGAGGACGTTCTAAGAGTAAAACGCGACTGCAGAAAGATGAGTGTACTTGGTGCCATGACTTTGGTCATTGGGCTAAGGATTGTACCAAGCGTAAGGCAAGAGAAGGAGATAATAGTAATACCGAGGTGAACATTGCTAAAGGTAATGAAGAATCAGATGATGCTTATGATTTCTCGCTAACTGTGACACCATCAGCTTGTACTATTATAGATGGTACATGGGTATTATATACTGGAGCAACGTATCATATATGTCCATATCGGGACTGGTTCTCAAGTTTTGAAGAGCTTGATGAAGAAGTATGGGAAACAATCATACCTGCAGGGTGATTTGGATTGGTAGTGTTCGTATCAAGATGCATGATGGTATGGTTAGAGAGCTGAAGGAGGTAAGATTTGTACCTTCCATAAAGAAGAATCTGATTTCGCTCAGAACTTTGGAAGCTAAGGGCTACAAGTTAGTCACTGAAAATGGTGTTCTAAAGGTAATCTTTGGATCTATGGTAATCATGAAGGGCACACGTCATCATAACTTGTATTACTTGAATGAGAGTACAACAACTGGGGATGTGTCTTTTTCTGAACACATCTAGAGTGCATCTACCGAGAAGACGAAGCTATGACACATGAGACTTGCACATCCAGGTGAAAAGTCGTTGCATAGGTTGATTCAACAAAACTTGTTGAAAGGCGCTATTGCCTGCAAGTTTGCATTTTGTGAACATTGTGTTAAGGGCAAGAAAACAAGAACAAGCTTTGGCACAACTATCCACAATACTAGTGGAGTTCTTGACTATGTTCACTCAGATGTTTGGGGTCCTTCCAAGAATGCATCATTGGGAGGGAAACATTGGTTTGTGTCGTTCATTGATGACTATTCTAGGCGTGTATGGGTGTACACAATGAGGCATAAGGATGAACTACTAGAAGTCTTTGTAAGGTGGAAAAAGGAAACTGAGACTCAAAATGGCAGAAAGATCAAATTACTACGTTCGAACAATGGTGGAGAGTACAAGAGTGATCCATTCTTGCAAGTATGTCAGGATGAGGTGATAAAGAGGCACTTCACAGTTAAGAAGTGATCGCTGTCGTAGGCGTCAAAAATAAATTACACTTTCTTACTACTCAAAATATATAATGAAGCAAGGGCAAGAAAGGATCGTTCCCACAGAGAGGTCTTGGGTTGTCAATATGTTTCGGTATCTTATAAATAACAAGGGGGGTTTTCTGATTTTTATATAATTAAAAGTAAAATAAAAGAAAAATAATAAAAAGTAAACACGCAAATCAAGGATGTGAAAATATTGGATAAAGGTTTCATCTTCAATTGTAAACAAGTTTTGAATGTATGATTAGAATTCGTATTTAATCTCGCTATCATCAAAAGCCCTAGAATATCTTATTGCAAGAATACTCCATAAATTTCCTAAGTCATCAACACACACATTAGAGTTGCGTATGTGAATTCTACCTAAAGAATAACCTAACGCCTTGCGCTAATTAAGTTCAATTCCTAGGAGCATTAAGTTTCAGAAATAGGCTAATCAATGCAATTGTAATACATTGCACACACAATTCGAACAAAGGTCAATTTATACATATGACTACAAGGATGTATCACTACAAACCATAATCATATCATGCTACTCGTATTCAAGGTTATCGCTCGATGATGAACCCTAAATTAGCTATAGATATGGATGTGAGTTCAATCAATTCTAGACTTAACTAAACAAACATTCAATCATATTGCAATACATCAATCATGTAATTATTATAACCCGTAGAAATCAAACGATAATATTGAGAGAAAACTAATTCATAAAAATCATAACTTGGTTGCAAAATCCAACTACATCTTTAACCAATAAAAATAAATCAACTACTTGGGTTTTTGGAAATCATCACAAAGAGTTTAGAAGAATCTATCATGTGAAACACGAGAAAACAAGTAGAAGCCTCCCTAATGGAGATATCTAGGTTTAGAGAAAGACTTTTCTATTTATATGCTTCTCCCATTCCAAAAGGATACTCTTTCCAATATTAGGTCTTCTCAAAACCCATCTCCAAGTGGTCCACCAAGCCCACGTGTGAGAAATACCCATATGAAAATTTTTGTCCAAAATTGTTCGACGGAATTGCTGACGTCATCGACGGAATCCGGTCACCGTGAAACTATCTCCGACCACCTGAGCTTGTATCCGACTATCGTAACTCCCAGCAACTCACTATCATTCTCTGCAGTTCATACACTCACAATTCAGAGCCATATGTCACAAATGCACCATCTAAACTAACTCTTGGTTTCTTGCGGAACCGTTCCCAAAAGCGTAACTCCAAACTCATATACCCGGCCGCCAAATTTTACATCCGACTCGTACCCCCTTCACGATTCACTGAAATATTACAATCCCCACTTTCGGTTCCAAAATACGGCAACAGGAACTAGTATCACCGGCGCACCAATTCTGCTCTCTTTTCGCACTGTTTCTGCAGCTGGTTGCAACATTCTGTTTCTATTTCACAACTCATGTTGTAACTCTAATTCATTTTAACCACCTCAGGCCATACTTCACTGCCAAAACTGTTCTCAATCCCTGCAACACAGCTCAGTCAACTGCACACCCATTTCCATTGCCATCAGAACTCAGCCTTTAGTAACACAACAGCCTACTTCCCTGTAATGCACAGACTCAACACATCCACAATCTCCATAACCAGCTGCTGCTGCAACAACACCAACTTCTCTTCCCTGCAACTTCAGACAACTAGCCTTTGCACCACAAATCCCTGTAAATCATTCAACTGAATCAATTCAACCGTTTCACTTCTTCTCTTCTCTGCCAGGCCAAGTGCCAGCAACATTCTTCCAGCCATCACTTCAGTCAAAACCCATTACAGCTGCACAACCAACTCTGCAATTCAGGTTAGCTGCATCATCTGTAGCTGCAATGTTCTAACACATTCAAACCACAACCTGAGCTCATCACATCAACAACATCTTTAACCTGCATCTTTTAGACCACCACCAGTTCTCATAGCTTGACAGTACCAACTTAGCCAACATCATCAGTTCAGCATCAATTCCTATGAAATACAAGGCATACATCTAGGCAATTTCAAGTCTTCCCTGTACTGCAAAACTACTTCAGCTGCACACCATATCCATCTCTGAATCAACCACTAACCCTTGTAACTCACCATGATGAGTGCCAAATATTGCATATTTCTACATCTTTTTATTGGCATTTAACCCATCTTTTGTGCTTAGAAATCAGATATTATCCCAAATTAAATATTTTCTCGTTTTCAAGAATAAATACTTGTACTAATTAATTTTGTGTTTTTAGGTAGTAAATAAAGCTCGGAGAAATTAAGGAGCCAAAGGAGCAGAAAATTGGAGACGAGCATCTATAGAGCAGAAAGCTACAACCCGCGTGCGCATCAGTTGCAACCCAACAAGAAGCAACCCATTTAAAAAGATATGGGCTTGAGCAATCCAAGACCCAATCCATGACCCGAATCCAAAGCCCTTTCCATCCTGAGCCGTGAGATTCGATCCATCATCCGCATCCAACGGTCGCTACGTCCCTCACATCACCATTCGCTGCATCCGCCCAACACCACAGCCACCTACACCTTCAACCATCGAACCAAACACTCCCTTCCTCATTTCTATTTTCTTTCTCCTTGACAAAACCAGAGAAACCCATCCCTTTCTTCCCTCGACCATGACAGAGCCAACATCACCACCACCATCTCCATCCCCTGACACCAGCAGCGCAGCCACCACAGCCACCTTCTCCGCCACTCTAGCTCAAGATACCTCTTACATAGCTTCTCCTATACCCTAGAGGCTAGGTTTGAGATAGTTGGAGCTAGGGTTTCTCCAACAAAGCATTAATGGCTTCCAGAGCCGAATTGGAAGAGGGAACAGGATTGGGTATGCATTTATTGTTGATTTTGAGTGTTAGAGAAGAGGGAGAAGTATAAAACCGAGTTGTTCCTCATATGAGAGGGAGTCAGTCAATTTTAGGTTTTTATTTTTCTGTTAATTAAATTATGTTCAACACTTGTATGATGTTCTAATTCAGTAACTAGGGTTTAGATGAAACCCTTGATTGCATGCTAAGTCAGTGAAATTCTTTTTATTGTTCTTGTTGAGCTTCAATGTTTTAGGAAGAGTGAATTAACCTGTGATTAGGTGTACTGTAAGAAGACACCTAATACTAGGGGGAGTTTGTGAGAGTAGCCAATGCATCATCCATGGTATCCTTCCCTGGAAAGAATCAAGAACATAATTTGACTAGGCATTACCTTAGCATAGGATCAGGTGGTGGATTCACTGCCCTAGTATTCTTCAGACTTGTTTACAATCTGTTTTTATAACTTACTTTACATTCACAAACATCTTGTCGTATCGACACCAAAACCAACCCATATTTGTGTTAACTCCTTTAGAAATCAGTTAGTGAAGCTTTAGAGTCAACTTTACACACCCAAATCTCTGTGGGATCGACCTGTATTTTCCCTGCCTCCAATAGGCACTCCACTCCACACAGTAGGTGTAGGATCATAATATCGCAACGCGTACAGGCTCGCGGGATTAATGCACGGTGGTTTACCTGTAGGAGAGTGAATGTTTGTATGGTCTGCGACACTTCGCGAGACATTCCCTAAAATAAAGGGTAGCTTAGTCATGTCATCCACTATGTATTACCCTATATAAAGGGCTAAATGAGTCTCAGAAAAGAGAGATCTCTTTGGAATGGTTGGGCAAGTCATTAGGAGAGAGAAAGTTTACATGCTTTAATTTCTAAGTGTAATTCTATTTTCTGTGTAAACATTTCATGAGCTCAATCAATAAATATTCTTGATCTTACATCTTTCAATGGATTAATTAAGCAAAATCGAGTAAGGGGTGTAGTGTGGGAAATCCTGCTACACATATGCGCTAGAAACAAAGGGACGAGCAGAGATTGACGTAGAAATTGAAGGAATTTGGATTAACAGAGAAAAGATTTGGAGAAGATACTCGAGAATTCATTGGAAAGAAAAATGGCTAGAAGAAGAAATGTACAAGGGCAACCAACGATTGTAAGAAGAAGTGGGAGACGTCTTTGAGAAAGGAGGAATGAAACAGGAGAATCGTCAAGGATGAATATGAGAACGATGGAGAAGATCAAAACCAACCAATCTCCCAAAAGAGCAAACGCGCTGTGGATTATGATAGAGTAAGTGTACATACTTGGAGGTCCGATTCTGAAGACGAGAGAGAAGAGGAGTAGCAACCGGTGAACAATGGACAAGGAGAGCAAGGAATGAATGGAAAACGAAGAAATCGCAAAGATTAGAAAGATTGAGACAAACAATACCTAAGAGAGACTAGAGCGAAGAAGAACGAGCAAACTTGACAAGGCAAGACAATCATGAATTGAGGATGGAAAATATGAGGTTGCAAAATAGGAGATCTACCAACAAAAGTACTTTGAGGAAGAAACACAAAATCCAAGTACAGCATGGCGAGAGAAGAGGGAAATAGAAGATCGTTATATTCCTCAACTCAAAATCTTCAAAATGAGCGGAATAGGGAAAGTCACCTACCTAAGAGCAAATGGAAAATCAAGAGATGGAAGAAGCAATCCGACGGAATAACCATGACAACCGCAAAGAAGAGAGGAACAAAATCGTACCAATAGAAATATTAATGAAGAATATGAGAGGGTGGGGATGAGAGTGAGAGACAGCCAAGAGGAGAGAACAACCGATACAATGGCGTGCGAATTGTGAAAGAAACGAAGAAGAGCGTCAGAAAGAAGAGGAGAAAATAACGGCGGAAGGTCAAGATAGGCACTGAGAACTTTGAAATGGAGAGGATTGCTTTGAACAATAGAAGGAAGGGAAGGAGACAATTAGAACGAAGCCATCGCAGGCTGCGGAATCCCTTCACGCTAGGAAGGTCAGAGATGGGAGGAATACCTCCTGCCAAGAATCTACCCGCATTAACCAATATCTTTGATGGAACAACCCGTGCGATACAACATATCAAGGCTTATATGGGAGATGTATGTTGGGTTGGGAGAATCATGATACCATCCTGCAAATATTTTGCATCAAGCCTAATAGGAGAAGCACTAAAATGGTTTGAAGGTCTCGCTAAGGAACACAATCGCATCATTTAACCATTTACAAGCCACATTCCCTTGGAGCATACATAAGTAACAACTCTTCGCGACCGGGCATTGAAGATGTATTGAGTTGGAGACAAAGGGTTGGCGAGAGCTTGGTTGACAATAAGATGGAGGACCATGTGTAGCGAAATGGCGGTGACGAGTTGAGGAAAGATATCTTATTCTCTCGTTTGTGAACGCTCTCTTCGCGACTAACTTGTTATACATTCAAATTTTAGTCAAAATACAATCACGATGGAAGCCAATCAGAGTTAGAAAGACAAATGAAATGAATTCTTATCCGGTCGCGAACACAAACTCGAATCTGTGCAGCGCCAAGCTTGTTACCTCAATTCATAAATACGGTGGCGGAGTACTTCGCAAGGACCCATGACCAAGAGGAGTTTGAACAAGAAAGGAACTACTATAACCGTAACAACAATAATAAGATTCGAGGCTAGATCATGTGCAAGAAACTTACGGTGGACGCCATGGAGGGCGGAGAAGTCGTAGAATAGTATGGGAACCAATTAAGATGCCTCCGAATGCTAGTGTGGAAAAGATTTGGGAGGCTATACTTGTGATGGAAGATGTACTATTGAACGCTTGGAACCACCACGGCGACAGTCATGAGTTTTGTTCTTACCACCGTCCATGGACATCAAACAAACGACTGCAGAAACGTAAAGAGAATCATTCTCGGGATGATTGATCAAGGGAAGTCAATCACTTTCTAAAGAGAGAAGAAAAAGGCCGACATTACCACCACCACCGAGAAATGCACAACATCATTTGTGATAGAGCCGGAACAAAAGCTAAAATTTGAATTGCAACTCTATCGTCCATCTTATCGCACAATCGAAGATTTTCATGACAATGTGCTCGGTAAGTCTTTGCGAGAGATGCTAATGATAAAGAAATAATGAGTCCTTTAGAAAAGTGGCAAAGACTATTTCTTTCTCTGCAGATGAAGTGCCAAAAGGAAGAAAACACATGATAGCCCGTTGGTTGTGAAACTAGAGATTAACTCAAAACCAGTTTGATGGAGAAGAAGATGAGGCGTGTTTGCTTTGGGCGATCAACCGAAATTTTAATCGACACCGGAAGTTCGGTGAATATTCTCTTCTACCATACTTACAAGACGTTCATGGGAGGAGCTAGTCTTGTATGGCCGATGTTTCGCCTCCTTGGAAGGGGCAACCGGGAGATGATAAGGGCGCGCTCTCCATTAGGGGGGTGTCAAAACAGACGCAAATGTCATAAGGCTATGTTTTCGCAAGAGAATTTAGGCTTCTTTGTGCAATGATCCTGCAAGAGGCCCAATAATAACGCGAGGGTAAGGCAGATCAGTATGGGTCTTTACACGAGTGTGACGGACTCTTTAAATCTGTCATGGGGCTATGTGTTCGCAAGGATATATAGGCTGTCATGTCCATCCCGCAGAGGCAAAAATACTTGGAAAATGATAAGGCAAGATCAATGGGTCTTTACATGCAAGTGTAAAGGCGTCTATGATTTTGTCGCACAAAGGTTAAAAGGGAAGACCTCTAATTAGGAGGTCTAACTCGGAAGACCACACAAAAATGACAAGGCGGGGACAATGGCCCCGAAAATGTAATTTGTCGCAATGAGAAGAGATAAAATACATTTATGAAGATAAGGCAAGGCAAGTAGAATTCTTGATTTATGAAGATATACCTGCGACCTCGTCGCAACAATACATTTCAATAACAATACAATTATTATTCAACCACATACATGATGACAACTAAAATCTTCCATCCTAAGATAAATAACGAGAGGCAAGTATGGGAATGGAAAAGATGGAATATTGTTATTCATCTTACGATGAAAGAGTTATACATCAATAATGTTAGTTAGCCGATTATATTACAAGGAAGAACTACCAAAAAGGGGGAGTGAAGATTGAATCGGGGGAAAAATCCAAGAAATACACTATAATAAGAATTTGTACGTTATTACAAGCGAAGAAAGAAAACAAAAGAGTTATCTCTTTGGTGATTCTTCTTCTTCATCCGATTCTTCAGTCTGATTATTCTCATCGCTGAAATTTTCTTCTTCGCAAATTTCGTCAGAAACGTTAGACAAGGTGATTCTCAGAACCTTTTCAAGGAGACAGGGGATATGAATGCGAGGGATATTGTGTCCTTACAAACATACTCCATGCCTCCATTACGCTCATTACTAAAGTTCTCCACAGTGGTTGAAATTGTTTCTTCAACTGAATATCTATTCTCGCTGGGAGAGATTCTTTGCGAAATGCTCTTTTTTCTATTCTCCATTCTCATTGAAAATTCCCATGAGTTGTTCTTTTTCGATTCAAGCTCTAATTCTAACCTTCTTCTCGGGTCTTAAGTAACAACAAGTTAATAATTTACAAGCAATACTACGAAGTAGTATAATAAGTAACCTTCTCTATCGGATATCATATCTTTAATCAAGGAAGTATGCTCATAAGAAGACTAACATCAACACCTAGGTTATTCCTTTTGTGGAATTGTCTATGAGATTACTAATTTTCTTCCTCAAAGTCTTGATTTTCTTCTAATCAAGGTACATTCGTTTAAAGCGATTAGTTAAATTTAAACTAGATCTCGTGTTCGATCTCCAAAAGATGATATTTGGATTGAAGATCTTTTAATGAAAGGAGTTAGTTTTATTGAGGAACTACTTAGAGATTGATTGAGGTGAGCGAAAGAAGATCATTATCCATAGGTTCAGAAATGTATGGAGAAGAATAGCCTCATCGGAGAGATTATATACATGCTTGCTCATCGCAAATTCTTCTTTTCAAGATTGTTCACGTCTTCTCTCGAGATCAACATATATATATATTTAAAAATTTAAAATTAACGGAAATATGATCTTTGAAAGAATTATTGCCCTCTAGTAAAGCAAGATTTTCAAGAGTCTTGCAAAGGGAGCTAGGGGAGCATCTCCCATTCCTTGGAAAGAAATATGAGAAGATGCTAGATAATTGATCCATAAAATCTAATAAAGAAATGTTTCTTACTTCATCCGTTTATCGTCGTGGTAACCAAATCGGATTATCCTTGTTTTCTTCTCAAATTGGAGATCTGAAAAATTTCACAAACTCAAGGCAATCACTTTTCCCAGCCTACCAAGTTTTTGGCGAAGCCGACCTCAAGACTATAATCTTTTGATCATCACATTGATGATCGAAAATAACTGGATAGAGTTTTTCGGTTTGTATGCACGACTAATGGAAGCCATTATCGGTATGGGAATGGATGAGATGTCAAAGGTTAGGATCAGCGCTAGAAAGGATAAAAGATTTTAGTGTAGTTCATTTAATGTGAAGAGACGTATTTAATAATCAAAATCTGTATTAACTCCCCTTAGAGGCACGGTTTTTATTGTAAGTTTGCCATTTACGCATCTTTTATTGCATTCTCATCACTTGCATTTTAGCTTGACTTATCTTTGTTACCATAAGTCCTGCCATCTGTTGCATATCTTAGTTAGCCTATCTTAGTTGCATAACTGTATGATCTTAGTGCTTCTTACTTGTAGCTCAGTTGAAGCTTTGTTACTAGTTTACAAGGCAACTTTGCATCAATTTTAGCATCTGTAGCTAGCTCTGTTTATGGCTCATGTTGTAAACTTGTTAGCACTGTTTGAATACAGTTAAACCATTTGTATAGTTGCACTACTGTATTAGCATACTTTGGATTTTGTAGCTTTTCATAAAACAGTGCATCTGTAAGTTAAGCATTTGCATTATTAGCTAAATTTTTCATCACCTGTGATATACCAATCCTAGCATCATGCATCTCATTACAGTTTGAACATTCTTGCATTTGAAACTTGCTTATAACTGCACTCTGTATCAACTTCATCTTACTCTATTGTGAATGGCCTGTCACTGGTAACTTGGTCTGTCCTGGACAGATAACCAAGTGGAGTAATCCATCTTCATACTACAGAGTCTTCTCAGTTATTGATAGCCAATATTGATATTCATCCTCTTTGCTTTAAGTTGCACATTCCAGAGAACTAAATCTCTCCTTTGAGCTTACAGGTACCTGTGCTGCAAAAAACTGGAGCATAAACCCAAGGAAGAGAAGAAAGAGGCACATGACAATTGTGGAATTGCCTAAACCCGATTTTTATCGGTGGTATTGTTCTCTAACCCTGCTGTGTTGATGAATGTATGTGTGATATTCCATGTATGCATGATAAATTAGAGACTTGCAAAACCCTGATCAACCCCTGCAATTGTTGGTATTCATCTGAATAATTCCATGATATTTGAATTACACACATGCTATATCTTTGTGCTATATGTGAATTAGTTACCACTTCCATGAGCCTTGCCTCACTGATTTTTGCATCCACCGCTTTGTGAACCAAAGATGTTACCTCGAATTTGTGTGCAAAAGTCCTGTTGCTAGCTTTTGAATTTTCATAAGCTTACTCCCGAGGAAGTTGAGTTAAACTATCTCTGAACCTGTGCTTTGCGTAACCTGTGCACTGACAATTGGTTGAATTAGCTACATCTTCACTCAGGAATCCTTGGCTTCAACAAAGCACATGCTCAGCCCAGCCCCATTTTAGCTGTTGAGATCGAGCTGCAACTTGGATAGCCAAGTTAGCAATCGACCACCGTTGACATCAACTATGCATCTCATGCATGTCAAGTGTGTTATAAGAGTCTTTGAAATTTCGTGGTCTCGAATAGCTTGCTCATCCAGTGCATCCTGTTGCATCCATCGTGAACCAATATATATAATTTGTGTGTGATCCTATGGCACTTGAATGAGTTGTTGAGTGACAGAAATTGTGTTAGCAAGTAGCTTGTTGTCTTTCACACACAAGCCCAGCACATGCTTCACCTTGAGTGAGCATAATCCAACCTAACCTGTGCACCTTACACACTCTCTGTTTTTCTTGTGCACTTGCCAACCAGTGCTGTGTATATCCAGTGCTGTGCACTTACAGCAACAACCAACACTCCTGTGTGCTTGAATCCTAAGAACTGGTGTTTTATTTGTGTGAGTTGGTGTTTCTCTGTTTTGAACTTGATTGGATGTGTGAGTGTTAACATGCTAGATGTGCTAGCTAGGCTATGATTGTGTCTTTTAGAGACCAAACAAATCGACTAGTTAGAATCCGCCCGGACGATATTGTCAACATACCCAGTTCTTCAACAGAAAGCCCAGACCCACCAGAAACTATGGGGGATGAAACGAACCAACCCCGTAGTCTCAAGGACTACATGTACCCAACTAGGGCAAGCCAGCCCTCTTGCATCATTCTGCCCACCGATCTTTGGTCGGTTTGAATCGAAAGCAAGCACAATTCACATGTTGCATGTGTTTAGAGGGGTTGATGCTGAAAACCCCTATCACCATGTGAGAGATTTTGAAGATATCTGTGGGACTCTACATTTTACCCAAATGACGGAAGAGTCCCTAAAACTGAGATTGTTTCCTTTTTCTCTGAAAGAAAAAGCCAAATCATGGCTTCATGCCCTACAACCACAATCCATTAGAACATGGGATGATCTCACAAAAGAGTTTTTCAAAAAGTTTTTCCCCAACCATAAGACGGGCGACAATTAAAAGCCAAAGTCTAAATGGTTTTGTGCAATTAGAAGACGAAACTCTAGCAAAATACTTGGAGAGATTCAATGAATTATTGCTCCAATGTCCCCACCATGGTTTTGAAAAATGGAGACTTGTGCAAATCTTGTATGAGGGTCTAGATGTTAGGACCCGAACCACAGTTGAGTCAATGTGCAATGGTGCATTTATTGACAAAAGTGCTGATGAGGCTTGGACTTTCTTAATCGAAGTCGCTGAAAAGACTCAACAGTGGGAGTCCATCCGTGAACCAAAAAGGACTACCCATGTAGCTAATGTTCATAGAATCGAGTCTGACTTTGAGGGAAATGCAAAAATGGCATCTTTGGCCCGGAGAATAGAAGTGCTTGAGTTGCAGAAGAATGTAAAATCTAATGCCCCTACTCTCCGTGATAAAATTGAAATGGTCACTTGTGCCGCATGCCATAGCTCTGACCACTTAGTGGACGGTTGTCCGTTTACATGCTTTTCAAGAGTCTAAACCGAGCAAGCCAATGCATTGTACCATAGGCAAGAGAACAACCCTTATTCTCAGACCTACAACCCAGGGTGGAGGAATCACCCTAACTTCTCATGGTCTAAAGGGCCTGTACAAGGGGGAACAACAAATAATAACCAAGGATACTCATATCCTAGAAACCCCCAAGTACAACCACACCCTCAGTACCCCTGTGAGAGAAAAAGCCTAGCTTTGAAGACCGTGTTTCAGTATGTTAACCCAAAATCTTTCACAACTTCAAACCACCAACCAACGTTTCACAAGTCTAGAACTTAAATGGGTCAAATCTGTGATGCATTGAATGAGAGAGAAAAAGGCAAACTTCCTAGTCAACCCCAACAAAATCCAAAGAATGTATTTCAGGCAGGTACTTCAACCTGCAATGAAACTTCACATAGTCATGTGAATGCTGTCACCACTCTCCGTAGTGGTAGAGTTGTTGAGAACAATGTAGGTGTGCCATAGTCAAGCGAGTCTAAATCAGACTCACCAGTACACACAACACCGCAGAAAACATCTACTGTAGAGAAAGAATCTGAGCATGTTGATAAAACTAAAAGCCCTACTGATATAGATGTTTCTTTGCCAAGTCATGCACCTGTTGCTCCATTCCCACAAAGGTTGGTGCAGCGAGAAAGGGGTAACCAGTACAACGAGATTTTGGAAATGTTCAAGCGAGTTAACATAAACATTCCATTTCTCGAGGCAATCAGACAGATACCCACCTATGCTAAGTTTTTTGAAGGATCAATGCAGACAAAAGCGAAAGCTTCATGTGTATAAGCGTGCCTTTCTCATAAGCAAGTGAGCTCAATAATCCAAAACAAGATTCCAACTAAGTTTAGAGACCCGGGTAGTCCAACAATTGCATGCACCATAGGTGACCATGTGGTCGAAAAGGCGTTACTAGACTTAGGAGCAAGTGTGAATCTATTGCCATACTCGTGTATGTGCAATGGACCTTGGGAGAGTCAAGCCCACTCTGTTACGCTACAATTAGCGGACAGATCTGTGAAAATCCCCGTGGCATTGTTGAAGATGTGTTAATCAAGGTTGATAAATTTTTCTTTCCTGTGGACTTCATCGTCTTAGATACTCAACCCGTGCAAAACCCAAGTAATCACATTCTCAGATTTTAGGACGTCCTTTCCTGGCGACGTCCAATGCCATCATCAACTGTCGTAATGGAGTGTTGAAATTGTCTTTTGGTAACATGACCGTAGAGCTGAATGTTTTTAACACTAGTCAACAACCCATTGATTGTGATGATACTGATTTGCATGAGATCAACATGATTGAGAGTCTGATCCAAGACTCATTGCCTGACATTTTGTCAGTGGACCCTTTGCAAGCATGTTTAGATAACTTTGACTTAGATCTCTTTGAGTCTAAGTACATTGGGAAATTCACTCTTTGCTTGAATCTGTTCCACCCATGGATATTGCTAAATGGAAGAATGCAGTGGAACCACTTCCACTCTCTGATTCCAAATCTGCCCCACCTCTTGATGAACCACCTAAGCTTGATTTGAAACCATTACCTGATACTTTGAAGTATGCTTTCTTAGGTCCTTCTGATACTTTACCTGTGATTATTGAATCATGTTTAGACACAGAACAGGAAAGTCAACTTTTAGAAGTGCTTAAAGAACATAAAGGAGCCTTAGGTTGGACCATCTCAGATCTTAAGGGTATAAGTCCCACTATTTGCATGCATCACATAAACCTTGAAGAGAATACTAAACCATCTAGGGAAATGCAAAGGAGACTTAACCCCAATATGAGAGATGTTGTCAAAGGTGAGATTTTGAAATTGCTTGATGCGGGTATCATATACCCGGTTCCGGATAGCCATGGGTCGAGTCCCATACAAGTGGTACCCAAAAAGTCTGCATTACTTGTAGTTCAAAATGAGATGAATGAGCTTGTCCCCACCCGTGTGACCACAGGGTGGCGAGTTTGTATTGATTATAGAAAATTGAACACAGTAACAAAGAAAGACCATTTCCCCCTTCCCTTCATTGACCAAATATTGGAAAGGTTGTCGAGACATAGTCACTACTGTTTCTTAGATGGCTATTCGGGCTACAACCAAATTCACATAGCACCCGAAGACCAACAAAAGACCACATTTACATGTCCTTATGGAACATTTGCTTATCGTCGTATGCCTTTTTGGGTTGTGTAATGCACCCGCTACTTTTCAACGTTGCATGATGAGCATATTTTCTGACATGGTAGATAAGTTTCTTGAAATTTTCATGGATGATTTTTCTGTGTTTGCGTCTTCTTTTGATGAGTGTTTGCATCATCTTACTCGTGTGCTGATTAGGTGTAAGGAAAAGAATTTGGTTTTGAATTGGGAAAAATGTCATTTCATGGTTAACTCAGGCATTGTTTTAGGGCATATCATCTCGGAAAAAGGCATAGAAGTAGACAAAGCCAAGGTTGATCTCATTCAACACTTGCCTCAACCTCGTTCTGTGAGGGACATAAGATCATTCTTAGGCCATGCGGGTTTTTACCGCCGATTCATCAAAGACTTTAGTAAAATTTCAAGACCTTTGTGTAATCTTCTTGCGAAAGATGTTGCATTTGTCTTTGATGATGCTTGTAAGGAAGCATGGGAGCAACTGAAGGCTCTCCGTATATCTGCCCCTATAGTCAGACCACCTGACTGGACATTACCATTTGAAATTATGTGTGATGCGTCCGACTATCTTTGTAGAGCTGTTTTGGGCCAGAGTAGACAAACTCCCTTATGTGATCTACTATGATAGTAAAACACTTAATGATGCTCAACTGAATTATTCCACAACTGAGAAAGAGATGCTAGCTGTTGTGTTTGCATTGGATAAGTTTAGATCTTATTTGATAGGATCTAAAGTCATCATATATTCTGACCATGCTGCATTGAAATATCTTTTGTCTAAAAAAGATGCTAAGGCTCGTCTAATTCGATGGATACTCTTGTTATAAGAGTTTAACCTCGAAATTCGAGATAAGAAAGGGTCAGAAAATATTGTTGTCGATCACTTGTCTAGGTTGAATGTTGAATCTGTTGATGAATCCGTGCTGATTAGAGAATCATTACCTGATGAACAATTGATGCTTGTGTCTGAAATGCCGTGGTTTGCTGATATTGTGAACTACCTTGCTACAGGTCAAATGCCTTTGCATTGGTCTAAACAAGACCGTTCTAAATTTTTGGCTGAACTTAAACATTTTCTTTGGGATGACCCATATCTATTTAAGTACTGCCAAGACCAAATCATTAGGAGATGTGTCCCCAATTCTGAACAAAGGGACGTCATCTCTTTCTGTCATGACCATGCATGTGGAGGCCACTTTAGTGCCAAAAAAACTGCTGCAAATATCTTGCAGAGCGGTTTCTATTGGCCAACATTGTTTAAGGATAGCCATGCTTTTTGTGTTGCTTGTGACCGATGCCAGAAATTAGGAAGTATCTCTAAGAGAAACACGATGCCCTTACAACCCATTTTGATTGTTGAGCTGTTTGATGTGTGGGGTATTGTTTTGATGGGTCCATTTCCTAACTCGAAGGTAAGTTATACATTCTTGTTGATGTTGATTATGTCTCTAAGTGGGTAGAAGCCATTGCATCCAAAACAAATGATCATAAAGTTGTTCTTTCTTTTCTTAAAGAAAACATTTTCTCCGCTTTGGAACACCTAGAGCAATAATCGTGATGGAGGTAGTCATTTTTGCAATAGACCCTTTGAATCACTTGTGCGCAAGTATGGAATCACTCATAAGGTAGCAACACCTTACCATCCTCAAACCAATGGCCAAGTAGAAGTTTCTAATAGGGAAATTAAGCATATTCTTGAGAAGACTGTTAATCCTTCTAGGAAAGATTGGTCTTTACGTTTAAATGATGCTTTGTGGGCCTATAGAACTGCATACAAGACTCCCATTGGGATGTCCCCTTACAGACTTGTGTACGGTAAAGCTTGTCATCTACCTGTAGAGTTAGAACATCGTGCATATTGGGCTGTAAAGAAACTGAATTTTGATCTTGATAAAGCTAGTACCCAAAGAAAACTTCAACTCAATGAGTTAGAAGAATTAAGAAATGATGCATATGATAGTGCCAAAATGTACAAACAAAGAATGAAAGTGTTTCACGACAAGCGCATTACCCTGCAAGTCCTTCACACCGGTTAAAAAGTTTTATTGTACAACACTCGTTTGCATTTGTTTCCGGAAAGTTACGTTCTCGATGGTCGACCATTCTTGGTACGTCTTGTTTTCCCCATGGAGTCTGTTGAAATCGAAAACTCAGAAACCAAGAACATCTTCAAGGTCAATGGTCGGAGATTGAAACCATTTCGGAGCATCTTCCACCGGAAGTTGAGACCGTCGACACAGAAGACCCCATTTATGTGGACTAAACTAGTTCACTTGTGTACATACATATGGACTAAAAATCCATTCTCTTTCATTTTTCTTTTTCTTTTTGCATAGTTTTTATTTGTGCTAACCAAACTTTTTGTCTTGCGCCCATGTTGTTTGCTTTCAAAGCATTCATCCTCTATGGTTTAGCACCACCCTTGTACATCCTAGAATCTCTTCCCTTTTCTCTACTCAACATAGTTCTCATGGTATGTGAATATTTAAATTCTTATCATCTGTTGACACATTGAGGACAATGTTAGATTAGGTTTGGGGGTGCGATTTGCATATAGAGTTTTTAGTCTTTATTTTCATATTTGCATATAATAGAGTTTTTAGTCTTTTATTTTCAAAAAAAAAAAAAAAAAATCAAAAAATTCAAAATTTCAAAACTCTTTGTAAATACTTGCATAAAACCTCCAACTTTTAGAGATCCTAGAGTCACTAGCATGCTTCTAGCTATGTTTACATAGAGAGTCCGACCGAAATAACTGAACTTGAAGTCTTTGGAGAACACAATCGGGTTTCTTAGTTGATTAGAGCGTTAAAGTTGGATTTAACCATGCCGGAGGGCGAATTAGGTGCTGTATAGATATTCGGTAGTAGAATTGTGATCACCCACAGTGGAGACTACCCATTTTTACATCAAGCGAGGCACCGACCTTCAATTTTTGTAACTCTCTAAAAAATCTGTTAGAGTGTGTGTCACCGTACGTCAATTCCGGGTAGGAATGGTGAGCTACCCAACTTCACACCACTTTCAGCACTATTTTTGATCTCTTGAGTGCTAATTTTGTCAATCATGAGGGTGACGTTTAAAGATGAAAACTCCTTCTTGTAGTTCGATTTGCAATTAGCATCACTCTCTCCCTCTCAACAACATCAACAGATCCATAGAAACACATCATCGTCAGCAAGCAGAGCAACATCAGAATATTTGAAGAAAAGTTGAATAGTCCAAGGTTTACATGCAACAATTCAAAGAAAAGAAGATAAGATGAGAATTAGTGAAGTTTATGAAATCAAGACAATACAAGTTGTGGAAAATTGAGTTTTATTGTTTTATTGTTATTTTCATCTCATATCAAAAAAAAAAAAAAAAAAAAAAAAAAAAATATTATATATTTTCTGAGTCTAGTTACCACCATGTTTTAATCTAAAAAAAAAAAAATTTGTCAAGTTTTTGTGAAATTCAGAAGTTCATCATCAACAGTTGAAGACCGAAGACCGAAGATTGAAGACGTTTCTATGGATGCTGAGAGAGTAATGTTAATTGCCGATCGGGTGAGAAGGTAAGTGAGTACTCCCATCCTTGCTAATGGTTGATTTCCTTTCTTAGAGATAATCAGAAAAAGATTCTTTTTGTCCACAACTCGTGGAGTCTCCGGAAATTATTTCGGAAGGTTATCCTTCTCATCTTCAACGTGTGCGGGGATTTCTCTCTTTATTCCCGCTGCACACAGGAGAGACTAAAAAAACGATCTTTTTGAGTGCAATTATCATAAAACCCTATTGGTGAGGCAGAAGTCGAGACTTGTGATCACTCTCGAACCCGAATTCTTTCATATGGTATGGTTACTTCTCGCTCAACTCTTAAGGATGAGAATGCGTTCTTTGGTAGTTCTAACTTCGTGTTACTAGCATGCGAAAACTCTATGTCCTCATAGCTCCTTGGATGCTTGAGACTCTTTTACACTCGAAGTTGGAGAAGGTTTTGTGGGTACACCTGCGGTAAACCCTCACGAGACTACAACTTGTCCACTAGGGACACCTAGGGGTTTAAAGGCTTAGTACATACGCTAAATGCATTCGAGAGACCAGCGACAGTGGTATAGTTAGGATTTCTTAATTTCAGTTTCACTTGAGGACAAGTAAAATTCAGGTTTGGGGGTATTTGATGAGTGCCAAATATTGCATATTTCTACATCTTTTTATTGGCATTTAAACCATCTTTTGTGCTTAGAAATCAGATATTATCCCAAATTCTGTATTTTCTCTGTTTTCAAGAATAAATACTTGTACTAATTAATTTTGTGTTTTTAGGTAGTAAATAAAGCTCGGAGAAATTAAGGAGCCAAAGGAGCAGAAAATTGGAGACGAGCATCTATAGAGCAGAAAGCTACAACCCGCGTGCGCATCAGTTGCAACCCAACAAGAAGCAACCCATTTGCAAAGATATGGGCTTGAGCAATCCAAGACCCAATCCATGACCCGAATCCAAAGCCCTTTCCATCCTGAGCTGTGAGATTCGATCCATCATCCGCATCCAACGGTCGCTGCGTCCCTCACATCACCATTCGCTGCATCCGCCCAACACAACAACCACCTACACCTTCAACCATCGAACCAAACACTCCCTTCCTCATTTCTCTTTTCTTTCTCCTTGACAAAACCAGAGAAACCCATCCCCTTCTTCCCCCGACCATGGTAGAGCCAACATCACCACCACCATCTCCATCTCCACGACACCAAGCTGGCAAGCAGCCACCACGACCACCTTATCCGCCACTCTAGCTCAAGATACCTCTTACATAGCTTCTCCCATACCCTAGAAGCTAGGTTTGAGATAGTTGGAGCTAGGGTTTCTCCAACAAAGCATTAATGGCTTCCAGAGCCGAATTGGAAGAGGGAACAGGATTGGGTATGCATTTATTGTTGATTTTGAGTGTTAGAGAAGAGGGAGAAGTATAAAACCGAGTTGTTCCTCATATGAGAGGGAGTCAGTCAATTTTAGGTTTTTATTTTTCTGTTAATTAAATTATGTTCAGCACTTGTATGATGTTCTAATTCAGTAACTAGGGTTTAGATGAAACCCTTGATTGCATGCTAAGTCAGTGAAATTCTTTTTATTGTTCTTGTTGAGCTTCAATATTTTAGGAAGAGTGAATTAACTATTTGAGTGAATTAACCTGTGATTAGGTGTACTTTAAGAAGACACCTAATACTAGGGGGGAGTTTGTGAGAGTAGCCAATGCATCATCCATGGTATCCTTCCCTGAAAAGAATCAAGAACATAATTTGACTAGGCATTGCCTTAGCATAGGATCAGGTGGTGGATTCACTGCCCTAGTGTTCTTCAGACTTGTTTACAATATGTTTTTATAACTTACTTTATATTCACAAACATCTTGTCGTATCGACACCAAAACCAACCCATATTTGTGTTATCTCCTTTAGAAATCAGTTAGTGAAGCTTTAGAGTCAACTTTACACACCCAAATCTCTGTGGGATCGACACATGTGTTTGCCACGCTCCAATAGGCACTTGTGCACTTGCGGTTTACCTGTAGGCAATCACTTTTCCCAGCCTACCAACCCACCATATTTCAATTGATACACCAGACAAGCATCAGCGATTCGACCAACTGATTCTTCCTTCTTGACTCCAACCCTCGAATCTCCTCTACCTGTTAGCTTCAATCCCATCTGCTCACTAAACTGCAGCTGCATTGTCTTGCCAAGCCATTGCACTAACAACTCACCCACCAACTCTTGTAACTGCATCAACAAACACCAACACAGCACCCTTGTAACAATCTCCAGAGCCACTACACCTGCAATGCCATCTCTGAGTCCTCCACCATTAATACCAGCTGCAACTCTTTGTAGCTCTATTTCAAGCCATATCGGTACCACCTGAGCTACAGATGTACATCAAAACCCTCAGTCTTATACCACCTTCTCTTCCATTAGCGAATTCAGGTCATACAGCACCAGGACTAACATTTCAATTTCATCAATAACTCCAGCTGCAATTGTCATTCATTCTGCCACTTAAGTTCAGCATCAGTTAAACACTGCACATCTCCACCAGCTCAATGGCAACAGAAACCACCAGACTACTTCTTAACCGGCACTGCAAAATCCATTTCAATTCCTGCCATCTCTCTTGGTTCACTGCTGCGACCTTTACTTCAACCTCCAGCAAACCTGCATATTCCTTAACTCCCTAGCCATCTGTAACAATCAGTGCTAGCTTCACTGCCTCAACAACTCTGTAATTTTCGGCAGAAACCACGACCTGTAATGCCCCAAGTGCAACAGCTCCAGTCCACCATCTTCTTCCAATACTAACCCATGTTGCAATTTCATTCTTCATTGCTTCAACAACCACTACCAGCTGACTCCATTCTCAACATGGGTAGTCTCCACTATAGGGGACCACTACTCTAATACCGAATTCAGTCTGCACCTTATTTGACAATGGCATGGTTAAATCCAACTTTAACTCTCATACAATTAAGAAACCCGATCATGTTCTCTGTCATCTCTAAGTTCAGTCACTCTTATGAGTTCCTCGATGTAATCTTAACGACATGTATACTATGTGACTCTAAACTAACTACAAGTTGGAGTTTTTATTCACTAATTTACTCAAAAGTTGAAATTTTATGAAAAATTTACAATGCAAATGCTTAACCACTCCCCCACACTTAAACTTTACATTGTCCTCAATGTAAATTGAATCGTCCAAAGAAAGTCAAGGTGGGAAATCTTATAATGATATGCGACAAGAAAAAATAAATATAAGACAAGAAAAATAAAAACAAGACAAGAAATACTCATCGTATGGGTTGCCTCCCATGCAGCGCTTGGTTTAAAGTCGTCAGCCCGACTTGCAAGATCGATTCCCCATACACCAATAACCTGAAAAGTTGAGGATCCTTCCATAGAACCTGTTTTGCAAACACTAGCTTCACATAAATATTAGTAATATAAAATAAAAATGAAGCTATTAACCGATAAAAGTTTCCCCCACACTTATTCTTGTCTACACTTGGAAGTGTATAAAGAATATAGAAGTCGGGTACTTCAAGGTTTCTTGTTCGAAACACCGCATAGTATGAGAATCAAGTATATCTAATGGAGGATATCGCGAAACAAAGTCATTCAACAATATTCTCGAAGCACATACATTCAAACCAATAAGAGGTAAAGGAGAAGAAACAATAGGCAAAGGGTTAGATAAACCTTGCACAATCTCTTGTATCACGGAATCCTCTTCATCCTTGAAAAACTAAAGTGAATTATTCACCTCTTGTATATCATGGTCCTTTATCAAACCTTGCAACCATTCTTCGTCCGTTTCTGCCTTAACCAAAGTCTCGACATAAACATCATCATTACAATCATATGCAAGCTCAATTGGGTCTTCCACAATATTGGTCATATCGGTTTCATTCTCAACATACTCCTCTTTATTGTAAGGCACACACTCTTTTGCGGATCCAAATCTCGCTATAAGGAACTTTTTTAGAACAATCGAAAATGCATCATCCTCAAGCTCCACCATTTGAATAGGCTCTTGATCATTATTAACATCAATGCTTGAGTAATCTACACAAGTGTCGACATATTCCTCTTCGTCTTAACCTTGATGGCAAAAAGACTCCATTGTACACTCCTCGGGGATGTCACCATAAATTGGTTCAGGCGATGTATCATAATAATCATCACTATCATAGTCAACATAAGATTGGTCCTCGCTGAATTTAGTGTTGCTAATCTCGAACTCATCCTTTTGAATAGGTGAATGATCATTATTACGATCAAGAGTTGAGTTAACTACACAATTATTAACGAAAGTCCCCAAAGGTTCGCCTTTTTCAACATAATTATTCATTTCCTCTCTGTATTCATCAATGCCCTTTCTTACGTCGGAAACACCTCTTTGAAGCTCTTGGAGTGATCCATCCAAATTCTGGATATAGTGTTCCATTTGTTTGTAAAGCTCATTCGACAAGGCAAAAGTAGAATCACTTACCTCAGTATTGCTAAGCCAATTATTTTCCCTTTGAATGGGTGAATGATCATAACTACGATCAGAAATTGGGCCAAACATACTATGAGCACATTCGATCGATGAAACTGGTTCCACAGTTGGTTTTCTACGAATTGACTCCATGCTGTCCATAAATTTTTGCATTTCATCTACCAAACTAGAAGAAATATTAATAGGAGCACAAGTATCATCCCCTCTTTGTGGTTGCTCACTTACATACCCACCATAAAAAGGTTGGAATGTATGAGAACAACTAAAAGGGTACGTGGAGTATGGACCATAACCAAAGGATTGGTTTTGATTGTACTCCCCGTAAGGGTGATAGTTGTCATATTGTTGAGTTGAAAACCGTATTGATTGCTCAATATGCTCCATCCATATAAATTGGTACACAAAACGAGATTCTCAAAACTCGGTTAAGAACCAAAGAATAAGAAAAAGTAAAACAAAACTAAAAACAAAAATAAGAAACCAAAAACAAGTGACAACCACTGCCTCCCCGGCACCGGCGCCAAAATTTGATCGCTGTCGTAGGCGTCAAAAATAAATTACACTTTCTTACTACTCAAAATATATAATGAAGCAAGGGCAAGAAAGGATCGTTCCCACAGAGAGGTCTTGGGTTGTTAATATGTTTCGGTATCTTATAAGTAACAATGGGGGTTTTCTGATTTTATATAATTAATGTGAAAATATTGGATAAAGGTTTCATCTTCAATTGTAAACAAGTTTTGAATGTATGATTAGAATTCGTATTTAATCTCGCTATCATCAAAAGCCCTAGAATATCTTATTGCAAGAATACTCCATAAATTTCCTAAGTCATCAACACACACATTAGAGTTGCGTATGTGAATTCTACCTAAAGAATAACCTAACGCCTTGCGCTAATTAAGTTCAATTATTAGGAGCATTAAGTTTGAAAATAGGCTAATCAATGCAATTGTAATATATTGCGCACACAATTCGAACAAAGGTCAATTTATACATATGACTACAAGGATGAATCACTACAAACCATAATCATATCATGCTACTCGTATTCAAGGTTATCGCTCGATGATGAACCCTAAATTAGCTATAGATATGGATGTGAGTTCAATCAATTCTAGACTTAACTAAACAAACATTCAATCATATTGCAATACATCAATCATGCAATTATTATAACCCGTAGAAATCAAACGATAATATTGAGAGAAAACTAATTCATAAAAATCATAACTTGGTTGCAAAATCCAACTACATCTTTAACCAATAAAAATAAATCAACTACTTGGGTTTTGGAAATCATCACAAAGAGTTTAGAAGAATCTATCATGTGAAACCCTAGAAAACAAGTAGAAGCCTCCTAATGGAGATATCTAGGTTTAGAGAAAGATTTTTCTATTTATATGCTTCTCCCATTCCAAAAGGATACTCTTTCCAATATTAGGTCTTCTCAAAACCCATCTCCAAGTGGTCCACCAAGCCCATGTGTGAGAAATACCCATATGAAAATTTCTGTCCAAAATTGTTCGACGGAATTGCTGACGTCATCGACGGAATCCGGTCACAGTCGCAGGAATCCGGTCACCGTGAAACTATCTCCGACCACCTGAGCCTGTATCCGACTATCGTAACTCCCAGCAACTCACTATCATTCTCTGCAGTTCATACACTCACAATTCAGAGCCATATGTCACAAATGCACCATCTAAACTAACTCTTGGTTTCTTGCGGAAACGTGCCCAAAAGCGTAACTCCAAACTCATATACCCGGCCGCCAAATTTTACATCCGACTCGTACCCCCTTCACGATTCACTGAAATATTACAATCCCCACTTTCGGTTCCAAAATACAGCAACATGAACTAGTATCACCGGCGCACCAATTCTGCTCTCTTTTCACACTGTTTCTGCAGCTGGTTGCAACATTCTGTTTCTATTTCACAACTCATGTTGTAACTCTAATTCATTTTAACCACCTCAGGCCATACTTCACTGCCAAAACTGTTCTCAATCCACGCAACACAGCTCAGTCAACTGCACACCCATTTCCATTGCCATCAGAACTCATCCTTTAGTAACACAACAACCTACTTCCCTGTAATGCACAGACTCAACACATCCACAATCTCCATAACCAAATCTGCCAACAACACCAACTTCTCTTCCACTCGCAACTTGGACAACTAGCCTTTGCACCACAAATCCCTGTAAATCATTCAACTGAATCAATTCAACCGTTTCACTTCTTCTCTTCTCTGCCAGGCCAAGTGCCAGCAACATTCTTCCAGCCATCACTTCAGTCAAAACCCATTACAGCTGCATAACCAACTCTGCAATTCGGAGGTTATTGCATCATCTGTAACTGCAATGTTCTAACACATTCAAACCACAACCTGAGCTCATCACAGCAACAACATCTTTAACCTGCATCTTTTAGACCACCACCAGTTCTCATAGCTTGACAGTACCAACTTAGCCAACATCATCAGTTCAACATCAATTCCTGTGAAATACAAGGCATACATCTAGGCAATTTCAAGTCTTCCCTGTACTGGAAAACTACTTCAGCTGCACACCATATCCATCTCTGAATCAACCACTAACCCTTGTAACTCACCCACCAGATTTCAATTGATACACCAGACAAGCATCAGCGATTCGACCAACTGATTCTTCCTTCTTGACTCCAACCCTCGAATCTCCTCTACATGTTAGCTTCAATCCCATCTGCTCACTAAATTGCAGCTGCATTGTCTTGCCAAGCCATTGCACTAACAACTCACCCACCAACTCTTGTAACTGCATCGACAAACACCAACACAACACCCTTGTAACAATCTCCAGAGCCACTACACCTGCAATGCCATCTCTGAGTCCTCCACCATTAATACCAGCTGCAACTCTTTGTAGCTCTATTTCAAGCCATATCGGTACCACCTGAGCTACAGATGTACATCAAAACCCTCAGTCTTATACCACCTTCTCTTCCATTAGCGAATTCAGGTCATACAGCACCAGGACTAACATTTGAATTTCATCAATAACTCCAGCTGCAATTGTCATTCATTCTGCCACTTAAGTTCAACATCAGTTAAACACTGCACATCTCCACCAGCTCAATGGCAACAGAAACCACCAGACTACTTCTTAACCGTCACTGCAAAATCCATTTCAATTCCTGCCATCCACTGTTTCACTGCTGCGACCTTTACTTCAACCTCCAGCAAACCTGCATATTCCTTAACTCCCTAGGCATCTGTAACAATCAGTGCTAGCTTCACTGCCTCAACAACTCTGTAATTTCCGGCAGAAACCACGACCTGTAATGCCCTAAGTGCAACAACTCAAGTCCACCATCTTCTTCCAATACTAACCCATGTTGTAATTTCATTCTTCATTGCTTCAACAACCACTACCAGCAGACTCCATGATGCTCTTGACTGCAATCCCAGACTCATAGCCACTGTAACCCTTGAAAATCATCACCATTAGCAGCAATTTTATGAAAACGGCCATCTAAACCACCACGAGCTTGATTCCTGCAACTTCAACCTCAAACCCATTTTCTCAACAGCAAACCCTAGTTTTTCATCTGATCTGTTTAACCTCTCATCTTCGAATTCTTCTTTAGCAATAGCTTCCTGTAATAAATTCAAGTAAAACCCCTCTCAAATCCTTTCATTTCTCATGAACCCATCTCTCTGATTTTACTTCTCAATTCGGACAACAGTAGCATAAATGATATCGGGGGAAAGATGACTGAGAAACTGATTTCTCAGTCTTAGGGCTAGACTATATCCATGGGACAGATGGCACCCATCAACTTGATGAGGGTGGCCCTGAGTGAAACTGATATCTGCTTTTAACAGTTCTTTTTGGACTTTTGGCTGGTTGTCCCTTATCTTTGGCTTGGCTCCAAGTATTACTCGCCTGTGAATCGACCTTTTTGCCTTTTACGCTCCAAATGAACGATTTATCCTTCTTTTGCTCCAAATGACTCCAAAACACCTATAAAACTCAAAAGGAAACATAAGATACATAATTTACATGAAAACTCGCAAAGAAAGCATCAATAATAGATAAATATCAAGGTGTTTACAACACCTATCAAGAAGACACCGCAACAAAATGGGGTAGCTGAATGCATGAATCGTACTTTGCTGGAGAAGGTACGATGTATGTTATCTAATGCTGGATTAGGTAAGGCGTTTTTGGTTGAGGCAGTTATATATGCATGCTTCCTCATTAATAGGTTTCCATCAGCTGCATTAGAAGGTAAAACTCCTATGGAGAAGTGGTTTGGTAAACCAGCTTATAATTATGACTCAATTCATATCTTTGGTTGTCCTTCGTGGTATCATGTTAGTGAAACAAGCTTGATAGCCGTGTTGTGAAAGAAATCTTTGTGGGTATGAAGATTGGAGTAAAAGGGTTCAAGATTTGGAATCCAGTTGAGAAGAAGATAGTCATGAGTAGAGATGTCACATTTGATGAGATATCTATGGTAAAGTCTTGGGAAGAGGAACTCCACCACTTCCATCTAGTGAGCCTTTGCAGCAGGTGGAGATTGATGCAACTCCACCACTTCCATCTAAGTCTGTATCTGTTCAGAATACATCTGAAGATAGTGGGTCTGCAAGAGAAGTAGCTACTTAAGTTCCAAATGATAGTGACGCTGTTGAGGAAGAGGAACAAGAGTCAGTAGAAGATATAGAAGCTACAGTCACAGAGACCATAGCAACCAGCAAACCAAGAAGATCAACTAGGAAGCCTGGTTGGATGAATGATTACATTGCTTATGCATTACCAGTTATTGAAGATGGTACTCCTACTTCCTATTTAGAAGTTGTACGTAGTGCAGGGTGTAAAGAATGGGAAGGTGCAATGCAGGACGAGATGGAGTCTCTTTACAAGAATGGCACATGGATTCTTATGAAGCTTCCGAACGGTAAGAAGGCCATATGGTGCAAGTGGGTATATTCTAAGAAAGAAGGATCTTCGGAGAATCAAGTACGCTACAAGGCAAGGTTAGTTGCAAAAGGTTATGCCGAAAGAGAAGGTATTGACTACAATGAGGTGTTCTCTCCGTTGGTAAAACAGTCATCAATCCGTATTTTGTTGGCCTTGGTAGCACAATATGATTTAGACCTAGTTCAGCTAGATGTTAAGATAACATTCTTACATGGTGATCTAGAAGAGGAGATCTATATGACTCGATCGAGTGGGTTCAAGGTTCTTTGGAAAAGAAGATTGTGTATGTAAACAGAAGAGATCGTTATACGGGCTGAAGCAGTCTCCAAGAAAATGGTACAAGCGATTTGACCAGTTTATGATAGGCCAAACATACACAAGAAGTCACTATGCCATTGTGTCTACTTTAAGAATCAACGTGATGGATCTTTTTTATATTTGCTCTTGTATGTCGATGATATGCTGATAGCATCGAATAACAAGAAAGAGATTGATAATTTGAAGAACAAGTTGTCATCTGAGTTTGAGATGAAAGATCTGGGAGAAGCTAAGAAGATTCTTGGTATGGAGATTCAACGTAATGAGAGAAAGGGTAAGGTTTGTTTGTCTCAAAAGGCATATTTGAAGAAAGTGTTACAAAAGTTTGGTGTCTACGATGGAACTAAATATGTAAGTACTTCCCTTGCTGCTCATTTTAAGTTGAATGCACGTATGTCTCCCACTACTGAAGAAGAGCGAAAGTATATGGCCCAAGTCCCATATGATGAGGTTGTTGGTAGCTTGATCTATATGACGGTATGTACAAGGACGGACATTTCACATGTTGTTAGTATGGTCAGCCGTTATATGCATTGTCCTGGTAAGGGACATTGGCAAGCTGTGAAATGGATTTTGAGGTATCTTTACGGTACGGTTGATGTTGGCTTGGAGTTTGTGAAGGATAGAAGTAACAATCGGTTGTGTGTTGGGTATGTGGATTCTGACTATGCTGGTGATTTGGACAAGAGACGTTCAACTATAGGGTATGTATTTACAATAACAGTGGCACCAGTATGTTGGAGATCAATCTTGCGATCTTCCTTGTGGCGCTTTCAACTACTGAGGCGGAATATATGGCAGTGACTAAGGCATTTAAGGAGGTTATATGGTTACAAGGTTTGCTAGATGACTTAGGAGTTGTGCAAGACCAACTTCCTGTGCATTGTAATAGTCTAAGTGCAATTTATTTGGCTAAGAATCAAGTGCATCATTCTAGAACCAAACATATAGACGTACGATTTCACTTTGTGAGAGAAATTCTTGAAGAAGAAGACATTGTACTTGTGAAGATCGATACCAAAGATAATCCAACTGATATGTTGACTAAAGTAGTTACTGGGATCAAGTTTCGACATTGTTTGAAATTGATCCACATCCTTCCGACTTGGTGAAAGGCCCTTTTGGGGTAAAGGTTACAGTAAAGAACCTCAAGCTCGTCAACGCTATTTGACTAGTCTAGTGATGATCAAGAGACGATTTAGCCGATAATGACTCGATTAGCTGATATAGATTTTAATTATTAGAAATTAATCTAACAATGATTTATATACGAATCCAGTGTCGTTAGATAGATCTCGAAAAGTTACGTGGAATGGACTACTCGAATGTGTCATTCGGATACCGGACGAAGAAGAAAATATCAGAATAGTAAGAAGGGCAAAATAAGTCTTTTTGCTTTAAACCGCTGACTGCCCTTAGCGTTTGGACGGGTGCCTTTAACACTTTTGGTCCGCCTTATCTTCACCAAAAACCCGATCGAAGAATTCATTCTTCTTCTATCTTCTTCTTTCTTCTTTCCTCTTCTTCTCTGTTCTTTCTCTTCTTCTCTCTGTTGATCTCGATTTCGAGGATTTGAGCGTGAATTTGTGTGAGCAAACTATCTTAAGCTTAGTAGCATGTTGAATTGAGGGAGAAGGTGATATTGTTGCTTCCGATTGGATTTTGGAAGAAACAGAAATTAGGGATTTAAGTCTAGAGTTTGAGTTATTGAGAATTAAGATACAAATCGAGTGGTTGGAAGATGAAGAAAGATTGGGTTAGTGTTTGATTGATTTTCAGAAGTTGTTTAAAAGATAAATCATGAAGTTAGGGTTTATATAAGGAAATTCAAAGAAGAATTTGAGATGAAATTGAGAGTTTAATTGAAGGTTTTGAAGATTAATTGGAGATGGGTATTCGGTTGATTGATGTTGTGAAGTTGTTAAAGAAAGAAATTTATGAGGTGATTGGGGTGTTGAGTAATCAACGAATTTGGGTTCTATAAGAAGGTTCAGGGGAGATTTAGAAGATAATACGATGTTTAGGAAATGCAAAGAAGATTTGATTTCAATTGCTTTGAGTAATACGGATTAGAGGTAATTATTGTTTTAAGTTAACTTGGTGAAGCATTCATTTTGATTATTGTGTGTATGATGTTAATGGAGATAAGATTGAAATGGATATGTGAATCTGTGATGGAATTGCAGATTTAGTTTAGGTATATCTAATGAATTACATGTGAGGATTATTTGTTTGATATGTAGAAGTTGATGTTACGTGTTGGAATGATTTGTGTGGGTGAAAATCTTGAGATATGAATGAAAGCGGTGTTGTTTTGTTGGTGGTAATGTTCATAGGGTTACGATCGATGTTGAGAATCTTTGGTTGCATGTGTATGTGCTAGTTTGAAATGGAATGGAGTTGTTATTGATCTGAGTTGCGGATGTGATAAGCGAGGCGGTGGTAATGTGTATGTAATGGATGAGTAGTTCTGTAGTGAATCTGAAATGGCAGTTCATGAGGTGGTGTTGATAGTAATAGGTTGAGTTTGATCTTAAACTGACATTACGGGAGGTGTTTGAATTGATGAAGGTGTTGCACGAGTTAAAGTTAGTGAACGCAGAACTTATTATGGTTGCAGCTGGTGATAGTTTTAGTAGAAGTTTACTGTTGCAGGCACTAAGAATGTTGGAGTTGCTGAATGTGTAGATGAGGTGTGGCAGAGATGTTTGAACTGTAAGCAAAACTGAAGTTGTAATGGACTGGATTTTGTTGTTTGAGTGGAACAGAAGTTTATATGTATGTTAGGCTATTGCAGTTGAGTGTTTTAACCAACCGTCAATGGAGGCAACTGGTGGTGCAAGTAATGTATGCACAACATAGAAGAGACTGTAGTGGTGTGTTAGTAATATGAGATAGATAGAAGCGCATGTGCTATATCTGAATGTGGAATGAGATTGGTGCTGAACATCATTGAGATGAATGTGGAAAGAATGGAGCAGCTATTGCATTGCTGGTAGGCTAAGCTTGTATTTGAAGTTCAATTTATGAAGTTCAGTTAAATTTAATATGTTGTATTGTATTTGGAGTTTTAGATGATGTTTAGTTTGAAATTAAACTTGAGTTAGAGTTGTAGAGTTTAGAGTTTGGTGTTGCACAATGTTTGTGAATTAGCATTCCTTGGCACGAGTAATGGCTCACGCTGTGCAAGTGTTTTGGCCTTGTGCCATTCGGCCTAGTCAGTATCGACTCTAGGCCGACTTAGTCCATCCGGGCCCAGTCGAATCGGGTTTGACCCACTGATTCAATAGTCTTGACTCGTTGACCATTGACCATGGACATTGACCTGACCTTGGACGTTGGTTGTCGGTTGACCTCGACCGAGACGTTGACCGTTAGTTGACTTAGATGGACCCGGACCTTTTGTTAACGGGTCGGGCGGAGTAAGCCCAGCGGGTCATGGGCTTGGGCTTAGGATTAGTCTTTCTTAATTAGATGAATTAGACCCCTTATGGTCTGAATTAGCCTTTGACTTCTTCTACAAAGTTGTAGATGTTCGCAAGACTTAGCTAATGGACTAGAGAAACAACCTAATTGAATTAATAGACCTTTAAATATGCAATAGATGGATAATTCTTTTGTGATTATTGTTGTTTTCTTTTACCAAAGTTTATGTTTAACAATTTCATGCATTGGTGATTGTATATTCCATGCATTGTTTTATTTTAAATTTTAAAAGTACCGTCCATTCTGTTAATCTTTCCATTGTTTGGAAAGGAATCGTAATGCTTTGTTTGTATTTATGAATTGTTTGGGAAATAAGAATTTCCATTTGATTGCTGGGAAAATGAGAATTTCCATCTGTGGTATATAGGATACAGCTCCTTCATTTATATCTACATTACTTTTATTGCAATAACTAGGTGCGGGACGAGTCACCAATATAGTAAATTGTTTGGAAGGGGTTAGATCCATATACATGATTGTTTATCTTTGTGAAATTGGTTACGTTTTAGTGTTTAGGGAAAACATGAATTGTTTTCAAATCATTTACAATGATTACTTGAAAGTTAAATGATGATGTGCTCGCCCATTCCCACTTTCAGTTTCAGAGGCAGATTAGAGTTGCGCAGCGGAAGCTTCGAGGAGTCGAGTCCGCAGTTGGTTAACATCAATTGTGTTTACTATGTTGTATATTCTATTTGTAAACTGAATGACTATTGTATATGTATCATTTGAGAGAAGTTCTTGTACATATATATTTCAGAGCGGGGATAGTTTTTGGGTTAAGTTTTGCAGCAAATTTCTTAATTAAATGCTTAAGGATATGATTTAGATTATTAGTGCCTCTTTATTTAGTTAATCTCTTGGATTAGTCAGCTGCTAGCTTTGGGGGCGCTACAAGTTGGTATCAGAGCTCACTATTAGATCTTATATGGGAAAAGATAGAAATAGCCAGTGCCAGTTAGTGAACTAGATTAGTTTAGAACTGGGTTGGGTTTGTGAGATAAATCTTAATTACTAAAAGCTATCAAAAGTTAAAAGTTTTACTTGATTGATTGATTGATTTGTTTGTTTGGTTGTTTGACTATTTGATGAAGTAAAAATTGTAGGGTACACCAATAACTTTAGCTAATAAGGATTTGGGAATAATTAATCTAAAAAGTATGAACACGTACACAATCTAATACTATAATAATAGTGAGATTAGTATTATTGATAGAACTTGTAAATCACATGGAAATTCACTTGGAATTTACTGAGCACATTGACTTATGAAGAGTAAACACACTATAATTACATAAATGTAAATAATACTTTTGGAACTCAATAATATTTGTAAGAATAGTCATAATAATAGTTCAACCAATAATAAAAATACTAAAATAGTAATTATAAATGAAAATAATAATAATAATAATAATAAATTTAACAAAGTTATGTTAACATTTATCAATTAGTATCATATTGAACTTAATTTTTAAATAAAATTTCATAAAAGATATGTAACGATAAAAATAATAATTACGACTAAATAATTATGGAAAAATGATAACGCTTATTTACAATTAAATTTGTAAATTAAACTAACGAAAAATTAGAAATAAATGTTTGGCGTTTAAACTAGATATAGTTAATATAATATTTACTGGGCATTAGACTTAAGAAACCAAGGATATAATGTATAAATAAAAATAATCAACTTGTTAGTAATCGTGTACTGAAATTATCTTTAATCTAACAAATGATCTGGTAAATCTTTAAAATGAAGCAAAAATACATGAAGTAGTGATAATGGAACTCGAATACTTGGTGTAATATTATAATTAAAAGAAAACAAATTAGTATATTCATAAGATATTTTACATTAATAGAAAATTCTAAAGACTACTAAGATACATTAAAATTTTATGCAGACTCAAATTTAAATTATATTAAAATTACCAACGCCAATATTTAACAAGATTATAGTATATGGATCCAATCTGAATAAATAAAAATCTGTATATCAATTTTTACGTGAATGTACAATTATATTTAGAAGATTAAGGCTTAGCGTACCAACTGGATTATCAAATTAAGAATAATGAAAATGATAATATAATTAAGACAATAATTTTTGATAAGATAAGCAAATAAGAATACCACATAATGCTAATTACTCTAAAAATTTAGAGTTATCGTAAATATTATTGGAATAATAATTATGGGGTAATAATAACAAAATGTAATTTTTACTTAATAATATAACTTAAGGATTACTTAACAATAATATAAATTTAAGGAAATCAAGTTAGATCAAATCAAATCTATTATTAATAATAAAAATTGAACTTGGAATTATGATTAACTTTTATCGGCCTAAGAAATAAGAAAGAAATGTCATAATAATAATAAAGTATTAACAACAAATAACTATGGAAAAATGGTTAGCGATTACTTATTTATATCAAGTCACACAGTGAAATAAACAAATAGATACAATTGGAAATAATAATAGTAACATTTGGATAATCGATATAACATTAAGTTATTCTTAAGTAGTACATGAATTTAAAAATTATATATAGTATTACAGCAAAGTTAAGAACATCATATATTTTAAATTGAAGTAAAATCGAATTCAGATTACTTATATTGATAAAATAAATAAAATAAAGTAAATAATTCGGATAACTAAATTGTTTAAAATGCTGTAAATTATGAACATAACTCATGAAGTAAAATTTTAAAGTTAGATCAGTTACAATAGAATTTAGAAATTAATTAGTCATAATAAGTTAATCCAGCACTAGGGATTAGTAAGGTTGGTAACTCTGATGTGTTCGGGTGATACTTGTTACGTAGGTAGGCAATGTCAGGCGTCGCGAAACTAGACAGGGCAACTGCATTCTTGTATCACTAGGCATTAAAGGGAAACTTGCTTCTATTAGTGAACTGATAGATCCTAAATTTTACTTAGAACTTTATTATAGAGTAATTTCTCTCGTAATTAGAACCAGTAACTTATTGAAATACAAACTAGAATATTGAACTTAGAGCCACAAAAATTAGTGGTAGAAGCCATATAGGTTTGTGTTTTCTTATCGTGTTGTTTTTTTGCTTAGACAAGAGATTGGATTTTTCCTTAAGGTGGGGAGTTTTTGAAGACCAGAAGGATGGTTTGATTTTCGAGGACGAAAATGTATAAGGTGGGGAGAATGTAAAGACCCTCAAGCTCGTCAACGCTATTTGACTAGTCTAGTGATGATCAAGAGACGATTTAGCCGATAATGACTCGATTAGATGATATAGATTTTAATTATTAGAAATTAATCTAACAATGATTTATATACGAATCCAGTGTCGTTAGATAGATCTCGAAAAGTTACGTGGAATGGACTACTCGAACGTGTCATTCGGATACCGGACGAAGAAGAAAATATCGGAATAGTAAGAAGGGCAAAATAAGTCTTTTTGCTTTAAACCACTGGCTGCCCTTAGCGTTTGGACGGGTGCCATTAACAATTTTGGTACGCCTTATCTTCACCAAAACCCGTTCGAAGAATTCATTCATTCTTCTTGTATCTTTTTCTTTCTTCTTTCCTCTTCTTCTCTGTTCTTTCTCTTCTTCTCTCTGTTGATCTCGATTTCGAGGATTTGAACGTGAATTTGTGTGAGCAATCTATCTTAAGCTTAGTAGCATGTTGAATTGAGGGAGAAGGTGATATTGTTGCTTCCGATTGGATTTTGAAAGAAACAGAAATTAAGGATTTAAGTCTAGAGTTTGAGTTATTGAGAATTAAGATACAAATCGAGTGGTTGGAAGATGAAGAAAGATTGGGTTAGTATTTGATTGATTTTCAGAAGATGTTTAAATGATAAATCATGAAGTTAGGATTTATAGAAGGAAATTCAAAGAAGAATTTGAAGATGAAATTGAGAGTTTAATTGAAGGGTTTGAAGATTAATTGGAGATGGGTATTCAGTTGATTGATGTTGTGAAGCTGTTAAAGAAAGAAATTTATGAGGTGATTGGGGTGTTGAGTAATCAACGAATTTGGGTTCTTAAGAAGGTTCAGGGGAGATTTAGAAGATAATACTGATGTTTAGGAAAGGCAAAGAAGATTTGATTTCAATTGCTTGAGTAACACGGATTGGAGGTAATTATTGTTTTAAGTTAACTTGGTGAAGCTGTTCATTTTGATTATTGTGTGTATGATGTTAATGGAGATAAGATTGAAATGGATATGTGAATCTGTGATGGAATTGCAGATTTAGTTTAGGTATATGTAATGAATTACATGTGAGGATTATTTGTTTGATATGTAGAAGTTGATGTTCTGTGTTGGAATGACTGTGTGGGTGAAAATCTTGAGATATGAATGAAAGCAGTGTTGTTTTGTTGGTGGTAATGTTCATAGGGTTATAGTCTGATGTTGAGAATGCTAGTTGCATGTGTATGTGCTAGTTTGAAATGGAATGGAGTTGTTATTGATCTGAGTTGCAGATGTGATAACTGAGGCAGGTGGTAATGTGTATGTAATGGATGAGTAGATCCTGTAGTGAATCTGAAATGGCAGTTCATGAGGTGGTGTTGATAGTAATGGGTTGAGTTTGATCTTAAACTGACATTACAGGAGGTGTTTGAATTGATGAAGGTGTTGCCTGAGTTAAAGTTAGTGAACGCAGAACTTATTATGGTTGCAGCTGGTGATAGTTTTAGTAGAAGTTTACTGTTGCAGGCACTAAGAATGTTGGAGTTGCTGAATGTGCAGATGAGGTGTGGCAGAGATGTTTGAACTGTAAGCAAAACTGAAGTTGTAATGGACTGGATTTTGTTGTTTGAGTGGAACTGAAGTTTAGATGTATGTTAGGCTATTGCAGTTGAGTATTTTAACCAACTGTCAATGGAGGCAACTGGTGGTGCAAGTAATGTATGCACAACATAGAAGAGACTGTAGTGGTGTGGTAGTGATATGAGATAGATAGAAGCGCATTTGCTATATCTGAATGTGGAATGAGATTGGAGCTGAACATCATTGAGATGGATGTGGAAAGAACGGAGCAGCTATTGCATTTGCAGGTTGGCTAAGCTGGTATTTGAAGTTCAATTATGAAGTTCAGTTAAATTTAATATGTTGTATTGTATTTGGAGTTTTAGATGATGTTTAGTTTGAAATTAAACTTGAGTTAGAGTTGTAGAGTTTAGAGTTTGGTGTTGCACAATATTTGTGAATTAGCATTCCTTGGCCTGAGTAATGGCTCTGGCATGTGCAAGTGTTTTGGCCTTGTGCCATTCAGCCTAGTCAGGTATCTGACTCTAGTTGACTTAGTCCATCTGACTGAGTCGAATCGGGTTTGACCCACTGAGTCACTAGTCTTGACTCGTTGACCATTGACCCTGGACATTGACCTGACCTTGGACGTTGACTGTTGGTTGACCTTTGACCAGACGTTGACCGTTAGTTGACTTAGATGGACCAGACCTTTTGTTAACGGGTCGGGCCGGAGTAAGCCCGCGGGTCATGGGCTTGGGCTTAGGATTAGTCTTTCTTAATTAGATGAATTAGACCCCTTATGGTTCGAATTAGCCTTTGACTTCTTCTACAAAGTTGTAGATGTTCACAAGACTTAGGTAATGGACTAGAGAAACAACCTAATTGAATTAGTAGACCTTTAAATATGCAATAGATGGATAATGAAGATGTGTAGAATCATAAATGGGCTTAGAACCATTAGTTAGACTTGTATGATTCTTGTGTGAGCCATTTTGGCTAATTTCTACAGTTAGTCTATATTAACAACGATCGATTCAAAGGATGAACCAGTGGATCGTGGATCTCGAGGTAGGCGTGGCTTGTCATCAAAAGAGGTGGGAATTTACATTTGGATCTTTTGTGATTATTGTTGTTTTCTTTTACCAAAGTTTATGTTTAACAAATTCATGCATTGACTGATTGTATATTCCATGCATTGTTTTATTTTAAATTTCAAAAGTACCGTCCATTCTGTTAATCTTTCCATTGTTTGGAAAGGAATCGTAATGCTTTGTTTGTATTTATGAATTGTTTGGGAAATAAGAATTTCCATTTGATTGCTGGGAAAATGAGAATTTCCATCTGTGGTATATAGGATACAGCTCTTTCATTTATATCTACATTACTTTTATTGCAATAACTAGGTGCGGGACGAGTCACCAATATAGTAAATTGTTTGGAAGGGGTTAGATCCATATACATGATTGTTTATCTATGTGAAATTGGTTACGTTTTAGTGTTTAGGGAAAACATGAATTGTTTTTAAATCATTTACAATGATTACTTGAAAGTTAAATGTTATTCCTACTGGGCACTCCTTTTAGGGATGATGTTCTCACCCATTCCCACTTTCAGTTTCAGAGGCAGAATAGAGTTGCGCAGCGGAAGCTTCGAGGAGGCGAGTCCACAGTTGGTTTACATCTATTATGTTTACTATATTGTATATTCTATTTGTAAACTGAATGACTATTGTATATGTATCATTTGAGAGAAGTTCTTGTATATTTATATTTCAGAGCGGGGATAGTTTTTGGGTTAAGTTTTGTAGCAGATTTCTTAATTAAATGCTTAAGGATATGATGATTTAGATTATTAGTTCCTCTTTATTTAGTTAATCTCTTGGATTAGTCAGCTGCTAGCTTTGGGGGCGCTACAGGTTCTACCTGGTGAGGTCTTCTAGCAAGGCCATTTGAGAGAACTACGATTGGGTTTGTTTCTTATTGAGGATACGTAGGCAGCCAGTGATGGTTCAATCGACGTTGGAAGATGGAGGTGATTTTGTATATTGACCGTCTCATGCATGAATGCATGATCCGAGGTAGAGAATTGTTGGTAGGATGGTCAAGGACTAGATTAGGAAATCTAGTTGGTTTGGGAAACCAACAATTACTAGTGTCCTAAGTATAGCAACTTAAGAGGTTTGTCTCTTAGAGTTAAGTTAGGAAACCCTGTACTTTTAGGAAAGTAATCCTTATTAAGGAATGTGTCCAACCCTTTTGATATGTATAAATAGCCATAGAGAGAACTAGAGAAAACACACCAGAACTAAGTAAGAGTTCTCTTCTTCTCGGCAATGGCTTTGTATATTCCAACCTATACGGTGATATATAAAATTGCTTATTCCTTTCCGAGGATTCAACCTCGTTAAATACTTGTTCTTCTTGTGTGTGTGTGATTGTGTTCTTGGCAATATTAAGATACCTCTTAGTAGTGCAAACTAACGCTTCCAGAGCTTTGGCGCAACATATATTACAGACTACGGGCATTTACATGTGCCGGAGATACACACATACTAACACAGACCCACAGCCGTATCAGAATAATCTGTACTACTACTTCCCCCGTCTATATGCTTCTTTCTGTTAGAATACGGGCATCCAACTCAAAACCAATTGACAATGAGTGGAGAGGCCCTAAAGGATTATAACGATCATTGTCGTATGCGTCAAAAATAATTTCACTTTCTCAATCCACTAGATATAAATATAGTATTCGATAAGAAAGAGTTCGTATCCACGAGAGGCGTTGGTTGTTATAAACTTTCGGTTTCTAGAATAACCCAAGGTATGTTTGTTGTATTTAAGCAAATAAAAGTAAATTAAAAGCAAAGCAAATTGTAGAGAATAATCAATGGAGAGAGATATTGGTCAAGGAATTCATCTTCAATCTTAGACATGTGCTTGCATATATGAATAGAATTACGATTTAATCTCTTGTGTTATCAAAAAGCCTAGAGAATCAAGAAAGCAAGATAATCTATTAATTTCTCAAGTTCATCAACACACACATTAGGGCTGCGTATGTGAATTCTACCTAAAGAATAACCCAACGCCTTGCGCTAATCAAGTTCAATTCCTAGGAGCATTAAATTTCGAGAAATAGGCTAATCAATGCAATTGTCATGCGTTGCGCAAAACAATTCGGACAATGGTCAAACTCTACATATGATTACGAGTGTATCACTACAAACCGTAAACATATCATGCTACTTGTATTCAAGGTTATCGCTTGATGAAAAACCCTAAAATAGCTATGGACTAAGATGCAAGTTCAATTAATTGGCCTACTAACTAATCAAACACCATAATCCTATCACAATACTTCAATCATGTGATCATAGAAACCGCAGAGAATTGAACGATAAACAAGAGAGAAAACTAATACATAAAGCAAACACAAGTTTTAGAAATCGGACTACATCCTTAACCAATAATAGAGAATTTAGCTACTCATAGCTATGGAGTTCATCACAAAAATATCAAAGGAATAAAGAAGAAGATGAACAAAAGCAAACCCTAGTTGTGTAACCCAAAAAACGGCTCTCCAAAGTTCCAAGGAAAGATATGAGATAAGATTCCAAAAGTTGTAGAATTCCTCTTTTTTATAGCCTTTTTCTCCTTCCAAAACTAGGTTTTGTCTTCAAAGTCCATTAGATGTAAATCCACCAAGCCCACGAAAGAGAGAAACCCGTGTAGAAAATACGCCCCAAAAACGGTCGCCGGAAGACTGGGATTGTGGCCGGAAATCGGCCGGAAAAGTGCCCGGAAATCGGCTCCGGTGACCGGCAAAGTCCGCCCGGTCACCGGTCAACTGAGTCAAATCGGTCAGCGGGTCGGGTCAACTCTGAGTCGGATCGGTCAAACCGAATCAGAGCTGGGTCAGAGCTGGGTCAGAGTTGAGTCAGATGGAGTCAGAATCTTACTCAGTGGCTAGGGTTTGTCTTGCCAAAGCCATTGCCCTTTGCCAGGCCAACTTGTGTTGCACCAAGATGGTGCATCAGTGCCAGCTTCTCTTGCCAAATCACTACAATATCTTTTCATGTATCATCATTGTGCTTAACCCCTTCCTGTGCCTTCTCATCTCTGCATTAACAACCCCATCATCTCAAGCTCTGCGCAATTAGCTATCTCCTGCGACAATCTCCTTTGAGCCATCTATGCCATGCGATTCAGGGCCATTGCAATCTTCATAGTCCGCCAAATTCACTTCAACAAGCTGCTGACAAAGCCGCATCGGGCTCGGCTGCAAGACCACTCTCCATTCATACTCCTGCCCTTAACTGCAACAACACTCCATTCCAAACTTCATCCAAGCTCAGGGTTTCACTTGCTTGTGCTTTGCCCTGTAATCCCAGCCATGAGGGCTGTACCCTGCAATTTCTGCCAACACCAGTCTTTTACCTAATCTTCTCACACTGAACAAGTCAGTACCCATTGTAACCAAACAACCCATCTCGATGCCAATCCTTGTAATGCTTCAACTCCTGTGAGTTAGTAAGTACATCTGTGCAACACCACCTATAATTCAATATCACCAGTGCTAACTCATTCACCTGCAACCCATCAAAGAAACCACAAACCGCCACCACTTACAATGCAGCAAGCCTCAGCAACCACACCAACATCATCTACCACTCAACTCTTCTCGATTCCTATTCTTCAATCAACAACAGACCACTTCGATGTCGAATCCTCCAAAGCACACATCACCTCCAGCCCATACATCAAGTAATACTCAGAGCTAGATTGCAACCTTACAGCCCACAGCTTCAGCTGCACCATCTGTTCTTCCCCTGGCAACTGGTAATTCCATTGCATCTTTACAGCATCAGCTCCTAATTCACTTCCATACCATGCAATGCGACAACACCACCTCAATGCATAAACTGCCATCCCCTGACCAATACCACCAGAGTTCAACATAACATCCCAGGGCAACCAATAGCTGTACCACTAAAATCCATTTGCATCCACTTTGGCAGCATCAATTCCATTCTAAATCATCCACCACGAGCTACAGCTACCAAACAATTTCAGCTGCACAATCATTCAACACTCAAACACACAACTCCATTCAAGACTCAATTTCACCATCTATGACTCTGCAACTACAGAGCCAGCCGCTGCCTGTTAGCCTTTCAAGCTTCGATTCCACAGCACAAACCCATCATTTACAGCATCGGATTCATTAAACCAAGACCCATCGATCCATAGCAACACAGCCAAACCCTAACTTCACCAGATCCCCTTCTAATTCCTTGGTTGAACATAACCACCAGTTGTAGTGAAAACCCCAATTTCCCACCGATTCACCACTACAAACCCTACTTTCCATTAATTCTAACACCACCATAGAGCTTCTCATTCTTCATCTTAACTCTTAGTTTCCTCTATCAATTCCTTCTCTGACTCGAGCAGATTCACCTCCTGTGACCATTAACGAGCCAATTAACTCAAACCCATCTCTCCAATTCCTTACTTAATGACCATATCAACACCCTCACTCTCTCTGTTTTGCAAATTTCATCAAAATTGATTCCAAATCCAACCCTCTTCCCCTGTCTCGATCTATCTACTGAGATCGATATCGGCATCTCGAATCCAACGAATTGATCCTTTAATAATTCTCGAGTCGACAGACGGCCAGAGCCATTGTTGCTTGTTTCCTCTCGAGTTTCAATCTCTCGATCTTTCATGGTGGCGACCATCCTTTCCCAGATCGAAGAAGAAACAATAATAATGAGATATTTACTTCTCACTGAATTCCAAGGTTGTGTAAGAAAATGGAAGTGGATATAGCCACTTGGGTAGGACAGATAAGGGGTAACCACAGTGATTCCAGGCACCACTCATCATATAAGGGCCATCTTGATTTGCACCCCTTAACCATGGCTCAGCTCCAGATAGTTTCCGCTATTGCTTTGAAGTGACAATTTTTCCCTTTTTCTCAATTTGGATAATTTCTTCTTCTTTTCCTCCGTGCGACTCCATTATGCCTATAAAACTCAAAAGCACGCGTAAAGTACATAATTCACAAGAAAAATAGCAAAGAAAGCATAAACTCTAGATAGTAAATACGGTGTATTCTACACCTATCGATTCCCCACACTTAGACTTTGCTAGTCCTCGAGCAAATCAACAAAACAATAAAATACAACAACTCCAGGTATCGTCGAGGCTACGGTTAATTTTAGCATAAATAACAAGCCTTTAAACCCCTAGGTGTCCCTAGTGGACAAGTTATAGTCTCGTGAAGGTTTACTAGAGATATACCTACAAAACCTATATTTCAAACTCCGTCTATATATGACAAATCAATGAATGAATCCAAAATGACTACAGGAGGTACCTTGCAAATTCAATTCAAATATTAGTAAATAAACTCTAATTAGATAGTTGAACAAGCCACAATACTCGGAAACTAACAAACCACAATCACAATGAAAAGATTAAGAAGATGGATAAAGATGTAGATGTTGGCGAATATTCACAAGTGTTCGATGTTTCCCATATCATCACTCAGGTCACTACCAAGATGAACCTAATCCTATTGGATTGAGCTACTTCGTCTTTTGAATGCTACATCAAATCAATTGGCATATACAAGGGAACCAAGAGTGACTTTATTCAACACAAATAGTAATTTCCTTTTTTTTTTTTTTTTTTTTTTTTTTTTTTTTTGATTGGATCAAAGCTGGATCCAATTTCTCTTTTTTTTAGACGGCATGATTAGATCTTTGGATCCAAGCGCATGCTTCTTGTCGCAAGTACATGATAGTTGCCTTGGATCCTCGCATTCCACGCTTGTTTAGGCGACAGAGACAGGGACTACGTTTCACACATACTGCTTTATTCCCAAGTGTCTTTTTATTCCGTTTTGGTCTAATTGATCGGTCCTCTTTTTTTTTTTTTTTTTTTTTTTTAGTAACTCAATCACTCTATTTCATCCTAGCAGTAATAACACGTCGATTTTTAGTGACCCACCAAAGCACTTAGAGAACAATAGATAAATATGGAAAAATAAAAATAGAATGCGATATGGTGATATTCCGAGATATGGTAACAACTATCATGTTAATTTGTGATTTCGAGCTATATTCTTCCCTTTTAGTTAGTTGGTTCCTCAACTCCTGCATTCAAAATGGTTCCATCCACTAATGGTGTCATCCTAAAGGCACAAGTTTCTAGATTTCGGAGTTCAAAAAGCACAATTTTTTTTTTTTTTTTTTTTTTTTTTTTTTTTTTTAAAAAGGCATAAAACAAACTAAAACATATAAATGCTCCCCCACACTTAAACTTTACATTGTCCTCAATGTAAAATTGAATCTTCCAAAGAAAGTCAAGGTGGGAAATCCCGCAAATAATATAAAGATAAAAACAAATACATAAAAGTAAAAAGATAAGGATAAAGATACAAAACCGGTGGGTTGCCTCCCACTTAGCGCTTGTTTTAAAGTCGACGGCCCGACGTACTCCTTGTTTGCTAAGACTCCTCCAGAGGGAGCACTTCCACAAGGTTAACTCCTTCCACGATTTCCGAAGAGAAGTTCTCATAATATGGTTTCAACCGGTGCCCATTCACTTTAAGTTCATTACCTGTAGCTAAACTACGAATTTCCACTGCACCATGAGAAAACACATTAGTCACAATAAAAGGTCCGATCCAACGTGACCTCAATTTACCCTTTTAAATAATTGCAAACGAGAATTAAACAAAAGCACTTTCGCCCTATGCAAAATTGTTTATTAGAAATCATATTATCATGAAAAGCTTTCGTCTTTTCCTTGTAAATCCGTGAGCTTTCAAATGCATCATTGCGAATCTCCTCTAACTCTTGAAGTTGTAACTTCCTTTGCTTTCCAGCACCATCCAACTCCATGTTGCATTGCTTAATAGCCCAAAACGCCTTATGCTCAATTTCCACGGGTAAGTGACAAGGTTTACCATAAACAAGCCTAAAGGAGACATCCCAATAGGTGTTTTATATGCGGTTCTATACGCCCACAAAGCATCATTAAGTCGCATGCTCCAATCTTTCCTTGTTGGGTTCACCGTCTTTTCAAGAATTGATTTCACCTCTCGGTTGGAAACTTCGGCTTGTCCATTAGTTTGCGGATGGTAGGGAGTTGCAATCCTATGCGACACATTGTACTTTCTTAACAAGCTTTGCAAGAACCTGTTTTTGAAGTGTGAGCCTCCATCGCTAATTATAGCCCTTGGAATTCCAAACCTAGCAAATATATTAGCTTGCACAAAATCTGAAACAACTTTAGAATCATTAGTTGGGCGGCCTTAGCTTCCACCCATTTCGAGACATAATCCACACAAGCAAAATATAATAATTCCCATTAGAATTGACAAAAGGTCCCATAAAATCAATTCCCCAAACATCAAAGACTTCAACAAATTGAATAATAGTTTGTGGCATTTGATTTCGAGCACCTAGATTGCGGTTCTTTGACACCTATCACATGTGATGCAAAATGCATGTGCATCCTTAAACAAAGTTGGCCAAAAGAAACCACATTCTAATACCTTGAGAGCGGTTCTCTTACTCCCAAAATGTCCTCCACAAGCATATGAGTGGCAAAAGACAAGATAGAATTAAATTCAATTTTCGGGAACACACCTACGTATTACTTGGTCACTACAATGCTTCCATAAGTATGGATCATCCCATATGTATTGGTTTGCTATCTTCTTAAGTTTGTCCTCTCAAAGACGAGACAAGTTCTTTGGGATTTGTTTAGACACTATGTAATTAACAATATCAGCGTACCATGGTTCTCCAAAGGCAATTGAGAAAAGTTGCTCATCCGGGAACTTTCACGCAATGGGATAGTCTCCTTGTCCACATCAAGTCGGCTCAAGTGATCCGCAACGGTGTTCTCAATTCCTTTCTTGTCTTTGATTTCAATATCAAACTCTTGCAAGAGTAATATCCATCGTATGAGCCTCGGTTTCGCCTCTTTCTTTGTAAGCAAGTATCTAAGTCTTTGCATGATCAGAAAAGACAACAACTTTTGTACCAATTAGATAAGAGCGAAACTTTTCTAAAGCAAAAACAATAGCTAATAACTCTTTTTCAGTGGTTGTGTAGTTTTGTTGAGCCTCATTTAACGTTCTAGAAGCATAATAAATGGCATGAGGAAGCTTCCCCACACGCTGCCCAAGCACCGCACCAACCGCATAGTCACTAGCATCACACATGAGTTCAAACGGCTTACTCCAATCCGGTGGTTTAATGATAGGGGCTGAAATCAAAAGTTCTTTCAAACGATTGAATGCCGCCACACACTTCTCATCAAAGTTAAAAACCACATCTTTTTGCAATAGGGTACAAAGTGGTGATGCTATCTTGGAAAAATCCTTGATGAACCTACGATAAAAACTCGCATGACCAAGAAAAGAGCGTATCTCCCTCACCGTAGTGGGAGGGGTTAGAAACACGAATAAGGTCTATCTTAGATTTATCGACTTCCAAGCCTTTAGAAGATATTATATGGCCTAAAACTATGCCATGAGTTACCATGAAATGGCACTTCTCCCAATTTAGCACAAGATTTGTTTCAACACATCGTTCAAGGATTAGAGACAAATTGTTCAAGCAAAGGTCAAAAGAATCACCAAAGACACTAAAGTCATCCATGAACACTTGATTATGTTTTCAACATATTCCGAAAAGATACTTACCATACACCTTTGAAAAGTAGCCGGAGCATTGCATAAGCCAAAAGGCATCCTTCTATAAGCAAAAGTGCCGAAAGGACAAGTGAAAGTGGTTTTCTCTTGGTCCTCCTAAGCTATCACAATCTGATTATAACCTGAATAGCCATCAAGAAAGCAATAGTAAGAGTGTCCATTAAACGTTCAAGCATTTGATCAATAAAAGGTAAAGGAAAGTGATCTTTTCTAGTGGTGGCATTCAATTTTCTATAATCAATACAAACCCTCCAACCGGTTTGCACACGAGTTGGGACAAGTTCATTCTTATCATTCTCCACCACCGTTACTCCCGATTTCTTTGGTACCACTTGTACCGGCTTACCCACTTGCTATCGGAGATGGGGTAGATAACACCCACGTCCAAAAGCTTGAGTATCTCCTTTTCACGACTTCCATCATGGGAGGATTCAAACGCACGTTGCGCTTCCCTTGTAGGCTTTGAATCATCCTCCACACGAATTTTATGCATACAAACGGCAGGCTTATACCCTTGATATCGGCGATTGTCCATCCTATGGCCGTCTTGTACTTCCTTAGCACCCTTAGAAGTTTTTGCTCCTGTAATTCATTAAGCTCGTTAGAAACAATCACGGGTAAATCTTCATTGTCACCCAAGTACAAGTACTTTAAGTGACTTGGAAGAGGTTTCAATTCTAAACTTGGAGATTTAACAATAGATGGCACAAGTTTTTCATTATTGCAAGGTAAAGACGCATATGAAACATTCTTAGTTGCTGATTTTTCCGGTAATGAGTCAAGAGAACCAATGGTTTCTTTCATCTCATCACTATACGCATAACCGTTGTCAATAGAAGTAGTGAGCACGGTTTCCAAAGTATCAACACCATTCAACTCAAACATTTGTTGCGCCAATGTGTCCATCATATCAATGGAGAAACAAGAGTGAACATCGCTAGGATATCTCATCGTCTCGAAAATGTTGAAACGTATTATTTCTCCATCAAACTCCATAGTTAGCGTTCCCTTGTCCACATCAATTATGGTTTTCGCCGTTTTCATGAAGGGACGCCCAAGTAGCAATGGAAGAGACGAGTCCGGTGCACCTTCATCCATCTCTAACACACAAAAAGTCTGCTGGAAATACAAGTTGATTAACTGCACAAGAACATCCTCAACAATACCCATTGGGTAAACATTAGAAGCGATCGGCTAATTGTAATACAATTTCAGCCTTTTTAAGAGGACCAAGATCAAGTGAATTATATATTGACGCAGGCATAACATTAACTAAGCGCCTAAATCCAACATAGCTTTGTTAAAAGTTGTGTTACCAATTGTGATGAGGAATGTCAAAACTACCCGGATCCTTGCACTTAAGTGGGAGTTTGTGTTGTAAGATTGCCGAAGCATTCTCCCCACACTAAGCACTTCATTACCTTTGAGCCTTTGTTTGTTGGTACACAAGTCCTTCAACACCTTTGCATACTTTGGAACTTGCTTGATAGCATCAATGAGTGGTATGTTCACATGGATCTTCTTTAGAACGTCTAAAATCTCCTTTTCTAGTTCCGCCTTCTTAGAACTTGCAAATCTGCGAGGAAAGGTAGAGGAGGAACATAAGTAGAAACCGGAGTTTTAGAGTTAGAAATAGGTACCTCAGAAGTTTGGGGAGAATCCTCGGTTTTCTCCTCCAAAACAGGTTCCTTGGGTGTCTCCACCTTGCCCGAATCAGCAACTTCGGGTTGCACAAGTTGTGTACCGCTTCTCAATGTAATTGCATTAACACCCTCTTTTGGGTTGATAGGTTGAGAAGGAAGTCTCCCACTATTTTGTGCCTTCAAATTATTGATATCAACTGCCATGGAGCCTACTTGAGTCCTGCAAATCCTTGATAGCACTCTTAGTTTCTTGTTGGCTCTCCTTGAACATGGTAGAAATACCTTGCATAAAAGTTTGAAGCTTTGCATCAATATCAGCGCCTTGATTTTGCATTGATTGTTGTGCTTGAGGTTGCTGAAATTGTTGTTGTTGTGGTTGAAATCCACTAGGACGGTTGAAAGTAGGTTGTTGAACGGCACCTTGCTTGTTGGCATAGCTAAAATTGGGGTGATCTCTCCATCCCGGATTGTAAGTATTGGAGTAGGGATCATACCGTCTTGGTTGATTTGGAAAGATCGCATTAGCTTGCTCGTCTTCATAAGATTGAGGAGAAGTTGGTATAACCGCGGATGCAACTTGTTGCAACATTGCTGTCATGTTACCCATTTGTTGGCGAAGTTCCTCAACCTCGCTCACTTCACTCACCCTTCTTAGAATCACATCCGAACCACGACTCAAGAATTGTTGTGAATTCGCTGCCATGTTCTCAATCAACTCTCTAGCTTGAGCCACCGTCTTGTTAACTAGTGCACCACCACCCGCGACGTCGAGAAGATTCATATCACTTGATTGGAGTCCTTCGTAGAAGTATTGGATGATCATAGCGTCACTGAATTGGTGGTGAGGACAGCTTCCAACCAATCTCTTGTATCGTTCCCAACATTCATATAAGGATTCTCCCACGTTTTGCTTCATTCCGTAAATCTCCTTGCGAATTTGAGTAGCCTTGGATGCAGGAAAATATCTCTCCAAGAATAGTTTCTTGAGCCCATTCCATGTTGTGACACTTAGGGAGGTAAATAGTACAACCAATCCTTAGCACTGTCCATTAGAGAGAAACGGAACACTTTCAACATCGCACCATCCGCCTCAACATCCATTTGAAGCATCGCCGTGACAATGGTGTGGAAGTCCATAAGATGTTTGTTTGGATCTTCATTCACCATGCCATGGAACTTTGGTAATTCTCTCGACAACCCCGGCTTAATCTCAAAAGTAGAGTTTGTTTGAATACAATCCCGTTGTGTATCAAGCTTGTGAGAAGCCAAGTCCTTGAGTGTACGATTTGCATCACCCATTGTTAATTCAACTTGTGGTACGTCTACGATTGGAACCTCTTGTTCTCCTAGTATGTGTAGCTCTTCGTCCACCTCTAACTCGTGCTCGTCCGTTGCGCCTTGACTTGGTTGGAGTATTGTGCCTCTTGAGTAGCTATCCCGCACCTTGGATAATTCCAATCTTTAGTAGCCGAGGATCGATACCGAAAACAATTCTAGCAACCAAGTGAGAAACAAGACGACAAACAAAAAGCAAAGATAAAAGCGAAATTGTAAAAGAAACTAAAAACTTAATAACTAGCCGTGTGCCTCCCCAACAACGGCGCCAAAAATTTGATCATTTGTCGTATGCGTCAAAAATAATTTCACTTTCTCAATCCACTAGATATAAATATAGTATTCGATAAGAAAGAGTTCGTATCCACGAGAGGCGTAGGTTGTTATAAACTTTCAGTTTCTAGAATAACCCAAGGTATGTTTGTTGTATTTAAGCAAATAAAAGTAAATTAAAAGCAAAGCAAATTGTAGAGAATAATCAATGGAGAGAGATATTGGTCAAGGAATTCATCTTCAATCTTAGACATGTGCTTGCATATATGAATAGAATTACGATTTAATCTCTTGTGTTATCAAAAGCCTAGAGAATCAAGAAAGCAAGATAATCTATTAATTTCTCAAGTTCATCAACACACACATTAGAGGCTGCGTATGTGAATTCTACCTAAAGAATAACCCAACGCCTTGCGCTAATCAAGTTCAATTCCTAGGAGCATTAAATTTCGAAATAGGCTAATCAATGCAATTGTCATGCGTTGCGCAAAACAATTCGGACAATGGTCAAACTCTACATATGATTACGAGAGTGTATCACTACAAACCGTAAACATATCATGCTACTTGTATTCAAGGTTATCGCTTGATGAAAAACCTAAAATAGCTATGGACTAAGATGCAAGTTCAATTAATTGGCCACTTAACTAATCAAACACCATAATCCTATCACAATACTTCAATCATGTGATCATAGAAACCGCAGAGAATTGAACGATAAACAAGAGAGAAAACTAATACATAAAGCAAACACAAGTTTTAGAAATCGGACTACATCCTTAACCAATAATAGAGAATTTAGCTACTCATAGCTATGGAGTTCATCACAAAAATATCAAAGGAATAAAGAAGAAGATGAACAAAAGCAAACCCTAGTTGTGTAACCAAAAACGGCTCTCCAAAGTTCCAAGGAAAAGATATGAGATAAGATTCCAAAAGTTGTAGAATTCCTCTTTTTATAGCCTTTTTCTCCTTCCAAAACTAGGTTTTGTCTTCAAAGTCCATTAGATGTAAATCCACCAAGCCCACGAAAGAGAAACCCGTGTAGAAAATACGCCCCAAAAACGGTCGCCGGAAGATTGGGATTGTGGCCGGAAATCGGCTCCGGTGACCGGCAAAGTCCGCCCGGTCACCGGTCAACTGAGTCAAATCGGTCAGCGGGTCGGGTCAACTCTGAGTCGGATCGGTCAAACCGAATCAGAGCTGGGTCAGAGCTGGGTCAGAGTTGAGTCAGATGGAGTCAGAACCTTACTCAGCTGGCTAGGCTGTCTTGCCAAAGCCATTGCCCTTTTTCCAGGCCAACTTGTGTTGCACCAAGATGGTGCATCAGTGCCAGCTTCTCTTGCCATCACTACAATATCTTTTCATGTATCATCATTGTGCTTAACCCCTTCCTGTGCCTTCTCATCTCTGCATTAACAACCCCATCATCTCAAGCTCTGCGCAATTAGCTATCTCCTGCGACAATCTCCTTTGAGCCATCTATGCCATGCAGTTCAGGCCATTGCAATCTTCATAATTCTGCCAAATTCACTTCAACAAGCTGCAGCAAAGCCGCATCGGGCTCGGCTGCAAGACCACTCTCCATTCATACTCCCGCCCTTAAGCGCAAATAACACTCCATTCCAAACTTCATCCAAGCTCGTGGTTTCACTTGCTTGTGCTTTGCCTCGTAATCCCAAACCATGAGGGTACCACTGCAATTTCGCCAACACCAGTCTTTTACCTAATCTTCTCACACTTGAACAAGTCGGTACCCATTGTAACCAAACAACCCATCTCGGTCCGCAATCCTTGTAATGCTTCAACTCCCCCGTAGTTAGTAAGTACATCTCGTGCAACACCACCTATAATTCAATATCACCAGTGCTAACTCATTCACCTGCAACCCATCAAAGAAACCACAAACCGCCACCACTTACAATGCAAAGCAAGCCTCAGCAAACCACACCAACATCATCTACCAGCTCAACTCTTCTCGATTCCTATTCTTCAATCAACAACAGCCCTGATGTCGAATCCTCCAGCACACATCACCTCCAGCCCATACATCAAGTAATACTCAGAGCTAGACTGCAACCTTACAGCCCACAGCTTCAGCTGCACCATCTGTTCTTCCCCTGGCAACTGGTAATTCCATTGCATCTTTACAGCATCAGCTCCTAATTCACTTCCATACCCTGCAATGCGACAACACCACCTCAATGCATAAACGCCATCCCCGACCAATACCACCAGAGTTCAACATAACATCCCAGGGCAACCAATAGTCAGTACCACTAAAATCCATTTGCATCCACTTTGGCGGATCAATTCCATTCTAAATCATCCACCACGAGCTACGGACTACCAAACAATTTCATTTGCACAATCATTCAACACTCAAACACACAACTCCATTCAAGACTCAATTTCACCATCTATGACTCTCGCAACTCTGAGCCGGTCAAGAAGTTAGCCTTTCAAGCTTCAATTCCACAGCGACAAACCCATCATTTACAGCATCGGATTCATTAAACCAAGACCCATCGATCCATAGCAACACAGCCAAACCCTAACTTCACCAGATCCCCTTCTAATTCCTTGGTTGAACATAACCACCAGTTGTAGTGAAAACCCCAATTTCCCACCGATTCACCACTACAAACCCTACTTTCCATTAATTCTAACACCACCAGAGAGCTTCTCATTCTTCATCTTAACTCTTAGTTTCCTCTATCAATTCCTTCTCGACTCGAGCAGATTCACCTCCTGTGACCATTAACGAGCCAATTAACTCAAACCCATCTCTCCAATTCCTTACTTAATGACCATATCAACACCCTCAGCTCTCTCTGTTTTTGCAAATTTCATCAAAATTGATTCCAAATCCAACCCTCTTCCCTGTCTCGATCTATCTACTGAGATCGATATCAGCATCTCGAATCCAACGAATTGATCCCGGAATAATTCTCGAGTCAGACCCGGAAGAATAGCAGCCACTGTTGCTTGTTTCCTCTCTGAGTTTCAATCTCTCAGTCTTTCATGGTGGCGACCATCCTTTCCCAGATCGAAGAAGAAACAATAATAATGAGATATTTACTTCTCACCGAATTCCAAGGTTGTGTAAGAAAATGGAAGTGGATATAGCCACTTGGGTAGGACAGATAAGGGGTAACCACAGTGATTCCAGGCACCACTCATCATATAAGGGCCATCTTGATTTGCACCCCTTAACCATGGCTCAGCTCCAGATAGTTTCCGCTATTGCTTTGAAGTGACAATTTTTCCCTTTTTCTCAATTTGGATAATTTCTTCTTCTTTTCCTCCGTGCGACTCCATTGCGCCTATAAAACTCAAAAGCACGCGTAAAGTACATAATTCACAAGAAAAATAGCAAAGAAAGCATAAACTCTAGATAGTAAATACGGTGTATTCTACACCTATCAATAACCCGCTGGATCTTAGATTGCCCAACAATGTGGGACTAATAATCTCAACACGCCCCCTCACGTGTAGCCTCGTTGGGTCTAACACGTGGACAATTAAATCGGGTGACGCGAGTTAAGGCGCGGTCAAATGACTCGTCGCAATAGCCTGCTCTGATACCATGTTATAATACGAGCATCCAACTCAAAACCAATTGGCAATGAGTGGAGAGGCCTAAAGGATTATAAACCGCTGGATCTTAGATTGCCCAACAATGTGGGACTAATAATCTCAACAAAATCTTTAAATTTGAAATATTTACATCATGAGTTTGAATTCTGATCAATACCTTAAATTGATTGAAACGATAAAAATAAATAAAGTTTGAGAGTGTAAAATCATGTAAAAACTAGTTAAATCGAGTTCACAGAACCCATGCCATTTGCATTCTATAATATTCTTTTTATAATTTCACCACTGGATGAAGTACTTGCAACTGGTACTTTAGAATTAGTATTGGAGAATATAATTAGTCAATTAAGCTGCACGAACTATAGCGTGTATTTGCATCCAGTGTACTGGTAGAATGCAACATGCCAGATCAGCCGCCAGTTCAGAGTTGAATTACGGGGAAAACGGCTACAGCGTTGTATGATATGTTTGGAGTAGATAATTAATTGGATTAATTAGACTTCGAGCATGCAGTCCCCGCGTAAAAAAAAAAAAAATGAAGGTATCACCTTCTGCAAGTTCAAATATTTTTTAATTAACAGTGGGCATGGAGTAGTTTCAACGAGGAGTGAAAGAGATTGAGATAATGTTGATTGTCAGAGATTGCATGTGTTATAGGCGGTGTTTGTGTTTTATAAACAGCGTGGTTTCAACGTTGCCCTGGTTTCAATTAGTATGTATATGGCAAGCTGATAAGGACGGTGACAAGGGAAATCTTCATGTTCATGGCGATGGTAATAAAACTCTTCTTTCTGTACTGTACACGTTAACTCACCAAAAGTCCAACTCCGTGTACGGATACACACAAAGTGACGGCTTTTCCCTTCTTTCGATTAATTATCCAGTTTAGTCTATCGCGGTTTTTTCGTGGTGCAATGTGAAGAAACCCTTCTAAATAGTTCTGTTTACCGTAAAATATAGAGAAATGTGATAGTTTTTTCTACTAAGAGTTTCAGGGGTGATGAGTTAGTCATTTTATTGTTAATGATGCCGGATTAAAATGTGTTGCTGCCAAACTCTTTGATGTGGATAAGCTGCATATTAGAAACTTCTTCGATGGGGAATTGATTGAGTTTTCAAAATTAAGAAGGTAATGAGTCTAATGACTTGTAGCTGGTTATTTCCTAGTGACGATGAGGTTATGATAAATATTAATAGTTTTAAGAAGAATGAGTCTGGGGGTCGGTGCTCCTATAACAGATTACTTTGGTACTCCTCTTGTTGCTACTTGTAGAGGATTTGTACATGCAACTATGGCAGGTCATGAATTGCAGGGTGGCCGTGGGAGTTAGTCTTAAGTTAGCCAACTTTAAGAGGTCTAAATGTCTGCAATTCCTCACTGATCTTTGATTGTTTATTGATTATAACCTCATTAATAAGTTGTTCCTTCTTAGAGTGTGAATCATGTCTGGAGAAGAATTGTTAATTTGAGAAGAGAATTTGGGGCTATCAAATACTTTTCTTTACTCTGTCAATAAAATTAAATAAAAAGCAAAAACTGTACATGGGCTAGGCTAGACCAAAAGTTAGCTGTTAGGCCACCCACTAATCTAGCCTATTTGAAACGGTATTATAACTCGCCAGGCCATTCTACAGATAGAATAAAACCTGGCCTTCCCTCATAAAACTCAAAAATATCTTCAGTCAGCAAACAAGCTTGCTTGGACAAAGCATCGGCTGAAAAATTAGCTTCTCTATAGCTATATATGAATATAACGAATATTATCATAAAAATTCTTCGCTAATCTCCACTTCGACATTAGCTGCCAAGGCAACTCACCCTTCTGAAAAGCTTTAATGCAACTCATCGAATCCGATTGAACACAAATATTCTTCACATTCCATCTCTTGGCTAGCATCACACCATAAATTACAGCACACACTTCCGCATAATAATTTGTTTGCCAACCAAGGCCAACACAAGAACTCCAAGTATTCTTTGCATTGGCATCACGAAAAGTAACACCAAAGACGGCGTGGCCTGGATTTCCAAGTGAATCGGGAGATTAATAAGGTTGCTGACCATCTATCCAATTTTCATCCCCGGGAGAGTTTTGTGGGAGTGAGTAGACAATTTTGATAGTAAGTTTTTGTTCAGGAGCTGCGAAGCTCCGCCGGTGCCTGAGGCCATTATGAAGAAGTACAAACATGACATGCTCAATTCTATGAACCGAGTTGCTTTGGAAGGAAAAAAAAAAAACTGTGAACCAAGTTCCCTTCAAACACAACGCCCAAGCCATGCCTCACTTTTTTTCATTTTTATCTCATTTGGATGTTGCTGGAAGATTGGTCAATTGAGTCGACTCGGGCCAAGTGAGTCATTACCGGGTCAGGATGGGTTAGAGCTGTGAGTTAGAGTCAGCTAAACTGACTGGTCTGAGTTGGTCAGGCCAAAGCCATTGCACAGGCCTAATCTTGTGTTGCACCATGATTGTGCTTCATAAGCTTAGTTCTCATTCACAGCTGCAATTTCAGCTACATTACTTCACATCCGCAAGTCTACAAACACCATCACCATTTTCTTTCTTTTGTTCTTCTTCTTGAAACAACACTAAACCAAGGCATACAACACTACTAACACAACTAATTCTTCTACTCAAAGCCACCACCATTCCTACAGCACAGCCATTGCACCTGCAATTCCAGCTCTATCACAGATAACACCAGTTCCAGCTTACCTCGAGCCATGCTGCCACAACACTTCATTTCAGGCTCAGTTTGATCTCCACTGCAACAGCAATACCACTTAGTTCAACTCAGTGCCTTGCAATTATGGCAACAACAACACACATTCCATGGTAGCTGCACACAACAACTCCACCATTCCAGCCATTCTCTTCTGTCCTTTCTGCATCGGTTGTATATTCTGCAATAACTCAGTTCAAGCACACAGTCATTCCCTTCCTTCTATTGCAGACTCAAACACCACATACCCACTACAACCAAAACTGCAGCTTCAATCACCTGTCGTGCTCATTTACTCGGAACTCCATTCAAACACAGACCAACACGCATCCAACCTTCTCTGCATTTCAGATCAAAGCACAGTACCACTATCAATTGCAACTCAGCTATCTGTAATCAGCCTCTACAACACAAACCACCTGCAATCATTTCAACCTCCATTGTAAACAACCATCACCTCCTTGCTGTAATTCAACTCAACACCACTAACTCATCATAAACTTAGTAGCAGTTCAAACAATTCCATCTTCTTCTCAATACTTCAATCACCAAACTAACATCACCAAATGCCCGTATTCCCTGTACATCTCAACACCATTCAGAGGTACTTCTCACATGAAGCCATTCAAATGCTAGAAAAACTACATATCACAATTAATGCATCGGCACAACGGTCAATCAAACCCAAGTACTTCACAATGCCAACAATTAATGGAGCCGCACCAATGCCCCTTCACCCATTCTAGCATGCAGTAAGCTGATTAAGAAAGGAAACAAAAACAAACATTGGAAAGCTTGGAACAACACAACGATTGCCTCTGCAACAACAATCTCGGTTTCAGTTTGGGACAGACATCAACAACACAACACTGGAGCTAAGAATATTAAACAAATATGAGGATACCATTTTCCCTATAGTTAAACAGCAGGAGCTTCGCTTAGAATTTTTGCATTTTGTTGGATAAATACCTTCATTATCGATTCTCCAATAATACGACTCGTGTATTATATCCAACGATTCGTTAAAACTCATTGTAACAACGATCCGGTTATGTATTACATCTTGTAATACCAACAACAAAACAAGAAAAGAATGATAGAAAAATATGATCAATCACAAAACTTAAACAAACTTACTTTGGTGTATTGAGGCGAGTAATCTCTTTGCTTAAGACATTTGATGCACGTATATAATGTTGTTACAGGTTTAGCGGCATATGTCTCCAACATTCAACAATACCTCGATGTTTTTCGCAGCACTTCGATAACACCGAACAACGAACGCGAATAAATGTAGCACAAACTCTTCTTTAACTCTTGAAGACAACATGCAAACTCTAAAATTTTAGTACTAGTTTATTTCTCTAAAAACACATATTGCAATGGAGAATGTGTGGGGTTTATATAGGTTAGAATTGACTCTTGGTGAAATCCTTTCATGAAAAGTCACATCCCTTAGCGGAGAGTCACATTCCTTGGGATAAGACACTACCTATTGAAAAGGTTCAAGTGAGTGGACACATCCATTCACACTAACTAACTCATATTTCTATTCAAAATTCCAACAATCCCCCATATTGAATAGAAATTCATGCAAAACTAATGCAGACACTAGAAAGAGTTTGTGCGCGGAGCATCACTGCATCAGGAGAGATAGTTTTTGGCTTTGAATCTTCCGTAGTGAATACCTACCGGGTTTACTAGTTGTTCGGTGAACACGATGTTTTGAACTGCCCAACTTTATGATGTAAACCGATGCAATAGATATCACACAATTTATTTCCTTACATATCCGGTTCTCGGTTGTGTTCATTTCGTCCCTGAACGATGTTAGTTTTTCATGAGTGCTCTAGATTAACTTAGCCTTATAGTTATCATAGAAGCGACACCACTTCACACTCATATAAGTGATGTCCTATTTGAAAGTATCCTGCCATACTTTTCTTAGTCAAACTAAGCCATAGGAATCATTAAGAGAAAATCTCAACCTCTCACTTGACATGCAACATTGTTTCATCATAGAAATGGGAAAGAGAGTAAACTCTCACAGTGTTTCCGGTGAGTATAAATTTATAACTTGGTTGTCCCTTTTGAACCTAGATAACCATGGGATCTCCAATCGCTAGGTTGGGTGTCCGCAATTAATACTACTCTATATAGGCTATCCTATTTCCCTCGATGACGCAATTATATGTTCTCTAGAATTCGTATCTATTTGCCGGCTTGATATGATCCACATACATTGTTTCTTTTAGATGCGCGCATTTGAGAGCAATTGCATTATGGTGTTATGTCGTCGATTTGTTTTTCGCGACGTATCATAATATCTCGAACTATGTGTTTCTTCCAAAATAATTGTTTGATCAGAACAATCTATTTCTAGCATACATATACTTTGTCCATTAGTATATACTCAAGGAAATTCCAAAATTGCTCTTACTTGTAATCCGACTTTGCGTCCAAAGCTCCGGAATCCATAGTTGATCTTGCCATCAACCTTCGTTCGGATAGTTTCCTTGTTACCATATTGCATCTGCAATAGAACACATAGTGGTCCGTTGATGATTTGAATCATCTGTTCCTAAGATTCAGTTTACACATAACATATTGTATAAACTAGTAATTTCTCCTTTCTCCTTGAATCTTAGAATTTTGACCATGGTTTGTATTGAGTTATATAAATTGTTCATAAAAACTACTTAACTCATTTACGGGATACAACCATGTCCTCCAGCCTAGTACATTCGTCTCTTGTACTGGCTATGTTTTCAGAGCACCGCCACATTTCGATGAAATTAACTAGTGCGAAGAAATTCATCATTTACAACTCTACCCTTTCCAGAGTTGGAGGCTTTGAGATTCCACTATATTTCATCACAGTAGGGAGGTATTTTTACCAACGGGTGCAAATAGAAATTCATGCAATTTCAAGTTTTGAGAGGTCATCGCCATTGACCGTTCCAAAACAAACTAAAATTACTTTTGAGTAATTCTCAGGGAGGCATCGCTTTACCAATCCAAATAATGGACTAAACCGAAATGTTTTAACTAATTGGTCATTGATCATGGATTAACCCTCAATTAATCGCATATCATGCAATTAGTTACTTAACTCTGGATAGTAACTTATATTACCTCATACGCAAACTTTACAATAAAACATTTCATTGTAGCGCATATTAGTTTTAGTTACGTGCTTCAGTTTCTCGCATGAATCAAGTACCCCAACATCTGAGGGATTACGATATACTATTAGATTTCATCCCCCACATTAAAGTAAACTCGAAACTCATTCATCATTTCTTTCAATGATATATTACTTCCTGCCTTGATCCTAACTTTGCCGAGAATTTGAAATTGTTCCCCCGTCCATGTGAACATACAAGTCCACCATACAGACATTGTAGAATTCGGGATCAAAGCCATTTTAACGCATTCGTCGTTTATCCTAAACTGACATGCGTAACTGTCTCTGGATTATTATATATCTCCCAAATAGTAATCTCCCCATTTTATGGCCGTTTTGATGCGGACTTTTCGTTTCTTCAAACTTCCGTGTCTCTTGCATCAAAACTCCGATAAAGATCTTTCAAAATTTGTTTCAAGAAGATATCCTGATATACAAATTTTGTCCTTACCAGAAAATCGGAAAAGTACCATAAGTGGGAAAAAGTTTCCCAGAACTGGAACACATTTTCTCGTTCCTCTGAATTTTCCTACAACACACTCGACTTTGAGTAATTTCTAAAATTACTTCCACAAGTGCAAAAATTCTGAAAATTAATATGGTAGATCATCGGGATATCTTTTGCACTCGGTTCCATATTAGGAAATATGCCCAGTTCCTAATATATGTACAACCGCTCGCACCCGTTTCTTATCAATTAGCGAAACATTTTGTGAAAGAATGATTCTCTGCTCAAACCGTATTTGTGTAACACCCTATATTTTTGGTTTTGAATTTCGGGACGAAATTCTTTTTTAAGGTGTTAATAGTGTAAAACCTCGTAATTTTCTTAATATGATTTTTCGCTAAAATCCGATCCATATTATTTATTCATAGTTTTAATCTAAAACTTAATTTGTAATAATAAACATTTAATTATGAGTATACTTATGGTTGCTATAATAAAAATAAAAATATTTTTTTTATGTCGCATTTCTTGAAAATATAAATCACTTTTCATGTTGATTAATTAATTGATTATGATTTAATTAGTTATAGCAATAATATGTGCATTGATTGGTAGTTACATGTAATTAATTTCAGACATTTTTATGGAGATTTATATATTATTTTTAGCTAGATAATTGTAGCATGAATTTTAAATACATAAGAAAAGTTAAAAATGGAAGATTTGAACTATTTTGGCAACTTTATGATTTGTCTCTTATGAAAATATGTGTGCATATCTTTTACATTAATTAATAGGTAAGTAAAAAAAAATGTATATATATTTGTATTTAACTTTATAAAGATAAAATAGGAAATCAATTGATTAGTACTAATTGCATACATATGATAATGCAGAATTAGAGGAATTATCTTTATTTACCTGTCTAATCAATTTTAGCAAAATTAGAGGAATTTTCTTTAATGTATAAATGTGAAATTATGTTTAGGTGTATGAAAGATATATTTGAATAAAAAAAAAATAGAATCATCATTAATAATAATTTAGGGTATTTCTTTGTGTTATGATGGAAAGAATTATTTTAGTTAAGTATACATGTTAAAACAAGATGTTTTGTTTTCTATTGGTAAGTTTGATTTAATAAATAGCATGCATTCGTTATCACTTTATTATAGGAAATAAAAATTAAATCAACGAGTGTTATTTGCATGCGGTTAGTTTGATTAAAATTGTTACCTAATAAGATTAAAAAAAATGTGGAAATTTCTGAGGAACCCAAGTTTGGTTCCTCTCTCTTTTAGAAACTCATCTGTTGATGGTGGTTTTTAAACAGAGGGTAAAATCGTAAAACCCCAAATAACCTAATGTCATCGTTGACACATTTATTAGAACATTTAATGCATGTAGTCAGTAATTAATAGGGGGTATTTTTTCAAATTAGGGTTACAACGAACAAAACCCTAATTCCCCTCCGTGCCAATGGCAAATCATGCCAGCCACACCTAGCCCAAGCTAGTCGCGCCATGCCAAATGCACTCTGCCTTGGCCCTAGCTATGCTAGTCACACCAAGTGCGCCAAAGCATGCCAACCATGCTAGCCGCACCTCCGTGCCAATGGCAAATCATGCCAGCCACACCTAGCCCAAGCTAGCCGCACCTCGTGCCAATGGCAAATCATGCCACCACACCAAACGCGCCAAAGCATGCCAACCATGCTAGCCGCACCTCCGTGCCAATGGCAAATCATGCTAGCCACACCTAGCCCAAGCTAGCCGCGCCTCTGTGCCAATGGAAAATCATGCCAGCCACACCAAACGCGCCAAAGCATGCCAACCATGCTAACCGCACCTCCGTGCCAATGACAAATCATGCCAGCCACACCTAGCCCAAGCTAGCCGCGCCATGCCAAACGCACTCTGCCTTGGCCCTAGCTATGCTAGTCACACCAAACGCGCCAAAGCATGCCAACCATGCTAGCCGCACCTCCGTGCCAATGGCAAATCATGCCCGCCACACCTAGCCCAAGCTAGCCGCACCTCCTGTGCCAATGGCAAATCATGCCGACCACACCAAACGCGCCAAATCATGCCAACCATGCTAGCCGCACCTCCGTGCCAATGACAAATCATGCCAGCCACACCTAGCCCAAGCTAGCCGCGCCATGCCAAACACACTCTGCCTTGGCCCTAGCTATGCTAGTCACACCAAACGCGCCAAAGCATGCCAACCATGCTAGCCGCACCTCCGTGACAATGGCAAATCATGCCAGCCACACCTAGCCCAAGCTAGCCGCGCCATGCCAAACACACTCTGCCTTGGCCCTAGCTACGCTGGTCACGCCACGTCAAGCCAATGGCAAAGCATGCCAACCATGCTAGCCGCACCTCCGTGCCAATGGCAAATCACGCCAGCCACACCTTGCCCGAAATAGCCACGCCAAGCCAAGCACTCTGCCTTGTCCCTAGCTACGCTAGTCACGCCACGCCAAGCCAAGCACCTTTACCTTGGCCCTAGCCACGCATTGCCAAAATGGCACCCGCGCCTAGGCTTGGAAACCATGCAACCTAGGCCAAATTGGCCACACATGCCATTGGCACATGCCAACACGCTCGCTGGTAGATTTTCCTACCGAGACGCGACCCAAATTGGCCACGCATGCCATTGGCACATGCCAACACGCTCGCTGGTAGCTTTTCCTACTAGGCTGTGACCCAAATTGGCCACGCATGCCATTGGCACATGCCAACACGCTCGCTGGTAGCTTTTCCTGCCAGGACGCGACCCAAATTGGCGCGCATGCCATTGGCACATGCCAACACGCTCGCTGGTAGCTTTTCCTACCAGGCCGTGACCCAAATTGGCCACGCATGCCATTGGCACATGCCAACACGCTCGCTGGTAGCTTTTCCTACCAGGCCGTGACCCAAATTGGCCACGCATGCCATTGGCACATGCCAACACGCTCGCTGGTAGCTTTTCCTACTAGGCCGTGACCCAAATTGGCCATGCATGCCATTGGCACATGCCAACACGCTCATTTGGTAGCTTTTCCTACCAGGCCGAAACCCAAATTGGCCACGCATGCCATTGGCACATGCCAACACGCTCGCTGGTAGCTTTTCCTACCCAGTCGCGACCCAAATTGGCCACTCATGCCATTGGCACATGCCAACACGCTCATTGGTAGCTTTTCCTACCAGGCCGTGACCCAAATTGTACGCATGCCATTGGCACATGCCAACATGCATCGCTGGTAGCTTTTCTTACCAGGACATAGCCCTAATGGCCATGCGTGACATTGACACATGCCAAACACGCACGCTGATAGCCTAACTTCCAAACCGTGCAACCTACCACCAAGGCATTCCGCACACGCCATTGGTACTTGCCACACACGCCACTAGCAGCTCTGGCATTGCCACTTACACTCAACGTACAACCTACCACCAAGGAATTCTGCACATGCCATTGGCACATGCCACACACGCCACTAGCAGCTCTGGCATTGCCACTTGCACTCAAGGTGCAACCCGCAACAAAGGCATTCCGCACATGCCAGTGGCACATGCCACACGCGCCACTTGCACTCAAGGTGCAACCAACACTCGAGACATCAACACAAAGTGGGGGATGCTTTCTAGGGTTTTGGTTTGGCGGTCACAGCATGCAGCGTACACTACGCTCATATTAAGAAAGCGTGAATAGGAATAAAGCGGTCAAATAAATGAGGAAATAATGGTGAAAATGTTTTCACCCATAAACACCTTGCGGTTACCACCTCCTCCCATTATTTCACCCTTTACTCTCTTCCTTCATGAGGCCAGTGTACGTTTCAATCTCGACTTGTATAAATAGGTCTTACCTATTTCCACCAGACAACAAGTCTCGGTCAGGAGAAAAATACAACACTCTCAGAAAAGGAAACTTTGCAAGCTCTCCAAAAATCTTTCATCTCTTGCAAGCTTCCTAAGCTTTCACTTTCTGATACAAGTCGAGACACTACTCTCCCAGAATTATTCTGGTCTCAACACCTTTCTTTGCTTCCCTCCCCAAATCAACCCTTCTCCTCCACTTTGTGACCGAAGTAAGTCCAGGCGACCATTTCTTGGTTTAGGCCGGACTTGTACAGATTGATCTCTCGAATCTAGAAAGTGCTCACGTGCGGCACATTTGTTTAGGGTTTAAACCGTTTCTCACTCACCTACCGAATTTACCAAAATCGTCGGAAACGATTTTTACCCATAAATAATTGGCGACCACAGCGGGAGGATTGATCTATCGGCTACAATGTCGATCACAATCTCGTTCTTTGACCCGGATGTCAAGATGGTAGGGGAAGGCGACTCAATCCGACTCAACGCCGGACAACCCGTTACCGGTTGTAAAAACTACACCGGAAAACGGGGACTCGGCAAGATGCTACCGGCGATTGGGGACTTCTTTGGCGATGCTACCAAGAAAGCCGCCTTTTACATGGAGAGGGGCACAAAAACCTATGGAGTGAGTAAATTTAGACTGGGCAAGATATACGATCTATTTTTAGGTTCTTAATAAAACCGTCATACTACTGCGTCTTGTGCCTATTGCTAGCACACACTTTCATAAAAGCAATATTCCTTTCACAAAACATAACCAGAGTTATATTATCAAAACCATTTATCCCGAGAAATAATCCAATATCCTCAAAAGCTACCAGTTGTCTATCAAAACCTAGTCGAACTTTGAACCGGACATCCAATATGTTTTTCAAAAAAAAAAAAAAAAGAAGAACCTAAATGAAAGTTTAACAGAGAAACATTCAAGGAAAATCATCCAACAGAGGTCTTCTCTTCTTGGAGAAAGTCAACTTTGCATCTTCAAGAGGCGCTCTCTTCATAGTTAACATCTTGGAAAGCTTTTCGAGTTCTACCTCTGTCGTGCAATCTCCTCTGCGAGAAAGGCTTTCGATTCTTTGCATCTTTCGACTGGATCTCAAGAGGCCTTCGACAAACCACGAAGCATTGAACTCTTTTTCACACACACGTCGCGATGGTGCTCCCGATCGGCAATAGCGTCTTGAAAACGGTGTGGCCAGTAACCTCACGCATGTCCTCGATGGAAGATAAAGCCTCTTCCACATGCTTAACCAGCGCAAATCGACTAGTGACCTTCTTGGTTGTGGCCATATGTCCATACTTCTCCCAGATTCTGGTGTACAACGCCTCATACTTAGCCAGCACGCTGAAACCGCCAACCAAAGACATGACTGGATAAGGAACCAAGTACGGGGATCGAAAATGGCGCCTGCAATCGGACTCATGACTCGCAAAGGGTCTTATTCCATTCTACGGCAGGCAACCGTCGAGAATCATCCACCGTTTGAACCACATATGTGCCGACAATTGGCTAACTCCCATCTCCAAGTCACGGGGTGGTCACCAAAGGCAAGTTTTCATGTGGCTCCACCCGGAATCGTCCTCCAAACCGGATTCCTCCTGCGAACTTGAGTTAGACATTTTTCAAAAGAAGAAACGGAAGAAGAAAGAAAAAGAAGCGCGAAACTCACCGAACCACTTCTAGAAAAAGAATCCGAGTCTTGCCCGGAGGAATCACTCTCACTTGTCGAACTTTATTCTTTCTCGACTCATCACCGCTATGAGAAGGCTCGGTGCCGTCGGAATTCTTGAAGAAATTGCCGTCTCCTGGCAACGTGCAAGGGCGTGAAAGCATTAACACTAATTGAAGCCATGGAAGAAACAAGACACATGTTTTCAGCAGAATTCACGTGTTTTGAGACAAACCAACAAGGAGGCGACACATACACAGTTATTGGAAGAAACTGAAAGACACGAGAGGCTGCGGGAAGATCTTTTGAAACCGCCCGGAACCCGCCAACCACGATTCTTCGTTCTCTATTCCTTTGCACAGGGACTTTCCGAGTTGCCGGGCAACTTTTCGCTTGGGATCTCTCAACATTGGATACTTCTTCAAAGCTGGCTGGGGAAGGTTTACAACGAACATTCTCCACCACGTTATTTACAAAATCTTGGATCATAATGAACTCATCGTGCAGAACTCATTATAGCCAAAAATCGTCGAAGTTACTCTTCCCGTTTGAAAGAAGGAAGGCGGATACCCGACTCAACGGCACTGTCATTGAGGGCGGAACGCAATGAATCCTTAGGAACCACCAGCTGGTAAGCAAGAGGCACCCCTTGATCGAAACCCATGTGACGAGCAGCACAGTCAATATTGTAAGCATCTATTCGGAATGACCCCATGAAGAAGGACGGCATATAACCGGACATGCAGCTTTGAATAAACAAGTTTTCACCAACACTCAAGTTGCCGTCAGAAGACAAAGACATGATCGGAGCGAAGCAAAGGTGTCAATTTGAGTCACCGACCTATGGACCGGCTCCCATGGGCGAAAACTGATTTCATGCGACTTATCAAGAAGACTAACCAAGCTCATGCCAACTCTTGGACGCCTGTTCACCCATCGAAGAATTCGGGAGCCGCCCCAACTCGCGGGAATCGAAGGCAACGGTTTCGGAGCGTACTTCTCAAAGTGCTCCCATAACCAGGCTTGCAGAAAAGCAACGTGCACATATGAATCCACTTTCATGAAACCATTCGAAACTCGCATGTTCGCAACTAGGTGATCCAGATGCACATACAGGGAACCAAGGAATAGCTTGCCAATGGGAAGAACTTCACCTTTTGCCAACTTCACAGCAATCACTAGCAACTCTGGTCTTATTTCCTTCTTGCTAGAACCATCATCAAAAATGTCTCTAGACAACCAGAGAGCCAAAAATGCTGCAACATGAAGATCACTGCTTTTATGTTCAGGTTCCAGCTCGTCTGGAAGCCATTGAGATATCCACCAGCTATAAAATCACCTTTCATCCTCTTTCGAATGAATCCTTCGACCTCGCGGTGGAGTCTTTTCGAGCGAAATCTCCCAATTTAGCGGCAAGGTCACCCCCGCATCTTCTCCTCACTTTCGACAAACTGGATATTAAGATTCCAGATTCTGGAAGATTCGACAAGAGAGCCACACTCTCCAAGGAGAAATTTATTTCACCCCATCTACATATGATCGTATGGGTGTCCGAACACCATCTCGGAGATGAAAGCAACCAAGCCCGGGATATCCTTCCTAATCGGAGATTTCTTGAAGCTCCGAGCGGCATCAATAATCTGCGCTCGAGTCAAGTTGGTATTTATGTGCTCCTTACTCACCATGAACTCAACCCATCTATCAAAGGAATGCAATGGGCTTTGACACATCCTGAAATCAATGTTGGAAGAAGAATATACCCCTTTATGAAGACAGAACCGTATGGTGTTCTCTGGGCGAACCGACGTGTTTTCTTTTCATCTTCACCACCTCCAACAAAATTGGCACGAAACCTGGGTGATTCTTCCGAGCAGGGGCGAGGGGTTTGGCAAAGAATTCATCATCCGTGTTTGGTTTGGAACTATGAACATCCTTCGAAGCGAAATTTTGTTCAGGTAACATCTTGTCGGATTTCTTCATAACAATTTGGTAACAAGATAACCGGACAAAACAAACGGATAAAGACGAAATTATCTCACGACACATAACTTTTAACAAAAGGAAAACCTGGAAAAAAAAAAAAAAAAAAAGAGGGTGTATTCTCTACGGGTTCAAAATCGCACGCAGATATTTTCTTAGTCCTAAATTTATATATGCAATATTTCCTATGGGTTCGAAGTCATATGAAGCACATATACAGTATTCTTCTTCGGGATTCATATACGGTATTCTCTACGGGTTCAAAACTGCACACAGATATTTTCTTGAGGTTCAAAATTATATACGCAGATTTTATGCGGGCTCAAGTGCGTCTGCAGTATCCTTCTTCGGGTTCAAAATTATATACGCGGTATTTTATACGGGCTCAAGTGCGTCTGCAGTATCCTTCTTCGGGTTCAAAATTATACACGCAGTATTTTATACGGGCTCAAGTGCGTCTGCGGTATCCTTCTTCGGGTTCAAAACTATATACGCAGTATTTTCTACGGGTTCGAATGCGTCCATGGTATCCTTCTTCGGGTTCAAAATTATATATGGAGCATTTTTCTACGGGTTCGAATCATATATGCAGTATTTCCCTTGGGTGCATATACACAATATTTTCTACAAGAAGCACGCCAAGAAATCATATGCGCAATATCATCGCAAGGATTATAAAAGAAAAACGCCTACTCTTAGGGTTTGCACCTACATGAAAAGGGAAACAAGAGAAATCTTGGAAGACATACACAGGCGGTTTTCTTTGTGACTCTGCCGCTAGTAGGAAAGGATGAAAGGAATAAGGTGCAAGATGAGAGAGAGGGATTTTATATATATGGACGTGAAGATTCTGAAATAGGGAAGGATTTCCCTTTACCAAAAATCGTGCGTCTAAGGAACGGGCCCACAAGGGCGCCAAACTTCCCAACGTCGCCCAAGTTGCACCGGTCCCACCAATTGCGCCCAACTTCCCAATGTCACCCAAGTTGCACCGGTCCAACCAATTGCGCCCAACTTGCCAATGCCGCCCAAGTTGCACCAGTCCCACCAATTGCGCCAACTTCCCAAGGACAGCCCAAGTCGCGCCAGCTAGCACGCTAAGCTTCCCTACCTTGCGCCGGTCCCACCAGCTAGCATGCTCAGTTTCCCAACTCGCGTCAAACTTCTCAATGCCGCCCAGCTCCCTGTCTCTCAATGATGTTGACTTCCCAATTGTGCCAGCCTCCAGATTTGTGCAAAACTGCCAGAGGCAAGGATTCCAAATCCTATTTATAAAAAGGTCAGACAAGCCTCCTCAATTCCCTTTACGATTTACTGCTGATAGTTTGTCACCATCTTATGCTTACCTCGCTGTTTATGGGTGAAAACTACTCCTGCAGAATTTGGTAATTTGGGGTGTGGATGAGGAATGAATTTAAACCTTAAACAAATGCACTAAGCGCGGTGAGTGCTTGTAGATTCGAGAGATCAATCTGTGCAAGTCCGGCCTAAACCAAGAAATGGCCGTTCCAGACTTGTTTCGGTCACAAAGTGAAGGAGATGGGGTTGATCTTAGGGAGGGAAGCGAAGAAGGTGTTGAGATTGTGAAGGTGTTGGCTTGCTTATGACTTGTAACAGAAAGATGAGCAGGCTTGTGATTGATGCAAGCAAACTATGGGTGTTTGAATACGTTTTTGTATTAACACTTGGTTTTACTCTCTCTGTCCGGACTTGTGTTGTTTCTCCTTGTCTCATATTTTTCTCTTGTTTTTTTTCTTGAAAATAAGGAGGAGAACCTATTTATACAAGTCATTGAGCCTCATTCACGTCTCTCGTGGGAAGTGGAGGAAGTGGAGTGATGGAGTAGTGGAGTTGTGCGTCGGTGCCACACGACCAGTCTTGCCCACTTCTCTGTTCATCTCTAACCGTCCATGACTTCCTGACACGTTCTTGTGATGGCGCGTTGCACGCTGTAAACCGCCCGACCAATACCCCAGTATGTATCCCCCAGTTTGTGACATGATTGATGTATGGAATGTGTGGATCGTGGATCCACGAAAGATAGCATGTAATGCTGAATTGAATAACTGTGTTATTCAGAAAGTCGATACTTGTGAAGTATCGTGTGTATTTTATGCAGGTATTGCATTATGGTGTGGTAAAGTGATGGGTAATGATGCCTCACTGACCAAATAACTCCTGACCATGGTTGTATAACCAAGCTGGTGAAGTTGAACGGATGAGATGATCTTTGAGACACTCATCTGCGACCGTTAATGGATATTAGGGTTTTTTGAAGAGGTGCGCAAGCATCACTCTTTAGCTTGGTCGAAACCAAGCATGGAAAGGGATTTGGAGAGGGCCGACCGGGCATGTGTGTAGACGGCATGCCGGTGTACACGCCTACACCTCACCGTCCCATGAAGGCGCGATCTAGGCCACTCAATTTAACCGGTAAAGTTGAGTGGTTGAGATCGGTTTGGCGGAAATTGATGCCGCAAAGGGTTGGAAACCGCGTGACATCCCTAGTTCGGGCACGCGTTTCAAGACGACACATCTTGGTCGGTCTTGGTCGATCATACCAGCGTGTAGGTGGTAGGCTGGTGTTCACACCTATACATGACTATCCCATGAAAACGTGATCTAAGCCACTCAAATCATCCGGTGAAGTTGAGCGGTCGAGATCAGTTCGTGGTTTGGGAGGCGCGGCCATGCTAGTTTGGACGCACGTTTTGGATTGACCAGGCATGATATGCCTTGGCCGAACACATGAGGAGGTAGATGGGCCCACGGTGGTCATCTTTGGTATGACCGGCCCTTGTTTAATCTAATCTGTGACCCTCCATTCGTGCGGGAGAAGATGGACGCGCGTGATGACTTGAAACCCTAATTTTGGCTTTCAAGCCGTGCGTCATCTCTTGTTTGGGTGATGATTTTGTCACGGCCAAACATTGTTGGTCTTGACCGATTGGTCAAGTGTGTAGGCGGGCCCACGGTGATCGTGTCGACATGCTCTGGGCCCTTTGAGTCTACATCTACACCCTCCATCTATTCTGCGAAGATGGATGGTTGAGACTTGTTTTGCGACACATGTAATATCTGCAAACCTAATTTAGGGTTTTCCGTCCATAATGCTTGGTATGAACGGTTTCTTGGCGAGGCTAGGCCAATGACCGACCATGCGGGGTCGGCCGTGGGTATTCCATACCTGCTTGGGGTGATGGAATTGATGCGGGGTCATCCAATCATGCTTATGGAGTTGGATGATGCGATCGAATCATATCCGACTGATACGGTCAGTCCGGATGCTCAATCGGGCTAGTATAACACACCGAGAGGGGCTCAATCGGGCTAGTATAACACACCGAGAGGGCTCTCGGGCTAGTATAACACACCGAGAATCAGCCATACGGGTATTTCGTACATGGTTTCATTATAGTGCTTGGAGGTTCGTGTTATTACAGCAAGAGTAACACTCGGTCGTCATGCCACACTGCGATAATGAGTACTGGAAATACAAGGCTGATATGAAATTCACGAGGAAGGGATTGTTGCCACATGCTCCAACCTGGAGGAATTTCATGTATTCACGAGAATGGGATTGTTGCCACATGCTCCATTCTTGGTGAATTAAGTGAGGGAGTATCAACACTTATAAATGGCTTTATCTTTTACAAGATGTCGTAAGATGATTTTTTCGGTTTTTACAAATTTAACCTTACAATCACCATCAACATTAAGTCCCCTTCCTAGCACATAATGGTTACACTATTGTGTGGTAGGCATGAGATGGTGACATACATATATCTTGAAATGACCAAAGGCTAAAGTAGATACATATTTACTGGGATAGTCGGGCGTTGCCATGGGCTGGTTGGTTACGATTAAGGATGCGAAGGAAACAGGACTTGATCTGGTGAGCCGCTTTGGTTCCTCTTGTACATATTTGAGTTCGGCCGCTTCTTCAGGTGTACTTCCTTCATCATACCCGGCTTTCCTCAGGTATATCTGATAAGCCTCGTCGATTGTTATCCCGAATTAGCAGCCTTCATAAGTGGCAAGTAAAGGCTTCATTTTCCTTCTGGGATTCCGTCGACTTGTGAGATTATAAAGAATCATCTCACGTGGTCGTTTATTCTATATCTCAGGTACTGCTTCTGATTTTTCTGATTAACTGATCGATGGATTTGATTTTTCTCTTTTTTTTTTTTTTTTTTTTTTTTTTTTTTGTGTGCGCTCATAACCTCCCCTCCTTTGCAGTTTATCATGGAAGCGGCTGACAATCACTCCGTTGCTTCCCCAGAAAGAAGTTTCGAAGTTGACAAGCCCGAAAACCGTGCACACGAAGATGTAATGGCTAAGATCGATCTTAAAGCCGCGAAGTCGGCCGTGCTATACAGGGGATGTCTATCTCCCACCTTCGTATTGCCAGAGCACGTATCTGTGCACTTTCAGCTGCGATTGACATGGAGGAGCGGTGGAGGCGCGAGTAAACACTGCAGACACTAGTAAGCGCAAGGGCAGAGAGATTTGCAGCGCGGTTGAAGAGGCGGAGAGTTGAGCATGAACGACCTCCGAATGAAGGCAAGTGTGATTACCCGGTCCAGGACGGCGTGATAATTCTTGACTCCGACACAGAGGAACCTGAACATCTGAAAGCAATTGGTACGGCTCCTAATGTTGATGCGCTTTTTAATGCTCCCGCTGGTGATGTTGGGACGGAATGCGGCTTCTTGCTGCGGAGATGTCGACGATGAAGCGGTGAGGTAGATTCGAAGGGAGGAGCATCAACAGGTGACGGCGCTGAAGCAGAACCTGACAGTGGTGCAGGCGATGTCGATCCTCTTTACGGCTAAAACCTCTTTTATTCTTTCTTCTTATTTTGTACGCTTGAACATCTTCCTTGTACTCGGTGGCGGCCGGGTTCAAGGTTTTTTCCTCCATTTGATTATTTGAATAAATTTTTCTTTTATAATCCTTTGTCAAGACTGCAACCGAACTTTCTCAGGCGCAAGGGTGCGCCTTCACACGTAATCCTTAGTGATAAAAGAAGTAATTATCATGACAGAACATTTACGGACCTGTGCTCCTGATGCAAGATCTTCCCGCTTTGTCAGGCGGATGTCTCAAATCATTTTCCTTTTGTGCACACGTTCTATTTCCTTCTTCCGTGAGGTGTTTACTTAGGGTTTCTTTTCTTGCTCCGGTGGGTTGATTTAAGCTGACTCGGGAACTTGTGTTTTTAGGAGTAAAGATGCTCTCGATGAAAATAATGCTTCAATTGAAAATTGAAACCCCTAACTATGAATGCAAGTATTGCAATCATTTTACGGAGGAATTACAAATATGATATGAAATTATAAAAGGAAATACGCTGGAAAAAGTAGCACAACGTTTTTAAAGGGTGGAGAACGCTGGAAGGTGGTAGCACAACATCTTAAGTTCGGTAGGGTTTGAGCCATCGTGAGTGAATTGTTATGCCCTCTAGTTTATCGGCGTTGATGAGCTTGCAGTAGCCGCCTAGAATAACATCTGCTACCAGGTATGGTTCATCTTCTCTTTCGGCGGGTGAATCAGGAGGAGTGGTCACTTTCACCGTCATGCTCCCGACTTTGAATGTAGTTGCCTTTTTTGTCACCAGGTCCCCAATTCCAAACGGGTTTGGACGTGCGAGATACTTGGACATTCTTCTCATCGCCTTTGACCAAGACAAGCCTCTACACTCTTGATAAAAACGTTTGAAAGGGCCGGCTTCCCATTCACAACTCTTAGTCGAGGTTGGTCCGTTGGTTGGAGTCGAGTCCCGAGGACTTGTCGAATGAAGGGCGGTAGGTTGTAAGGAAGGTTGCGTGACGAGACTTACTTGAGATCGGAACTTTTCAATGTATGCTGACAGGCTCTCTCCGGGAAGTTGTGTCACATTGGTAAGTTGCTGGTGCGGCAACAGACAGTCATCAGGAGGTCCAGAAGGCATGTTGGAGATTCTTTCAGGTATCGAAACCGGTAGAGGACATACTCCTAGTATTGCTTTGTTGTCATGCATCCAAGAGCGTCCCAGGATCATGTTGTAGTTGGGATGATCTTTGACTATGTAGAACTTTGCTTGCGTCGAGGCATCACCCAATTTGACTTCAAGATCGATGTATCCATATGCATCTCTGAGCTCTCCTGCTGAATCTTTAACCACAGTTGGGTGACGAGTAGCTTCCATTGCTCATGTCTTTCAGGAAAGACTGGGGTTCCTGGACTGTTACCGGATGCAAACGTCTACCTGACACAACGTGGTTGAGGGCCGTAAATATGTCTTGACGTTGTCCTTTGGAGAAGTACAAGATTTCACATATGCGCTCCATCATAGATTGTACGGTCTTGCGAACAGAATCCCCAGAAATCATGCAGTTCCTGATAGGTAGAGGATCTCTATGAACACCTTCGTTTCCAAGCTGGAGTTCCCCTGTCTCTACCTTTTCCCTGAATATTTGTTTCAACCGGTTACAATCTTTGGTCGGATGATGGACGAACCTGTGGTAGCAACAATATCTGGGATCTGCCATTTCTTCCTCGGTCGGAGGACGCCTGATAGGGGGCAGCTTTACGGCGTCGTCTTGGATCCACGCTTCCAGGAGCTCTATCACTTCATTCATGGGAAAAGGAAAACCTGTGTCTTTAGTGTTTTGTACAGGAGTTTTGTCTGTTCCTTTTCGAGACGAAGTCTTGTGTGCTGGGGATGCTCGCTTGGTTTGTTGTTCCGTTATCGAAGCTTTCCTCTTTTCTCCTCCGCTTACCACACTCACATAAGGACCAGTGTTGTATTGTTTGTTCGTGAGACGCCTGCTTCCTCGACTTTCACGCAAATCTTCACTTTGAACAACTCTGGTTCTTTCTAGTAGTCTTTGAGTGCGATTGTTCTTGAACGTTTTGCGGCTTCGTGGAGTTCGAGAGAATGTTTGAAAGCCCGATTCTCCAACGAGCGCGGTATATGGGTATCATCCCATTGATGCATGATTCCACCAATTGTCGTTCGGTGACATTGGGTCGTGACAATCCAGCGCTTGGGTTCGAGATCTTTTAACGAAGTCGTTGGGATGTTCGTTGTTCCATTGGAGAATTCTTCCCAGTGCAAACGTGATTTGTTCGGACACGAAGAAATACTTCTGTGAGAAAGCAACGACCATCTCGCTCCAATTGGATATCTTTGTTAGGCGCAATGTTGTTGTACAGTGTATGCCCTCCCCGTGAGTGATTTTGAGAATTCTCTTAGGCGTAAAACATGATTGTATTCATGTTCCCCAAGGCTTCAAGAATCGAGAAATGTGTTCACGAGCATTACCGATACCGTCGTAGAGGGAGAACGGGGAGAGGTGTAACCTCTTGGTAGAGGAATCCGTTGCACATCTTGAGGGTACGGTGGGCGATGTTGGTGTACGTCCGTTCGGTCCCCTTTTCCTTGATTTTGGAGAAGTCGCTCTAGATCCTCACGCGTAATGAAGTTGGAAGGCTGGTCTCTCTCCCTTTGGCGCTCAGGAGCAACACGAGTTTCTTTATTCATGTGGGTCTGAGTGGAAACGCCTGCTCGGGTGTATTGAATGCATCTCTCGCGACTCCAAGGGTTGCCGTGAATCTTGCGGCAATCGTTCGATCAAAGTTTTAAGGAAAGTGAGTACCTCTTTTCTGAGTTGCGGCCATATCTGTTTGAGTTTTAGCAAGAATTTCACCTTCTCCATCAAGTCTGCAATGGTACTAGACGGTGGTCCCCCTCTTGTGCCTCCGGCTCCTCGTCTGATGGAGGAGTGAAAGTTGTTGCTCACGGTAACCACTTTGAGGCGTTACGTTCGAAGAGATGCCGGGATTTTCGGCTGCTCGGCTCTGGTGATGGGAGCGTTACACCTGCACGGGGATGTCTCTGCTCCGCTAGTGTTGGTGATAGAGGTAACGGCTCCTCGAGATGTGTTGGCTACGGTAGCTCCAGCGACAGTACTTCGACACCGGGATTGTTATCCACACTAGCCCCATCGAAATTGATTGCGATCCGGACCTTAATTCCACCATCTTGAAAATTATTGATTGAATTGATTCTAAGATCTACCCTTTTTGAAATTGATAAAATTGAATCGGATTGGAAGAAATTGACTTTACAACCGAGATTAATCTCCCACTGTGGTCGCCAATTGTTTATGGGTGAAAACTACTCCTGCAGAATTTGGTAATTTGGGGTGTGGATGAGGAATGAATTTAAACCTTAAACAAATGCCTTTACGCGGTGAGTGCTTGTAGATTCGAGAGATCAATGTACATGCAAGTCCTACCTAAACCAAGAAATGGCCGTTCCAGGACTTGTTTCGGTCACAAAGTGAAGGAGATGGGGTTGATCTTAGGGAGGGGAAGCGAAGAAGGTATTGAGATTGTGAAGGTGTTGGCTTGCTTATGACTTGTAACAGAAAGATGAGCATGCTTGTGATTGATGCAAGCAAGCTCTGGGTGTTTGAATACGTTTTTGTATTAACACTTGGTTTTCTATCTCGTCTGGACTTGTGTTGTTTCTCCTTGTCTCCTATTTTTCTCTTGTTTTTCTTCCGTTCCGTTGAAAATAAGGAGGAGAACCTATTTATACAAGTCATTGAGCCTCATTCACGTCTCTCGTGGGAAGTGGAGGAAGTGGAGTGATGGAGTAGTGGAGTTGTGCGTCGGTGCCACACGACCAGTCTTGCCCACTTCTCATGTTCATCTCTAACCGTCCATGACTTCGACACGTTCTTGTGATGGCGCGTTGCACGCTGCGCACGCCTGCTGTAAACCGCCCGGAGACCAATACCCCGTATGTATCCCCGATTTGTGACATGATTGATGTCTGGAATGTGTGGATCGTGGATCCACGAAAGATAGCATGTAATGCTTTGAATTGAATAACCGTGTTATTCGAGAAAGTCGATACTTGTGAAGTATCGTGTGTATTTTATGCAGTGCTGCATTATGGTGTGGTAAAGTGATGGGTAATGATGCCTCACTGACCAAATAACTCACGACCGGGGTTGTATAACCAAGGCTGGTGAAGTTGAACGGATGAGATGATCTTTGAGACACTCATCTGCGACCGTTAATGGATATTAGGGTTTTTGAAGAGGTGCGCAAGCATCACTCTTTAGCTTGGTCGAAACCAAGCATGGAAAGGGATTTGGAGAGGGCCGACCAGGGCATTTGTGTAGATGGCATGCTTGTGTACACGCCTACACCTCACCGTCCCATGAAGGCGCGATCTAGGCCACTCAATTTAACCGGTAAAGTTGAGTGGTTGAGATCGGTTTGCGGCAGGAAATTGATGCCGCAAAAGGGTTGGAAACCGGCGTGACATCCCTAGTTCGGGCACGCGTTTCAAGACGACACATCTTGGTCGGTCTTGGTCGATCATACCAGCGTGTAGGTGGTAGGCTGGTGTTCACACCTATACCTGACTATCCCATGAAAACGTGATCTAAGCCACTCAAATCATCCGGTGAAGTTGAGCGGTCGAGATCAGTTCGTGGTTTGGGAGGCGCGGCCATGCTAGTTTGGACGCACGTTTTGGATTGACCAGGCATGATATGCCTTGGACGAACACATGAGGAGGTAGATGGGCCCACGGTGGTCATGCTTTGGTATGACCGACCCTTGTTTAATCTAATCTGTGACCCTCCATTCGTCTTAGGAGAAGATGGACGCGCGTGATGACTTGAAACCCTAATTTTGGCTTTCAAGCCGTCGTCATCTCTTGTTTGGGTGATGATTTTGTCACGGCCAAACATTGTTGGTCTTGACCGATTGGTCAAGTGTGTGGCGGGCCACGGTGATCGTGTCGACATGCTCTGGGCCCTTTGAGTCTACATCTACACCCTCCCATCTATTCTGCGAAGATGGATGGTTGAGACTGTTTTTGCGACACATGTAATATGCCGCAAACCCTAATTTAGGGTTTTCCGTCCATCATGCTTGGTATGAACGGTTTCTTGGCAGGCTAGGCCAATGACCCGACCATGCGGGGTCGGCCGTGGGTATTCCATACACTGCTTGGGGGTGATGGAATTGATGCTGGGTCATCCAATCATGCTTATGGAGTTGGATGACTGCGATCGAATCATATCCGGACCGATCGGTCGGTCCCGGGATGCTCAATCGGGCTAGTATAACACAGAGAGGGCTCAATCGGGCTAGTATAACACACCGAGAGGGGCTCGGGCTAGTATAACACACCGAGAATCAGCTCTGTACGGGTATTTCGTACATGGTTTCATTATAGTGCTTGGAGGTTCGTGTTATTCAGCAAGAGTAACACTCGGTCGTCATGACACACCGATAATGAGTCTTTGGAAATACAAGGCTGATATGAAATTCACGGGAAGGGATTGTTGCCACATGCTCCAACCTGGAAGAATTTCATGTATTCACGAGAATGGGATTGTTGCCACATGCTCCATTCTTGGTGAATTAAGTGAGGGAGTATCCAACACTTATAAATGGCTTTATCTTTTACAAGATGTCAGCGCATGATTTTTTCGGTTTTTTTTACAAATTTAACCTTAAACGAAAATCCACCATCAACACTCGCAACAAAGCTCCTGTTCCAAGCTAAGCAGGGGACTTAATGTTGATGGTGGTTTTTAAACAAAGAATAAAATCGTAAAACCCCAAATAACCTAATGTCATCGTTGACACATTTATTAGAACATTTAGTGCATGTAGTCGAGGTAATTAATAGGGGTATTTTTTCAAATTAGGGTTACAACGAACAAAACCCTAATTCCCCTCCGTGCCAATGGCAAATCATGCCACCACACCTAGCCCAAGCTAGTCGCATGCCAAACGCACTCTGCCTTGGCCCTAGCTATGCTAGTCACACCAAGTTAAGCCAAAGCATGCCAACCATGCTAGCCGCACCTCCGTACCAATGGCAAATCATGCCAGCCACACCTAGCCCAAGCTAGCCGCACATCCTGCCAATGGCAAATCATGCCAGCCACACCAAACGCGCCAAGCATGCCAACCATGCTAGCCACACCTCGGTGCCAATGGCAAATCATGCCGACCACACCTAGCCCAAGCTAGCCGCACCTCTGTGCCAATGGCAAATCATGCCAGCCACACCAAACGCGCCAAAGCATGCCAACCATGCTAGCCGCACCTTCGTGCCAATGAAAAATCATGCTAGCCACACCTAGCCCAAGCTAGCCGCACCTCTGTGCCAATGGAAAATCATGCCAGCCACACCAAACGCGCCAAAGCATGCCAACCATGCTAGCCGCACCTCCGTGGCAATGGCAAATCATGCCAGCCACACCTAGCCCAAGCTAGCCGCGCCATGCCAAACGCACTCTGCCTTGGCCCTAGCTATGCTAGTCACACCAAGTGCGCCAAAGCATGCCAACCATGCTAGCCGCACCTCCGTGCCAATGGCAAATCATGCCCGACCACACCTAGCCAAGCTAGCCGCACCTCTGTGCAATGTCAAATCATGCCGACCACACCAAACGCGCCAAAGCATGCCAACCATGCTAGCCGCACCTCCGTGGCAATGGCAAATCATGCCAGACCACACCTAGCCCAAGCTAGCCGCGCCATGCCAAACGCACTCTGCCTTGGCCCTAGCTATGCTAGTCACACCAAGTGCGCCAAAGCATGCCAACCATGCTAGCCGCACCTCCGTGCCAATGGAAAATCATGCCAGCCACACCTAGCCCAAGCTAGCCGCACCTCTGTGCCAATGGCAAATCATGCCAGCCACACCAAACGCGCCAAAGCATGCCAACCATGCTAGCCGCACCTCCATGCCAATGGCAAATAATGCCAGCCACACCTAGCCCAAGCTAGCCGCACCTCTGTGCCAATGGCAAATCGTAGGATCATAATATCGCAACGGACAAGGTTCGCGGGATTAATAAATGACGGTGTCGCGAGAGGGAGTCGCGAGGAGCTAAAATAAGCGACGCGATGAATAACGACAAACAAAACAATTGGAAGACATGAAACACTGGCGAGGGTTAAGAAGTGTCGCGAGAATGAATATTCGTGCACTTGCGACACTTCGCGAGACATTCCCAGAAAATAAAGGATAGCTTAGTTGTCATCCACTATGTATTACCCTATATAAAGGGCTAAATGAGTACATTGAAAGGAGAGATCTTTTTGAATTGTGAAGCAAGTCATTAGGAGAGAGAAAGTTTAAGAGCGCTTTAATTTCCAAGTGTAATTCTATTGTCTTGTGTAAACATTTCATGGAATCAATTAATAAATATTCTTGATCACACATCTTTCAATGGATTAGTCAAGCAAAGCGAGTAAGGGGTGTAGTGTGGGATTTCACTGCAACTACATATGCGCTAGAAACGAGGGGAGGATCATTTGTAAAAGAGAGAAGATTGCAATTAAAGTTGTTTGAATCGGGAAAATGAGAAAGGAAAATCTTAAATCGGATGAAAAAGATATGGCATGCAGCACAGACACAAGAGTAATGATTAGCGAATTTCATGAAAATATCAAAGGAAGAATACACAAACGGGATTTCGAAGGAAAGAAGATTACGGATAGAGAAATGGCATCACCTTTGAAGGATTGGGAAAAGCAAGAGATAACATTCACGGCGGGGGAATATCCAAAGAAAATTTGGATCACACATCTCCACTGGTGATCACAATAAATGCGTATAAGGAAGGAGAGGAATCGGAGAACACGGTGAAAACATGGGTGGTGAATGGAGTTTTAATCGATACGAGGAGTGCAGTGAACATCATGTTCTATCACGCTTACAAAAAGATGGGATATAAAGACGAAGATATGATTTTCGCGGCATACAATATTCAAGGTTTTGGTAAATCCGTAACAAAAGTTAAAGGGGAGATAAGAATACGTATTCCGTTAGGAGGAATTGAAACACAGGTGACATTAAGTGTAGTGGATATGGAATCACCGTACAACATATTACTAGGAAGACCATGGGTACATGCAATAAAAGGCTGTGGCGTCAACGCTTCATCAATGTATCAAGTTTCCTACACCCAGCTGGAATTGGCAAGATCAAAGGGATGCTACTAAAGGAAGAATATATTATCAAAATGAAGTAAAGTGTTGCGAGGAACAAGTAAACAAGCGAAAGAATATATCAAAGTATCGCAAAAAGATGGCGAGGTGGCTAAGAAAGAAGAAGAGTTTAGAGTTTATATGATAAGAGCAAAGGAAGGAAAAGGCATACCTAGCGAGACCTCGGGAGAAGAAAATGATCTTGCGAAAGAACCAAAAGGACCAACCCCTATGGGAGAACCGAAGGCCGATTACGTCGCGGCGAGAACAAACCAAAAAGTGAATATTGGAACTAAGGAAAAACCCAAGATGCTAAAGATTGGAACTAACATGGAAGCGAGATGAAGAGAAAAGAAGCTGTCGATCTGTTGCGAGATTATAAAGACATCTTCGCGTGGGATATGGATGAAATGCAGTATAGATCCGTCGATCGCTTTGTCACAAGTTAGAAATTGATAAAAATGTGAAACCATTTAAACAAAGAATTAGAAAGATAGCAACAGCATATCACCCTCGGATAGAAGAAGAAGCTGCAGAAGATCTTTGGATGCGGGAATTATTAGACAAGCAAAATATCCTGAATGGATAGCGAATATGGTTATAGTTCCAAAGAAGAACAAGGGAATAAGGATTTGCATTGATTTCAACGATTTAAATAAAGCTTGCCCTAAAGAAAGTTTTCCATTGCCGGATATTCCACAACTAGTCGAATCGGCGGGAATGAAAGAGTATCATCTACGGACGGGTACAAAGGTTACAACCAGATTCCTCTCGCCGAGGAAGATCAAGAGCATCTTGCTTTCTTCGCTCCAAGAGGATTATCTTGCTATACTAAAATGCCGTTTGGTCTGCGAAATCTTTGGAGCAACGTATCAAAGGATGGTAGAAGAGGTATTCGCGAGAATGGATACATAAAACACTAGAGGTATACGTAGATGACATCTTTGGTAAAAAGTAAGAAGGCGAGAAGATCACGTGCGAGACACGAAAGAAATTTTTGAGCGAGATGAGGCGTTTTAACATCAAAGTAAATCGAGAAAAATGTACCTTCGGAGTTGCGTCGGGGAAGTTCTTGGGTTACATTGTATCAAAGGAAGGAATACATGTTGACCGGAGAAAGTAAAACGATTCGCGATATGCCTACACTGCGACGATAAGGATGTTCAAAAGCTGAATGGGTTGTTAGCATCACTAGGAAGGTTCATCTCGCGGTCATCCGATAAGTGTAAACACTTTTTTCAGGCGTTCGAAAAAAAGGATCGAAGTTTAAGTGGACGGACGAATGTGAAAAGGCTTTACAAGGGATCAAAGAGCATTTAATGGATATATCCATTATGCGAGAAGCGAGAACCAGGAGAGGAATTATTAATATACCTCGCGACAACCGCATGCCTTAAGTGCGGTTTTACTTTGAACGGACCTTGAGAGTAGAAAAACCAATCTATTACATCACAAAACTTTTAATGCCGCGAAAAGAAATTATTCGAAGATCGAAAAATTAATCCTGGCATTAGTTTATGCAACATTCAAGCTTCGCATATATTTTCAAGCGCATACTATTAAGGTAGTCACGAAAATACCAATTGAGTCGGTGATGAAACATTCAAAAGATCGGGAAGAGTTGAAAGATGGAATGCTCAAATAAGCCATTGTAAGCTCAAGTATGAGATATTATCCTCAACTAAGTCACGAGGTTGTCGCGAGACTTTTTGGCGAAATTTCCCTTGGAAGAAGATGAAGCGATAGATGAAATGATGGATGTAGAAGAAGAGTATGGAGACCCAAAAGACCTGCTAAGCCAGGCAGACGGATGGGAAATATTAGTAGATGGATCATCAAATGGAGAAGGAAATGGAGTGGGAATTGTTATGATTTCACCGAGAAGGCAATAAATTAGCTTTCTCTTTTAGATTGGAGTTTGAATCCACGAATAATGAAACAGTATGAAGCTATAATACATGCTCTGCGACTTGCAATAGAAATGAAATTGGAGAATATAAGGATTACCGGTGATTCGCAACTAGCAATTCACCGGGTAATAGAGAAATACACTACAAATAATCCATCTTTGAAAAAGTACAAGAAGCATGTCGAAGAATTGTCGGCACAGATCACCCAGAAAATAAAATGGAGGCACATATCAAGGAGAGATAATAGACTCATGACGCTTTTGCCTTTATATCAAGTATGATGACAGACCCGATTGCGAGGAATATCAAAATACGAGACACTCTTGGCGCCATCAATTAATAAAGAGGAAGAACAAGAAGCGAGATATAATGATGGTAGTAGATGAAATGCAATGTCGCGAGGAAGGCTGGAGAGTAGAACTTCACGCGTACTTAATGAAGGGAGAGGTACCAAAAAATAGATTGGAGGCACACAAGTTAAAGAGCCGGGCAACAAATTATGAATTACGAGATGGCGTGCTTTATCGGCGATCTTTTGATGGGCCTTCGCTTCGATGTCTAACAATGAAAGAAGGAGAAACCATATTGAAGATGCTGCATAGTGGGGATCTTTGGAAATCATAGCGGCGGGAGATCTTTGGCGTACAAAGCAAAGACGCAAGGATATTATTGGCCATATATGCATGAGGACGCAAGAACAATATCAAGGCAGCTGCGAGGATTTGTCAAAGACATGGGAAAAAGATACACGCGCCGGGGCGGCTGTTAAATTCTTCCACAAGTGTGTGGCCTTTTGGAAAGTGGGGTTTAGATATTGTGGGACCATTTTTACCGGGAGCAGGGACAAAGAAGGTACTTAATTGTCGCAACGGACTATTTCACAAAATGGGCGAGAGGTGAAAGCGGTCCGGCACATTCGCGATAAGGATGTCTTTACCTTCATATTTGAAAATATTATATGCGGATTTGGGATTCCCGCACAATTGGTATCGATAATGGGAAGCGATTTGAAGGGCAAAATATAGAGTTCTTTGCTTAATGCATTTCGAGATAAGATGTGGAAATCAACTCCATTATATCCGCAAGCTAACGGCCAAGCGGAGGCAACAAATAAAACGATTGCCGATATCTTGAAGAAAAAGTTGGAAGGACACAATAAGGGATGGTGCGAACAAGTACACAATGCAGTATGGGCTTATAATACAACTAGAAGAGAAGCCACAGGAATGTCTCCTTTTTGCTTAACTTATGGAGTTGAAGCAGTACTCCCAACAGAGGTCATAATCCCGACAACCAAAAAAGAGGTTTGGGAGAAAAATCTTAGTGCAGGCAACATTCTAATCAAGTTAGATGAATTGGAAGAAAAACGAGAAAAGGCATTGCGACACATGGAGAATTATCGGCGAAAGGCGGCTAGAGAATATAACAAGCGTGTCAAAATACGTGAGTTCCAACCAGGAGATTTGGTGCTGCGAGAAACCCCAGTATATCAACGTGAAAGTGGAGGCAAGTTGGCGAGAAAATGGGATGGACCTTATATCATCAAAGAAGTAGTTGGTACAGGGGCATATAGATTGATGGATCCCGAAGGAAAAGATGTGGGACAAAAATTGGATAGACCATGGAATAGATTATATCTAAAGAAATATTACCCATGAAAATGGGAGAGGAAAAATGAATCAAGAAGAAGTACTTCTACGCAAAATATTTGCGAAATTCAATAAAATGCGAGAGAAAATTCGCGAAGATCTCGCGATAAGAATAACAAAGAGTCATGAATGGCTTAACAAAAATGAACGAACAAAAGAATGGGACGAACCTTTATGGCGTACACCTAGTTCGCGAATAACATTTCGTAAGAGGCAAATGTAAGACCTAAAGTGCGTCATATAAGGGGGTATCTCTCGACATGGCTCGGGGGGAAGGTTACACCGCTCACGAAGCTGAGTCATGAAAATTTGGGGCCCATGAAAGCCTACTCGGAAGAGGTACCTTGGATTCCCAACTATATATATAAGGTTATACCCTGGTTGGGCGGCCAGGGTCTCTTCCAAGGAGTCGGTGTATGCTCAAGGCGCCGAGGTACACGGTTGAGCGAGTGCCGGGATGGATGAACCTACCACTGGCCATTCTTGGCAAGTCTTGGCATATGTTGCACTCGCCCGAAGAAAACTCCACTTAGGGTGCAGCCTCGTAACCATAAACCCTATAGGTATAAGGGATAAGAGGCTGCGAAAACAAGCAGTTGTTGTTAAGACCGGATGGGAGGAGCTAGTCTTGTATGGCCGATGTTTCGCCTCCTTGAAGGGGCAACCGGGGAGATGATAAGGGCGATGCTCTCCATTATGGGGAGTGTCAAAACAGACGCACAATGTCATAAGGCTATGTTTTTAAAGAGAATTTAGGCTTGTCATATTTGTGCAATGATCTGCGAGAGGCAATAATACTAACGCGAGGGTAAGGCGAGATCAATGGGTCTTTACACGACGGTGTACGGACGTCTGCGATTTCGTCGCAAGGCGGCAATGTCATGGGGCTTTATGTTCGCAAGGATATCTAGACCTGTCATATTGTCGCAACTAAAACATCTGTGAGGCAAAAATACTTGGAAAATGATAAGGCAAGATCAATGGGTCTTTACATGCAAGTGTAAAGACGTCCTGCGATTTTGTCGCAATGAAAGGTGGCAGGGGAAGACCTCTAATTAGGGAGGTCTAACTTGGAAGACCACACAAAAATGATAAGGCAAGGTCAATGGGCCATTGCATGAAAATGTAAAGCGACTTGCGACCTTGTCGCAACAAGAAGAGATAAAATAAAGACTACCGAAATGATAAGGCGAGAAAAGTAGGTTTCTTCATTCATGGAGATACCTGCGACCTCGTCGCAATATAAAATTCGACATCAGTGAAGAATACAATGCAAAAATGATGATGACTGAGTAAAAATCATTTCATAAAAATGTAAGCGAATAAGCTTGCGAGATTATAGTCATAGTTAAGAAGAAGAAAATAAGAGGATTATTCAACAAGGGGTTTAATCTTTCAAAACAAAAAAAGAAAGTTGCAGCAAAAGTTATAAAACAGTTAATTCTCTACATCAATGTTATCATTTTCGCCAATAGTTTTCTCAGCTTCAGCTTCGCGAGAGAATGGAATTTCGTCGAAACTTTTTAAACAAGATCTTTATTGACAACTTCGGCATCGGCGTCTTCGCCGCTTTCATAATCATAATCATCATCGGGAGAGTTGGGGACTTCATCATCACTTACTTCTAAAGGTTTGACACGAAACGGGTTCAAGAGATTTGGACAATAAAATGTCATTCACAATGACCTCGGCCTTGAGATGAAATTGACGAAGGAGCGCTTTACTGCTGATTTTTACTATCTATGTCCTTACAATCGGACATATAGTCAAATCTCCTTTCGGCACGATCGCGAGAAAGAGCAAGGGAAGTAGCAAGCGACCCATTTTCTTTGCGAAGTTTAGAGTTGTCGACTTGAGAGTAGAAATAACGGAGAGCGAAGCTTTTTCTCGAGAATCTGCACAACAATTGAATAAGTAAAGATTAAAAGACAATCTTAAAGATTATGGGATTCATAAATGAATTAAGGTAGTCAAATAATATGACTACCTTCCTTTTGAGAAACAAGATCTTTGAATAAAAGACGAACAACTATTTCCCAATCGGTCCATGGCGTCATCGAATGTGTCCCCAACTAAGCCCTCCGACGAGATCGCAAAGATTTTTCGTTGGAAATAAGTATGGCATTCTCGGTAACAAGCGAAGAATTGGATTTTCTAGCTGAGAACATTGATCCTTGAATTGGTTCGCTTTTACACTCAAGGATATTCTACCTTGAATAAGTTTATCTCTTTCAGCTGTAAACTTCTTCAAGATGACTCCTCGCGTGTGAATAGCTCGTCCTTGTTCTTCACATAATTTTTGACAAGCATTATATTGTTGCGAATAGGTCGCCACTTTGTTTAATAGAGAACGCTTTTCTTGAGAAAGAGTTCCGTTCTCATCGATAAAGTTTCCATTTCCAAATTAGCTTTATTCAAAGAATAAGAGAGGCGAGATATATCATTACTTAATGAGTCTTGACTACGAGCTAACGTGATGTTTTCTTTAGACAAATTATTTATTTGGTCGGCGACATATGAATGAAGATTATTTAAGTAGTTATATTGCTCCATCCAAGCGTCTCTCTCAACACGAACTTCTTCACCAATGGATTCCAATTGATATATCTCCATTATTCGTTTGGTTTTGGGCTTGAAGAAGCAGACAAGGGTTTGAGATAAAAAAAAAAAAAAAAAAAAAAAAAAAATGATGGGGTGGCGAGTATACCTTTTAACTCCTCATTCTTCTGCGAAGATTATCACGGTCTAGCGAGAGGTTGTGAAATTTTGATTTTCAAGGTGGAAGCTGTTACATTTCTCGGTCATAGCTTGGAGATCATTCCTCAATCTAGTGATTTCTTGAACCAAAGATGCTTGCGAAATCCTATCGGGACCAAGATGTTTACTTAGAATCTCGCAAACATCGGACTTGACGGGGTCGACGGAAGTTTTCTTGGCATCATTCACAAGATGCGAAAGGACTTTGAGAGCCACTTCTATCCCTTCCAAGTTTTCTTTGGTAAGAGGGATTTGCTCGGATGAAGAAGTAATAATAGCGGTGGAAGGAGGAGACGGGGCATCTTTCATCAAGGCGCGCGTCACGGGGAAAGGAAGTCTCGGGAAGGATGATGGCCGGAGAAATGTCGGAGGCATGAATAGTAGGATTATTATGAGGAGCTTGATCTGCGAAGAGTTCGGGTATAGGAATCTTTGTCATTAATAATGTTCTCGCGAGAATCGGCCAAGAAATCATCTTGCGATGATCTTGCAACCGGAGAAGAAGGTGTAAAGGAGGAAAGGAAACAGGGAGTAACGAGGCTTGGGTTGGCGAAGTCTTTTAGGAGTTTTGTCAATACTTCCATCATCCTGCGAATAACAAGTTAAATAAGAAACAGAGGCAACAATATATTGTTAATAAAAAACAAATGTTTCTTAAATACCTTGTCACTCACATGAGCTTTCTCTTTGAAGCCATAGATTTTACTCGCGAAGAGGGCTTTGATTGCGCAAGGGATTCTTGTTGCGAAGTAGATTTCGACGGCGAGCCCAAAGAAAGAAGAGGGTTCTTCACGGTAAATTTAGTTACGGGGCTGGTTCTTGCTAAATAACAATGGCGAAAAAGAAAACTACAAAATTAATCATACCGGTGTGATTTTAACAAAGAAAGATAATCTCAAAATTAATCAACCACAAAATCGATCGAGATATGGCAAGATTAACAAACCTAGACGCCATGAGAACGACAAGCGATAAAAATGGTAAAGAAGATGGTGAGAGAAAATAGCGGGCCGACACTTGCAGAATGATGAAGAAGAAGAACACTTGCGAGACGATGAAGAAGATGAAAAAGAAAAGGAAAATTCTTCACAGGGGACACTCCTATAAATAGACGAGAAAAAATATTACGACCGGATAACATTAAATGCACCGGTAAAAGGGGTAAATATAGACACGTGTAAACGGTCACTACTAAATCCAAGAAAACCGGGCAAAAGGAATTTCAGTAGGATCCAAATATCGCACAATATATTTCCTAACAAACGAGAAGAGCTTGCGAGATTGATTATTTTCCAGTAACTCATGAGGCAAGAAATGACACTTCATATATATATTACAAAGAAGCTCCAGAACTTCGCCAAAAGAATAGAGGCAAGTACGTACTTTTCAAGAAAAGTATTCTTTCGCTCGTTCCTTCACCAATTAAAACCAAGGATTATTACAACAATGAATTTTTCCTTCAAATCGCTCTTCAAGCAATATTCAAGGAAAAAGAGGCAAGATGTAGGATCATAATATCGCAACGGACAAGGTTCGCGGGATTAATAAATGACGGTGTCGCGAGGGAGTCGCGAGGAGCTAAAATAAACGACGCGATGAATAACGACAAACAAAACAATTGGAAGACATGAAACCTGGCGAGGTTAAGAAGTGTCGCGAGAATGAATATTCGTGCACTTGCGACACTTAGCGAGACATTCCGAAAATAAAGGATAGCTTAGCTGTCATCCACTATGTATTACCCTATATAAAGGGCTAAATGAGTCTGTTGAAAGGGAGAGATCTTTTGAATTGTGAAGCAAGTCATTAGGAGAGAGAAAGTTTAAGAGCGCTTTAATTTCCAAGTGTAATTCTATTGTATTGTGTAAACATTTCATGGAATCAATTAATAAATATTCTTGATCACACATCTTTCAATGGATTAGTCAAGCAAAACTGAGTAAGGGGTGTAGTGTGGGATTTCTGCAACTACAGCGCCATGCCAAACACACTCTGCCTTGGCCCTAGATACGCCTGGTCATGCCACGCCAAGCCAATGGCAAAGCATGCCAACCATGCTAGCCGCACCTCCGTGCCAATGGCAAATCACGCCAGCCACACCTTGCCCGAGCTAGCCACGCCAAGCCAAGCACTTTGCCTTGGCCCTAGCTACACTAGTCACGACACGCCAAGCCAAGCACCCTTACCTTGGCCCTAGCCACGCCTAATGGAGCCCGCGCCTAGGCTTGCAAACCATGCAACCTAGGCCAAATTGGCCACACATGCCAACACGCTCGCTGGTAGCTTTTCCTACCAGGACGCGACCCAAATTGGCCGCGCATGCCATTGGCACATGCCAACACGCTCGCTGGTAGCTTTTCCTACCAGGCCGTGACCCAAATTGGCAACGCATGCCATTGGCACATGCCAACACGCTCGCTGGTAGCTTTTCCTACCAGGACGCGACCCAAATTGGCCGCGCATGCCATTGGCACATGCCAACACGCTCGCTGGTAGCTTTTCCTACCAGGCCGTGACCCAAATTGGCCACGCATGCCATTGGCACAAGCCAACACGCTCGCTGGTAGGTTTTCCTGCCAGGCCGTGACCCAAATTGGCCACGCATTCCATTGGCACATGCCAACACGCTCTGGTAGCTTTTCCTACCAGTCGTGACCCAAATTGGCCACGCATGCCATTGGCACATGCCAACACGCCTACCGGTAGCTTTTCCTACCGGGACGTAACCCAAATTGGCCACGCATGCCATTGGCACATGCCAACACGCTCGCTGGTAGCTTTTTCTACCAGGTCGCGACCCAAATTGGCCACGCATGCCATTGGCACATGCCAACACGCTCGCTGGTAGCTTTTCCTACCAGGCCGTTACCCAAATTGGCCACGCATGCCATTGGCACATGCCAACATGCATCGGGTCAGTAGCTTTTCTTACCAGGACATAGCCACAAATGGCCATGCGTGCCATTGACACATGCCAAACATGCACGCTGATAGCCTAACTTGCAAACCATGCAACCTACCACCAAGGCATTCCGCACACGCCATTGGCACTTGCCACACACACCACTAGCAGCTCTGGTATTGCCACTTACACTCAACGTACAACCTACCACCAAGGCATTCGCACATGCCATTGGCACATGCCACACGCCACTAGCAGCTGCGGCATTGCCACTTGCACTCAAGGTGCAACCCGCAACAAAGGCATTCCACATGCATGCCACACGCGCCACTAGCAGCGCCACCTGCACTCAAGGTGCAACCAACCCTCGAGACATCAACACAAGGGGGGGATGCTTTCTAGGGTTTTGGTTTGACGGTCACAACATGCAGCGTACACTACGCTCACATTAAGAAAGCGTGAATAGGAATAAAGCGGTCAAATAAATGAGGAAATAATGGTGAAAACGTTTTCACCCATAAACACCATGCGGTCACCACCTCCTTCCATTATTTCACCCTTTACTCTTTTCCTTCATGAGGCCAGGGTACGTTTCAATCTCGACTTGTATAAATAGGTCTTACCTATTTCCACCAGACAACAAATCTCGGTCAGGAGAAAAATACAACACTCCCAGAAAGGCAACTTTGCAAGCTCTCCCAAAAAGCTTTCATCTCTTGCAAGCTTCCTAAGCTTTCACTTTCTACGATACAAGTCGAGACACTACTCTCCCAGAACTATTCTGGTCTCAACACCTTTCTTTGCTTCCTCCCCAAATCAACCCTTCTCCTCCACTTTGTGACCGAAGCAAGTCCGGGAACGGCCATTTCTTGGTTTAGGCCGGACTTGTACAAATTGATCTCTCGAATCTAGAAAGTGCTCACGTGCGACACATTTGTTTAGGGTTTAAACCAGGTTTCTCACTCACCTACCGTTTACCAAAATCGTCGGAAACGATTTTTACCCATAAACACCATCATTAAGATTATATATATGTGTAGCCCAAAATCTCAGGATCTACGGTTAAAAACACTAGTTTTAGATTGAATTTATATTTCACAATTTATATAGGACCAAATTAACCTTTATTAATACGTATTATTAATAAAACTAGTAGTATAAAAATTCACAAATGTTCAACAATTAGTTATGGCGGGAGAATTTGCATAAAAACCGGTAAATTACGGTTAATTAGCTAATGCTACGTAATATTTAAGATCCATATTTAAGGATTATAATTGAATGCGTCAAAAAAGGAATATTCCACATATATGTCAACAAAATTTGCATGTAATTGATTTAATTGATTTTATGCTCCTCTTCTTCTCATTCTTGTATCTTTTTTTTCTTTCTTCTGTTCATCGGGTTTGTGAAATTTCAATTTTAATTATTTTCTGAAAGTGAAAAAGAGATTGTTACAAGTAGGGATGCACAAGACCCGCCCGTGATACCCAAACCCGCCCGTACCCGCTAAATCCGTGGATTTTTTGTCCAAACCCGCCCGTTGTGGGTGCGGGGTTGGTTAAGGAAAAAAAACCCGCTGTTTGTGGGTGCGAGGTTGGTTTTAGCTAATACCTGCCCATACCCGCCCAAAAAACCCGCAAAATATATACCATTAGATAAAACTAATCCTACCCGTCCATTATGAAACCCTAATACTAGTAAAATAGGATAACTGATAACCCTCATTCACTCTTCTCTCTGTTCGTCCTCTCCTTTTCTTCCTCCTCAGTTCTTCTTCTTCACCTACGAACGACAATTACCAGAAATATTCACCAGAAATCGACAACAACAACTTCGAATCTTCACCAGTAATCGACAACAATCGAAAAATCAACAGATTCAACACTTAATCTTCATCTGTGAACTTCCTAGGTATGAAGTTAAGTAAAACATGTGATTAAACATGTTGTTTTTTTTAAGTTATTAAGAACTTAATTAAAACATGTGTGTGTGAATGATTATTGAGGTTTTAAGCGGGTTTAAACCCAAACCAGCCCTACCCGCAGCGGGCGGGTAACAAAACCCGCCCGCTGTTTGTGGGTACGGGGTTGGTTATGAAAAAAAAAAACGCAGTCTGTGGGTGCGATGTTGGTTTTAGCTTATACCCGCCCATGTGCAGCCCTAGTTACAAGAGATGACTACAACAAGATATATAGAAATCGGTGTACATGTGTATTTGAAAGTTGCATATCAATATCAAATGTAGATTTTGGAAACATTTCTTATCATAAAAATTTACATAGATCATGAACCAAAACAATTATTAGTTCCGCAACAACTAATTGTTCTAAAGAGAATAAGATTGCTTTTTGTGTCATATCCGATTAGAAGGTCTTGTAGTGAAGTTTGTTTGGCATTATAAAATAGTAATAATCATACTATTTCAACTTTTTTTTTCTTGTACATCTTATGTGGTTACTGTGATACTAAGTGATACGTTTTGGTGGTGGACATGGAAAAAAAAAATTGATACGTTTTGGTGGTGGACATTGAAATGTAAATTTGATTTCAGAGTATGCCTTAAAAGTGAAACGAAAATATTTGCGATTATCACTCATCCCGACTAAGTATTATCAATGAAAATTACGATTTTGATTGACACTACAGATTGTTAGAGGTGATAATTACGATTATCAATGGATGAAAACTGAAATTTTCATTGAAAACTGTGGGGTGAGATGGATTCACCACTGGTGCATATGCTTCAAAAGAAAAAGAAAAAAACCCACTGGTGCATATTTTTGTGCATTACATTAAGGTGCATGTTTTTGTGCATTAATAACCCCGTGACCATAACAATTCCGTGGGATTTGATGATCATTTTCATAGTTTGAATTTTTGCTCATTTGCAATTTTAGTTTGTATGTATTTTCATATTAGGTGGTGTTCATTTTTAGTCGACATATTTGAATGAAGACGGGTGCAAAATCCAAGCGCATGGTCAAATTAATAAGAAGAGAGCTTTTGTCTATTTGTAACAATAGTTATGTTGGATGTGTCATTTACGGACAGCATCTGATTATTAGAGATGGGAATTGTGATTATTATCGAGCATGATTGGTGCTTGTTACCAGTGACATGAATTTTAAGTCCAATTTTACTGACCGCGCCGCTTTATTAGGGACTAAAACAGAAATTTTCACCAATTCTCATGACGAAAAATTGAATTTTTCACGAATCGCATTTGTGAAAACTGGAATTATCATCAATCTCGTATGACACTGGAGGAGAAAATTGGAATTTTCAACAATGGAGCTTGTGAAAACTGGAATTTTAAGTCCAATTTTTCTAACCACGCCATTTTATTAGGTATGAAAACAAAAAATTTCACCAATCTCGCATGACGGAAAATTAAAGTTTTCACAAATCGCGTTTGTGAAAACTGGAATTATCGCCAATCTCGTATGACACTAGCGGAAAAAATTGGAAATTTTCAACAATCGGGATTGTGAAAACTGGTATTTTTCACTTTTTCACAACAAATCTGAGATTTTCAATAATCTTGCATGGCGTTATTATTTGTGAAAAAAATGAACGTATTTTAAAGTCAGGAAAGTCAAACAATAACAACTTGAGATGTAAGGGATTTAAATTTTTAACAATAGTTTTTTATTTTCAAACTTAATGATGGGTTTTTGAAATTAATTCAATAACAACTTGAGACAAACAAGGTAACAAAGAGCGGTCCGGATGCATTTTGGGGAAAGCTAGTTATTTTAGGGAGCTCTAAATATAGTTTTATTAAATAAATAATAATTATATTAATAATTATATTAATTATATCAATAGAATTATTGTAGGGATTAGAATTTATGACAACTTTTTTTTTGTTTAAATAGAATTGATTTCCTTTTCTTCGATTAATTCGGTCAGGGTAAAGGTTATTTTTGTAAACAAATCATCTAAGGTTGTAAGTGTTTCTCAAACCTATAAATAATTATGGGTTTGCTATATATGGAATCTTAATGATGGGTTTTTGATATACAAAAAAATGGTGGATGGTGTTTTTGTAGTCAGATTGGGCTAGAGAAAAATGATTTCCCTAAAAAAAAAATTGTTGACACTATAAGTTTTATTAGTCTATTTTGTTTGTTTGTGTAAACTTTACCTAAAAAAAAAAAAAAGAACAAAAAAATTAGCCTTCATTTGCATCTCTCTCTCTTTCTCTTTCTCTCTCTCTGTTTGTTCTTCTAAAACAACAAAAGAAAACTACACCTTTTACCTATCATTTCCATTAGTTATTCTCCATCTCATGAGTTTATTTATACAAGAAAATAAAAATAAAAGCGTCAGAATTATTATTTTTGGGGATATGTGTTTGTGCTTGTAACAAGATGTGGATTGCTATTTGAGGTAGGGGTTTCTACCTAATATTAAAACTAAAAACTATTTTTTTTTATCATCTTAATTATGTTGATTGATTTTCTGATTTTAATGTTAATAATCATGGTGTGTTTTAAAATTATTATGTTGCTTCGGTACAATTGATTTATATATATAAATATTTTTGGGTTTTTATATATATAAATATATTGCATATATTTTATGATTATTTGACGATATGTTAATGTACCATTATTATGGGATTTGAATTTTGAGTATGGTTTAAATACATTTGTAAATGGAATCGAGTTTAGTTTGAGAAAGTGATGTTAATGCATTGGTGATCGAATCTTACTTTGATTAAGTATTTTTTGAAAGAACAAAAAAAAAAAGGAAAGAAAGAAATAAAATAAAATAAAAATGAGACGAGAAAAGTTTATTATTGTTTTTGTAAGAAAGAAAGAAAAAAAGAATATTGTTGAACTGTCAGAAAGTCCAGGACAGCTGGAATTCTCGAGAGGCCGTTCAGGGAACGGTTGGGTGGTATCCGGAACAACCCTGACAACTAGATTAAGGTCTAGAATTTACGGTTGAGATTTTGAGTAAGAAAATGTTGAGTATTTGTGGTTAAAAGTGGCGTAAGTGTTGTTGCGAATTCTTGTGCATGATTTCAATTATTGTCTCTACTGCATTTGTTTGATTTTCGATGCACTTTATTATTTTTGGAAACTTCCTATTGGTCCGTGGTTTGCTCACCCCTTTTCCTCCCTTTTCCACAGAGAACGAAGATACAATAGCCGTAAAAGAAACTTTTATGTAACACGGGGATTTGGGTGTCGCATTTTAAATTTCATCGAGGTGTTCGTTTGTTTCAATTGCGTACTTTTAATTACGTAATTATTTTATAGTTTTGTAATTTAAAAAGTAACATTACATTTCATTTAATGAAACTTCATTTTAATTTGGATCTTAGTTATTAAAATGTTTTTGAACTAAAAATCTGGTTAGTTACGAGTGGCTGTCCGGAAATTTAGACTTGCTAGCCGGATCGGACCCGACCCACAAGACCGAATCCGTGGCCGCTGGAAGTCCGAAAATCCGGGCTGTCACAATTTGGGCAAAATCTACCTTTCACAAGAACCAACTACTGTATACGGATATAATCCATTGACCATTATATACCGGTACATGTATGACTGTCAAAAGAGTGATTTCCATGTAAGTGATACCAAAGAGTTAATGAACCCTCTGTCTATCCAATCACTTTACCGTTGATGGAAGAGGTTTTCCACATTTGCAAAATACCGTAAAAGATGAAATTTTACAGTACCCAAGCCATGAGTCTTTTGACGAAAAGACGCATCTGTCCGACTTCCGTCATACATGGTCGATATGTCGGTTCTTAATATATTGTGACTGTTCACAACTTATACTGAAAGGAAGTCCATCATACTCTCTAGAAATCAGTTCATGTTAAACCAAAAGGAGAAGTTCTGATTAAAAACTAAGCATGACAATAAGCCTTAAACGTGTAAATTCACATGGGAAGTTATGGTGATCAGCCACGTATGAAAAGATACATCGTTCGTGTGGAATTGTGCATTCAGTGCAAGTATTTACGCCTTCTTTCACAACAGAACAACGTAGAAAATGAAAAAATTAAGAGTCATCACGAAGAGATTATCTCGTGTTTTATTCGGAGATAATGTATCGTTTAACCCCATAACTCACTACCACTAAACCAAAAGTTAGTGTATCGTTTCAAAGTTACTGGTGTCCCTCCATGAAATGACGTTACCCTTCTTCATTCTATTGTTGGGAGAATGTATAGATTCTCTTTGAATGAAAATTTATGATCATCTGATTGGACGATCTAAAATTTCGGCATTACTACTTCTGCCTAATACAATAGGCCTGAAGTAAAGTCCAGTTTAAACTATTATTTCTCTTTTTCCATTTTTCTAGTTCTGATAGTACACATCAAAGATTATTCAAACATTATTTTGAATTGTTCAGACTGCCAAATAGTCCGAACCCAAATCATTCCCTTTGATTATTAACCAACTACTCCCTCCGTTACTTTTTAATAGGCTGGTTTTTATAAATAAATGTTACAAAAAATAGGCTGGTTTCCTAATTGAGAAAGTCAAATGTTACTTTAATTTTTAGGGACCACTTTTCTCTTAACTTCTTTTGATGACAAGTGTCATGGGGACCATTTCACTTTACTTCTTTTGTTGACAAGTGTCATGGGGACCATTTCAATTCACTTCTTTTATTGACAAGTGTCATGAGGACCACTTTCAATGATTAGTTTTCTAAATTTCCTTAATTTTGTCAAAAAACCAAACCAGCCTATTAAAAAGTAACGGAGGGAGTAATAATCAGTAATTGAGTTAATTATTTGTTCTTCTGATGCAATTTTTCTTCAAAATGTCTGCCAACTGAGTATCTCATGTGAAATCTTGCATACAGAGAATTTTCTCATAAAATTCTCACATTCTTCCAGGCCTTTCGGGTGCATAAGATGGTCAATCACAAACACCCTTGAAATTAATCTTGAAAATTCTCAAATCCACATTTACCGCCTTAAGAATTTCTAAAAAAAAAAAAACGGCCACGCAACCGTCAAGTACCCTTTTAACCAAAAGATGTCTCTCTATACAGTCTTTTCAAAAGGACATATTCAGTCTCTCTAAAACCCTACGAGACAGTGTACGTCTCATGCAAGTTTCTGCCTTTGAAAAGTCGAGGCAAATGTCTTCACACCAAAAGGGTTTCGCAATACTTGAGCAGAATATCCAACGATGGGGTGACATCTAAATCATCGAATCAGTAACCAAGATAACCTCAAATGTCTTAAGATTGTTGGATAAATACATTCGTTACCGATTCTCCAATAATACGACTCGTGTATTATATCCACCAATTCGTTACAACTCTTTGTAACAACGATCCGGTTATGTATTACATCTTGTTATACCAACAATAAAACAAGAAAAGAATGATAGAAAAAAGATGATCAATCACAAAACTTAAACAAACTTACTTTGGTGTATTGAGGCGAGTAATCTCTTTGCTTAAGACATTTGATGCCTGTATATAATGCTGTTACAGGTTTAGCGGCATATGTCTCCAACATTCAACAATACCTCGATGTTTTTCGCAGCACTTCGATAACACCGAACAGCGAACGCGATTAGATGTAACACAAACTCTTCTTTAACTCTTGAAGACAACATGCAAACTCTAAAATTTCTAGGTTCAAGTGAGTGGAAACATCCATTCACACTATCTAACTCATATTTCTATTCAAAATTCCAACACATTTTTAAATAGACTTAGTTATTGACAGAAAATCTCAACTTGTTTGGGAGTTGAGGCTTAGAAGAAGAAGATTGACAGAAAGACAGTTGAACCCTATTCTTAAGTGTTTTAGTGTAGCACACTAAGTGACAATGATAGAATTTCAGCCAATGAAATCAGATTAAAGTTTAAGAATACACGTTTAACTTTCAATAACGAAAACTAATCAACGAACATTATAAAACTACATAACCACAAATAATTTCTAAATGGAATGTTAACATTTTCTGAAGCTTCTCAAAAAAAAAGGGAAAGTGTGACGTGTGATGCGAATTTTGACCACAAAATATCTATCCCTGTTTACTTCAGGTGCAAGTATATAGATCTTGCACAGTTATGCAGCAATACAACATAAAACCGGGAAGTTATATTTACAAGTAGAAATCGACGTTTAATTCCAAATTAGTTGGGTTTTAGACACTCTAGTCCTGACCCCTCAAGCCTAGTACTAAGAAGTCCAAATTCACCAAATCCTGAACGAGTTACTCCTTTAGTGAACGATTTAGTCCAAAACGCTTCTTTTGTATGACAAAAATACCCATTCATTATTCGTAGTTCAGTTTCCATTCTCCATTTCATGGAATTAGGGAGGGAAGAGAAAATCGAGAAATCTAATCTCGTTGTGTCAATGGAAGTTCAATTTCCAATCCTAAACTCAATTCAGCTTGAAAAATCTAAGTCATCATCATCAATTCATCTTCTTGAAGATTATCAAAATTGAGAGGATAAGTCGATGAGATTTAGTTTCTGCAGATTTCATCATTGAAGGAGATTTTGAAAGTAAGTTGAATTTGTTATTATCATTTGATATGATCGACACTGTTTGATTTAATGATTTTGAGATCGATCTCAGAATTTTTGGACTAAATTGTTTCCCCTTAATTTATAGGGTTCTACCGTATTTGTCTCTCTAAAGTCTAACCTTCAAAATCATTTTAGTAATCTCTCTGCGGAGAAAAATCAGCTACGAAAAATCACTGTAAGTTCCTCTTCTTTGCCCTAATTTCAGTCTTTTCTTTTCGCGATTCCCATAATTATAACATCACTGAGAAGAAGCCCTAGGTTTACAATTAAGAATCATATATTTTCTTGTGTTTAATTAGGTAGATTTATTACTTCATGCTTTGATTATCCAATTAACAAAACCAGTATCAAATATTTTAGTGTAATTGTGGTCCAATTGATGAAATTTGGTATTTAAGAAGAAACAAATAATGGTTTCAGTTCCTTGCAAATGCCAATTTCTGGTTGTAAGGTTGAAATCATAAGGTCGAGTTGTTGTTTGTTACTATAGACGAAGAAATTGTAGTCATAATGTTGTTTTGTTTGGATTTGTTTTACTTTTGATTCAGTAATCTCCATCCAAACATTCGATTTTTGTTGTTGAAAATGGAGTAGGTGATAAGTTTGAAATTTGTTCCAGTTGATGCAGATGGTGAGGACTATTTCGTGTTACAGTACGGACTAAAGCCAGTAGAAGTAGCAACTCGTAATGGTAATCGTCAAGGTGTTAAGATTCTTTTTCCCGTGACATCTCCTATTCCATGATATGTGGACTGGAGTGTTGATGGAGTGATGGAGCATGTAAATTCTGAAAAGTTCAAAAAGGTGGGGTTTATATAGTGCCGCAAAATTCTGGACCAAAATGTAAATCAACTATTAATAGCTCCTTATACATTTGGTTTTTGTTGGCATTCAGCAGTTTCTCACTTTCATGTAATAGAGCTCATGAATGTAAATATAATATAAAGGTAAATATATTGTAATAAATCTTCATTATTGACAAATGTTTCTTGAAGACAACGAGATTTTTTTTCTCGACTCAAAATCAAGGGGCACAATTGTATCTAGGAGGAAGGAGTACTCGCTGGCTGTACGTTGGTACACCAAGGTACATTTTCTTTAGCTGAGCGTGTAAATGAGTTTTGATTTAGTTGATAGCTAGATAATGAAGGTTGAAACACGAAAGCATACGCGTTCCCACACATTGATACATAATCGAACCAATTTGAGTTTTCCGCAATTGGAGGGAATATAAATTTATGCTAGTAACGTACGTGTCTGTCTAATCGTGATCTGGGAATGAAATAGGGTGCCAGCCTTCATTATTCTTTTCATCACAATAGATATATGCAGTCTTGTCATGTGTTTTTTTATTTCAAAATCCATGGTCAATTTTGAAACAGCGGCTTCTCCATTCCTTTCAAATCATGGCCACTTACTCTCACATGAAGCTTAATTGTACGTCTCAGCTGTTCGTTTAATGTTTTAAAGTTGTTACATAATAACATTCAAAGAAGAGAACGACACATGTTGTCTCTCTCTCGTAGAATTACTATGAGGAACCACCGGTATATACAATTTTCATATTATTTTCCTGAATTTAATGGGAAATTGATTTAAAAATATCTGGTTCTTGGTTTATTTCATTCAAGCTGTCTTGGTTTTCTCTTTTCCCAGTGATGTGTTGATTGCTTAAGTGACTAGTTTTACAGGCCCCCAAAATTGATCCTAGTGATGCTGATGTACTATCCAACAGGAGTTTGTGCTTTGTCTATTTGAATAATGGAGATTTGCCTTAATAGATGCTACTCAACGTGTGATGGCAAGGCCAGACTTTCCAAAGGCTCATTATAGAAAAGGAGTTGCACTCAAACTACTGAATGTATGTATCCTGTTATTTTTCCGTGAAGGCTATACATCGGTAATCTTGATCAAAGAATACCGAGTATGTGTCCCTCCCCCTCCCCTTATACTAGTACTAATAGTCGCTGAATTTGTATTCGTAACTATAGGTCGGTTGATAGGTGTCTAAAACACCTTGATATTTATCTATTGTTTATGCTTTCTTCGCAAGTTTTCGTGTAAATTAGGTATTTTATGTGTGCTTTTGAGTTTTACGGGTGTCTCGGAGTCATTGACGCAAAAGAGAAAGAAATAAGCACAGAAAGGCAAAAGCGGCATTTCAGAGGCGAGTGATATTGCAAACCGAGCCAAAGATAAGGGGCAACAGCTGGGTGACCCGTATCCACTCTTGGGGTGCTAATAGCAATCCCATTTCACAGGGCCTTATCTAGATCGAAATTGAGAATTTAGGATCATTTTTCCCTTTCTCTATTGATATTATCTGTTGTTGTAAGTAAAATCTTGGGTTCAATTGAATCTGAGAGAGTGGTAGGCTTTAGAATGGTCTATTTTAATGCCTACATGTTAAACCGCAAGTGCACGGTATCTACAATATAGAACAGGTCAAATACGGGTCGATCCACAGAGACTTGTGTGGCTTATGTTGATTCTAAGGCTTGGCTTAACTGATTTTTTAGTGAAGGTAACACAACTGAGGTTTTGTTTGTTTGTCGATGCGACTAAGTGAAGGTTATAACAATGATGTAAAGATGAAATACAAACAATGAGAGTAAAGGGGCACTAAGGTTATCACATCCACCACTAAATCATGCTATGTGTTCAACTAAATAGAGCTTTCTTGTTCCCCGTGGCGCATAAGGATAATGTGTCAAAATTATCACCTATCTAAGGAGTTTCACCTAATGATAACTCAATTATCAGCTAAGGTGCCAACCTAGAGCACTAGTTGTCTAATTAAGCACAACTAGTCAAGAGAATTAGCAATTTATCTCTAAGGCTTGAGCTGAAGTATCACCAATGCAGTTTAACCTAACTACAATGTATACTTGGCATGCATTGTGAGAGAAAAACATTGGGTACTAGAATTGAGGATATCTGAAAAATTAAGCACTCAAGAAAACTCAAACACAGTTGAAATCACAACATGAAATTGGGGTTTCACTGAAACCCTAGCAAACTAAACTAGAACATCAAAACAACAAATAACAAATTAAATCTAAATTGCTGCTCTGGCTAACCCAGGCATAAGCATCTCACAACCACAGACTCTCCCTATTTATACTTGCAAAAATCAAAACCCTAATTTACTTCAAAAAATAGAAAAACAATAGAAAACCCTCTCACCCACGTCGCTCAATCCGCTGTCTCCTCTGTCAATCGTCTCTGAATCGACCATGCGGGTTGTTGGTGAAAACCCTAGTTCTAGTTATCTTTAAATTAGCTTCTAGGGTTATGGAGAAGCTAAAAGAGAGATAACTAAACCTAGAGGGGAGGTGAAGGCGAGCTGCAGCGCGTTTGGTGAGGTTTGTTGGTGTCGGGGAAGGGATGGTGGAGGTGGTGATGGCTCTCGCAGAGGTATGGGTGAAGGGTTTTCTCCGAAAAGGGTATGGAGAAGAAAGAGACGATGAAGAGAGAAATGGGGTGTAGTCGATGGGGTATAGGTATAGGGTGTTTTGTTTGTGAAGGTGCACATCGAAAAGACGATGCGAAGGTTGGAGCGAGCGTAGGATGAAGATGCGCGAGATCCGAATCGGCTCGGGAAGAATCCGGCAGATTTGGTGTTGAGCGGGAGCAGCGAGAAATGATGTGCAAGGTGGAGCGAGCGTTGGATGCATCTGGGTGAGATCTGAACGGCTCAGGGGTAACGGGTTCGGATCCGGGTCGTGGCTAGCTCAAGCCCGTGTCTTGTAAGTTGGGTTGCAACTGATGCGCGCGCGGGCTTTGGCTTTCTGCTCCATAGACGCTTGTCTCCAATTCTTTGCTCTTTTGGCTCTTCAATTTCTCCGAGCTTTATTTATTACCTAAAAACACAAAATTAATTAGTACAAATATTTATTCTTGAAAACAAAGAAAATACGAATGCTGGGATAATATCTCGATTTCGAGCACAAAAGATGAGTTAAATGCCAATAAAAGGTGTATAAATATGCAATATTTGGCACTCATCAAATACCCCCAAACCTGAATTTTACTTGTCCTCAAGTGAAACAAAATTAGGAAATCCTAACTATACCCCTGTCGCAGGTCTCTCGAATGCATTTAGCGTATGCACTAAGCCTTTAAACCCCTAGGTGTCCCTAGTGGACGAGTTGTAGTCTCGTGAGGGTTTACCGCAGGTGTACCCACAAAACCTTCTCCAACTTCAGAGTGTAAAAGAGTCTCAAGCATCCAAGGAGCTATGAGGACATAGAGTTTCGCATGCTAGTAACAAAGTTAGAACTACCAAAGAACGCATTCTCATCCTTAAGTGCTTTGAGCGAGAAGTAACCATACCATATGAAAGAATTCGGATTCGATTGTGATCATAAGCCTCGACTTCTACCTCACCATTAGGGTTTTATGATAATTGCACTCAAAAAGATTGCTTTTTTTTAGTCTCTCATGTGTGCAGGCAGGAATAAAGAGGGAAATCCTGCACACGTTGTAAGTGAGAAGGATAACCTTCCGAAATAATTTCTGGAGACTCCACAGAAGTGTGGACAAAAAGAATCTTTTCTGATGATCTCTAAGAAAGGAAATCAACCATTAGAAAGGATGGGAGTACTCACTTACCTTCTCACCCGATCGGCAATTAATATCACTCTCTCAGCATTCATAGAAACGTCTTCAATTTTCGGTCTTCGGTCTTCAAATGTTGATGACGAACTTCTGAACTTCACAAAAACTTGACAAACATTTTTTTTTTTTTTTTTTTGGAATTAATTTGGGATGAAAATAACAATAAAAACAATAAGACTCAATTTTTCACACTTGTCTTGATTTCACAAACTTCATTAATTCTCATCTTATTTTCTTTTCTTTGTTGCACATAAACCTTGGACTATCTCAACTTTTCTTCCAATATTCTGATGATGCTCTGCTTGCTGACGATGATGTGTTTCTATGAATCTGTTGATTGAGAGGGAGAGAGTGATGCTAACTGCAAATCGGTATTTAGAAGGAGTTTTCATCTTTAAACGTCACCCTCATGATTGACAAAAATAGCATTCAAGAGATCAAAAGTAGTGCTGAAAATGGTGCGAAGTTGGGTAGCTCACCATTCCTACCCGGAATTGACGTACGGTGACACACACTCTAACAAACTTTTCTAGAAAGTTGCAAAAATTGAAGGTTGGTGCCTCACTTGATGTAAATTGGGTAGTCTCCACTATGGGTGATCACAATTCTACTACCGAATATCTAAACAAGACCTAATTCGCCCTCCCGTATGGTTAAATCCAACTTTAACGCTCTAATCAACTAAGAAACCCGATTGTGTTCTCCAGTACTTCCAAGTTCTGTTATTTCGGTCAGACTCTCTATGTAAACATAGCTAGAAGCATGCTAGTGACTCTAAAATCTCTAAAAGTTGGAGGTTTTTATTTACAAAAAGAGGATAAAAAACAAAGGCTAAAAACTCTACATGCAAATGCACCCCAAACCTAAATCAAACATTGTCCTCAATGTGTCAACAGATGATAAAATTTTAAACAGTCACATACCATGAGAACTATGATGAGTAGAGAAAAGGGAAGAGATTACCGGATGTCGGCGGAGCAAGGTTAGAGCTTCATTTGTCAAGGCTAGAATCCAACATTCTCAGTGGAGATTACATCGGATTAGCACAATATATGCACAAGAAGACTCAACCGATTCAAGAAAAGAAAATTTAACAAGTCCTACTGGATTATATACAATGAAAATTCACCATAAACCAACAATCTAAAGAGTTGAGGATCAACCCAAAAGACAATATGTACAAACATCAACAGTCTTACACAGATATAACATGAGAGTGCAGGAAAGATTTCATACGTGAACAAGTTACCCCCAAACCTAAACTTGTCAACAGATGTGTTCTTGAGCACAAAATCTTGCAATTTTAAAGGTACATCATGCAAAAGGTCTAACTCAAAATGAGTTTTGCTAAGAACAGTGCATATATACACATTCCAACCGTGGCTCCTTAAAAGTGTTATACTTTGATGCAAAATAGTCCAAGAGGACTTGGGAAGCACAAAGCTCTAGGCCTAAATTAGGCATTTTCAGAAAAGTTGGTTTTGCAATTTTGTTACAAACTACACCTAGGTTTGGTGGAAGAGTTTCAATCTGTGACTTAGGAGAGAAAGTAGGTACATCTAAGTTGTTTTCATGTATAAGATCATTTGCACCATTACATACTTTCCTAAAGTCGACACAGATAAATCATGCTCACCAAAGATAGAACAATTCATCAATCACCATGTCATAATCATCGGAGCAGGCAACATATTGTGATATGGGCGGGGAATCGACACAACAATAATATCATGATCCAAAAGAACATTAGTGTCAACGGAAGATTCATCTTTTCCTAAGTCACAAACAAGTTGTGTAGCATGCTCACTTTCACTAAAGAATTTCACAAACCCAAGCTCGAGTTAACATCACATGTATGAATGTTAGAAGAAGTATCATTCATAGGGTTCACGAAGAGACGCCTAACGTCTCGAACCAAAAGATTCCATCATATTTTCTGCATGCACATGCTCTTCTAACATATCATATTCCTCATCATCATCATCATAACAAAAATTCATCTCCCTATTCAAAATTTGAGCAATTCCAGTGCACTCATCTACCTTTAGATTAGGTTCATATTCAATGTATGGTTGTGCATATGGTTCACTAGAGAAGGGATGCTCATGCAATGCTTTCCATCCAAGTATATCATTGTTTTGCTCTATGAGCTCTTCCATTAGTGATTGCATACAAGGGGTTGGGGGAGTATAACACTGTTCAACTTCCCACTGTGATGGATGATGCATGTGTGCATGGTTATCATGGCTTTTCCTAGACTGCCTAAACTCATGTAAAATGTAGCAGTTCTCAGCAGGGTGGTCTAAGCTACCACATAAGGTACAAGTATACATTTCATAGTGCCTAGGGGGATTAGATTCGACAGATTTCTCTTGTAATTGCCTTTCTAAAGCAGATACTTGAGCTTCTAATTGATCTAAAAGTGATGACTGGGTATGAGAAAGTTGTTCATTTTCAACCTGGGGTGGATGATACATGTGCTCATAATAATTAGGGTATGTGGAGTCAGGGCCCTGAGAAGGCTCATATAATTCCCTAAAATCACTATGGTATGTGGGGAGTTCATACTGTGAAGCATGCCCGTAAGCAAGCTCTCTGATGGATTTGTTTCCATCCCCGATCATGAGACCAAAATCCATGATCGACATGGTCTAGAAACTCAAATAGCCTAGCATGTATAACCAATGATGTCTCAAAACAGGGAAGCGAAGCCCAAGTGATGCAAATGCACAGCCAAAAGGTTATGCACAGCCCAGTTGTTGTGGGCTCAGTTTGGTTTATGTGGGTTTCTGTTTGGTTTTGTGGGCTGGTTTGGTTTTGTGGGATTTGGTTTGTTGGGCTTCAGTTTGTTTGGAAATGTACAGCCCAGTGGAACTGGGTTCCAGCCCAGCAGCTCAGCTTAGGCAGAAGCAGAGCCCAGCGGTTGTGGGAAGCCTAGTTTGGTTTAAGTGGGTTCCTGTTTATGTAGCCCAGTGCACAGTTTAGTAATTGTGGGCTTCAGTTTAGTTTGGCAGGAGCAGAGCCCAGTGATTGGGCTTAAGCGGGCTTTAGTTTGTTTGCAGCCCAGGTCTTGTGAAACTGCACAGCCCAGTTGCACAGCCCAGTATTTGGGCTTCAGTTTGATGCAGAGAACAAGTTTGGTTTATGTGGGCTGGTTTACTCACAGAGCCCAGGTTATGTGGGCTACACAGGGTGTGCAGAGCTGTGAAGTCAATTGGTTCATTTGACAGCAAACTTAGAGAGGCTAAGCTGCAGCTCAGCCTATGCACAGGACAGCACAGGTTATGTGCAGCTAAGCTTAGCAGGTCACAGCACAGCACAGGGTAGCACAAACTCATACACTTTATCACAGAACTAAGCACAAAGACTCAAAAATTCACACACCAACTCTTGGGCCTAAACACAGAGAAGGGCTTGCTGTTGGAGATTTCAAAGCTTTGCTTGGCAAGTTTATGCACAGGTTGTCACAGCACAACACAAGTCTAAGCCCAGATCAGCTCATGCACTGGCTATGTGCACAGAGCAATACAGCACAGGGAAAACCTGAGCAGCTTATGCACAGGTTGTCAAAAGGGACACATCATACTCTAAGTGCAGCTCAGCACAGATTAGCACAAGCTTATGCACAGGTCTCATGCACAGAGCAAAACAAAAACACACAATTTTACACAAAATGAAACAGCTTGGTGGTTGTGCAGGTTGGCTTATGCAAGTTTGCTAGTGCAGTATGCAGGCATGGTTCACAGATTCAAGATACAGCACAAGGTCACAACATACTCAGCTAACATGCTTACAATTTAACTACCAAGGAGCCACTCATATGAACATTATGATTAGCAGGGGATGCCTCGGTGGCACACACAAGGTTCGGCAGATAACACAGGGTACTACAATATGCTTGTTATGGCTCATTCACGGCTCAACAAGGTCACAGGATTGCTACTCAAGCTCAACAGCTACAGGGGCTGGAGCTGAGCACAGATTATGTTGAAGCTAAGGGTTTGTGATAAACACAGAGCAAGTTGTATCAACTGGGATTAGGCACAAGGTCAACAAGCAAGTATACATGCTATCATTCATTCATTCATTCAAGGTCTAGCATGCTTATCTCAACAGGTTAACATTCAATGAATGAAAATGCTTATCTCAACAGGTTAACAGATTCAAGGTCTAGCATGCTTATCATTCTATGAGTGAAAATGTGGTTAATAGTGAAGGAAATGCTAAGTGCACAGAGCAACTTAGCTCACAGGTTCTGTGGTGTCAACTTACTCAGTTGACTTCCACTGAAGTTTGCTGCTAACCTGTTTGGACTGCTCTGTTAACAATTGCGCTTCCTTGCCTCAGCTTTCACAACAGCTTTGTAGGGACCTGTTTACTCAGCAGAGCAATATCAGTTCCCAGAAGGTGCAAGTTATAGCAGATGGAATGAATTTTAACACTGGCATAAGCAACTGAGAGTGTTTTGGACTGTCACAAGGGGAAAAAGCAATAGTTGTTATGCTTATTGGACTGACAGGGAATAAGAGTCACAAGTGACACTAAGCTACAGGGCAATGATGCTTATAGCTCAGATTACAAAGCTAAGATGCAAATGAGATGAATCAAATGCAAAAACAAATGGATTATACTAAGCTACAGATGTAACAAGAATAATTACACTAAGTGACACTACTAGTTATGATGACTACAAATACAGGGTTATGATGACTACAAGTTACACTACACGTTACACAAGAATAAAAGGAAAATTACAGATGTGATGATGCAATAACAGATAGAATGATAGGTGCAGAAATGTAAAATAAAGAAAGAATTTAAGATAAGTTATACTAATAAAAGACCAAAAGCAATAATGCAAAGTGAATATGTACAGGGGTGAAATGGATTTCAGTGAAGCAAGAAATGGATCAACATGGCACACGCCAAGTCCCCGGCAGCGGCGCCAAAAACTTGGTAGGCTTTAGAATGGTCTATTTTAATGCCTACATGTTAAACCGCAAGTGCACGATATCTACAATATAGAACAGGGCAAATACGGGTCGATCCACAGAGACTTGTGTGGCTTATGTTGATTCTAAGGCTTGGCTTAACTGATTTTTTAGTGAAGGTAACACAACCGAGGTTTTGTTTGTTTGTCGATGCGACTAAGTGAAGGTTATAACAATGATGTAAAGATGAAATACAAACAGTGAGAGTAAAGAGGCACTAGGGTTATCACATCCACCACTAAATCATGCTATGTGTTCAACTAAATAGAGCTTTCTTGTTCCTGTGGCAGACAAGGATAATGTGTCAAAATTATCACCTATCTAAGGAGTTTCACCTAATGATAACTCAATTATCAGCTAAGGTGCCAACCTAGAGCACTAGTTGTCTAATTAAGCACAACTAGTCAAGAGAATGAGCAATTTATCTCTAAGGCTTGAGCTGAAGTATCACCAATGCAGTTTAACCTAACTACAATGTATACTTGGCATGCATTGTGAGAGAAAAACATTGGGTACTAGAATTGAGGATATCTGAAAAATTAAGCACTCAAGAAAACTCAAACACAGTTGAAATCACAACATGAAATTGGGGTTTCACTGAAACCCTAGCAAACTAAACTAAAACATCAAAACAACAAATAACAAATTAAATCTAAATTGCTGCTCTGGCTAACCCAGGCATAAGCATCTCACAACCACAGACTCTCCCTATTTATACTTGCAAAAATCAAAACCCTAATTTACTTCAAAAAATAGAAAAACAATAGAAAACCCTCTCACCCACGTCGCTCAATCCGCTGTCTCCTCCGTCAATCGTCTCTGAATCGACCATGCGGGTTGTTGGTGAAAACCCTAGTTCTAGTTATCTTTAAATTAGCTTCTAGGGTTATGGAGAAGCTAAAAGAGAGATAACTAAACCTAGAGGGGAGGTGAAGGCGGCTGCAGGCGCGTTTGGTGAGGTTGTTGGTGTCAGGGGAAGGGATGGTGGAGGTGGTGATGGCTCTGCACAGAGGTATGGGTGAAGGGTTTTCTCTGAAGAGGGTATGGAGAAGAAAGAGACGATGAAGAGAGAAATGGGGTGTAGTCGATGGGGTATAGGTATAGGGTGTTTTGATGTGAAGCAGGCACATCGAAAAGACGATGCGAAGGTTGGAGCGAGCGTAGGATGAAGATGCGCGAGATCTGAACGGCTCGGGAAGAATCCGGCAGATTTGGTGTTGAGCGGGAGCAACAGAAATGATGTGCAAGGTGGAGCGAGCGTTGGATGCATCGGGTGAGATCCGAACGGCTCGGGGGAACGGGTTCGGATCCGGGTCGTGGCTAGCTTAAGCCCGTGTCTTGTAAGTTGGGTTGCAACCGATGCGCGCGCGGCTTTGGCTTTTCGCTCCATAGACGCTTGTCTCCAATTTTTTGCTCTTTTGGCTCTTCAATTTCTCCGAGATTTATTTATTACCTAAAAACACAAAATTAATTAGTACAAATATTTATTCTTGAAAACAAAGAAAATACAGAATCTGGGATAATATCTGATTTCTGAGCACAAAAGATGAGTTAAATGCCAATAAAAAGGTGTATAAATATACAATATTTGGCACTCATCAGAGAGGGTTCAAGATTGAGGCAGTGATTGAGTTACGCCGGGAAATGGAGGAACTGATGAGGGTTATGGTTGCAGAGAAGGAATTAATTGATGTGAATCTGAAGATTGTGGAGGAAATTGATGAAGAAACAGATGGGTAAAATGGGTTTGTTGTTGCTGTTGATTTGTTGAGAGAAGATGGTGGTCGACGCTATGATTGTGACAAGGAACTGAAGAGAGAATCAAATAGGAATTTGGGATTTCGATTGGAGATTAATCAGGTCTGTGAACAATTGGTTTGTGTTGGATTTGAAGAATACACAGAAGAAGAGAAGATTGAGTTGTTGGTGTTGTTTCAATGAATAGAAGGGTTTGTGGCTCTGAGATGAATGATGGGTCTGCGAATATGGTGGATTTCTGAGATTCAGGTGGAGATTAAAGACCCTCAATCAGTCAAGTAGGGTTTGTGGAAGAGAGTGGTTGTTTGCAGCAATAAGAAGTTGCAGTTGAGATGAATGTTACGATATGCAATTGCAGAGAATGGGAGCAGGTGTTGAAGTGATGCGGTGAAACCTGTTGAGCTGAAACAGCAGTGATGTTGTTGTTTACAAAGTCAAGAAGATGAAGAATGAAGGAGGAGTTGAACTAGAGAAGCTAGAGTATACTTAGAAGTCAGCAGTCAAGGTTGAAATTGGCTGGGGGTAATGAAGTGTAGCTGCTGGTGTTTGAATCAGAGATGAAATTGAGATGAAATCGGAAGAAGAATCAAGAAATGTGTTTATGGTTTCTGCTGATGATCAAGTGATGGAAGATTGTGTTCGAGTCGAAACGTGTAATGGGTTTGCGTAAACTGCAGTTTGCAATACTTTACTGCCGAGATTTGAGGCTGTGGCTGCAACAAACGAAATTGCAGTTTATGTCAGAGAAGAAGTTGAATGCGCAGCTGGTTTTGAGGTTTGAGTGTTGATATACATGAGTTTCTGCCAGTACTGGAGTTGGACAACAAGAAGAGAGAGATGGAAGCTGCAGGTGATGGCAGTGCAAGTTGCGGTGATGCTGAGAGCTACAAGGAAAGATGCTTCAAGGGAAGATGGAGCATGACTCGGTGACTAATGGCGTCTTTATTAGACTGGCAAGGCTGGTTCGTGGAGTTGCGGTGTTAATGGTGCTGAGAATGGCTTGAACTGGACGGAAACTGAGTTGTTGCGTAAGTGAAACTCAGGGTGCAGGCGGTTGAAGCTTGAGGCTGTATAAAAGAAGGTGACGTTAAAGTTGTTGCGTAAGTGAAACTCAGGTTGCAGGGTTAGTGATAATATGCTGCAGAGTAGTCGAGGCTGGTGTCAGTGTTGCTGTCAAGACTGAGGCAGTGGTGAATTGAGTTACAGGGATGGAGTGTTGGTAGGATATGAAGAAGCTATAGAACAAGGTCTGCAATGGCATTACAAATGTTGCAGGTCTGAATTGCAGGCATGTATTGCACTGGCTATATTCAAGGGAAATGGTTAGTGTTGTAATTGTGGCTAGACAGCTATGACTTGTAACAGATGCAATTGAGTTCAGGGACAAAGGCTATGTGCATAAGTATGTTGCAGGCAGTTTAGCTGGTCTTTGTTGGTGCATAAGGACTGGAATACTGAGAATTGATGGTGATGTGTATTGTTATTAGCTGAGACGCGGAGAATGCTGTGTCAGGTGATAATGAATGTGCAGCTGCAAGCAATGGTGCTCGAGAAGATCAGAAAGGAGTTGGAAGACGATGCTCAGAAGGCAAGTCAGAATTGCGTACTGACCAAGCCGAGTGCTAAAGATGCAAGTGCAAAGGATGGTGGATATGGAGCTGAGAGCCGTAGGGAATTGCAGGAATAGAAGGGTGGTCTTGCTAATGTATGCAGCTGAAGAGAAGGATGAATTGAACCTGTTGCAGGTGATTTATAGACGAAAGCAGCAGGAGCTGATTTGCAAGCATGTGTAGCTGTAATTTGTTGGTCTAAGAAGAGAATGGAAGTGCATGAATAGATGTATGTTAGGCTCTGCAGAAATTGAAGATAAAAGGCCTGAAATTGGCTTGGATCCGTCTGTAACAGAAGAAACCATGCCGGGATCGGAGTAAGGTGAGTCGACTCACCGATCCAGTCAGCTGACCCGGTCGACTCAGATGGACCTGGACTGTTCTAACTGGGCTTCATTCATGGGCTAGTATTGGCAACAATTGGCAGGGACTCTATGCACGAGAATTGGACTTCTTGGACACCTATAAAAGAGAAAAGTTATATCTCTTTAGGGGATCTATCTTTTATCTTTTATCTTTGCCTCTACTTTGTTTTCTAGGGTTTAGAACCATGAAAGCTTTTCTTTTTCTTCTTGTTATGAACTCCATGAATATGAGTACCTAGTTTTTATTATTGGTTATGGAATAAGTTGGATTTCCAAATATGGGTTTTAATATGATAAATTAGTTTTGTCTCCATATTATCGATTATGATTTACTATTAATATTGTTACATGATTTGAATGCTTGTTTAGTCGAGTCGCGAATCGATTGAGTTTGCTTTCATCTTTATTGCTAGATTAGGGTTATTATACGCAAAAGTGATAATTCCTGATTGCAAGTAGCATAAATAAGATTATAGTTTGTAGTGATATATTCTTATGATCTTATGTGAACCATAACCTTTGTTAAATCGGATTAGTGCTTTTACACGTTCGATTGCTTTGATTGGCCTGATTTCATAGAACTTAACGCATCTAGGGAATTAAACTTGATTAGTGCTTTTACACGTTAGGTTGTTCTCTAAGATAGAATTCATATTCGCATCTTTTAATGTGTTTGTTGATGACAAGAGGAGATTTATGGGGATATTCTTGCGATCAAGATATTCTAGGGCCTTTGATAAAAGTTGAGATTAAAATATCAATTATAGTTATTGTGTTGAAAACATGTTTGTGATTGAAGACGAAATCCATGACCAATACTTTCTCATCCTTGATTTAATTTGTTTACCTTTATTGTTTGCTTTTATTTAGTTTATTATATAAACCAAGAAACCCCCCCGGTGTTTTATATAGGAAACCGAAACAACTTGACAACCTAAGTCCTCTCTATGGGAACGATCCTTTCTTGCCCTTGCTTCATTATATATTTTGAGTAGTAAGAAAGTGTAATTTATTTTTGACGCATACGACAGCGATCATCGGTCTTGATCAAGATGTTTTCTCCTTATGGAAAGATCGAGTTGGAGGGTTTTTTATGGCACACTCGTGGTCCGAAACGAGGAGATATACGAAGTTTCGCTTTCATTCAGTTCAGTGCCAAAGAGGTATATCATTCATTACTTTTCAACTATCGTGGATCGTTATAGTGTGTACATTCTTTCTAGGAAAACTGAAAATGCTTGAATAGCAATGTAGTATAGAGCGAGCAGGTTCTAAACAATCACTAAGTAATGATTGTATAAACTATAACTAGGGTGTACAATCTGGTGCACATGTGCACATGGGAAAAAGATTGACTTGATAAGATTATGCTGCATAGATGCCTAGGTGTACAAACTAGTGCATGCCTAGGTGTACAAACCGGTACACGTGTAGAAAAACGACTCTGTAAGCTTATATTTGTGTTTCCGGTTTGTGTACATTTTGTTTTTGAATTGTTAGTGTGCACATGTTGATTTTAATGTTGTTTTTGCTATCAGAATTAATTTGTTGAAACCATGGCTCAAAGTTGGTTCTGTTGTAGGCGATAGCTCATTATGTTTTAAGCCCGGGGACATGTATGACAAGCAGATGATTGAGAAGAGTAAGCAACTCAACTGTTCTGGCTAGCATTAATGCTTGCAATCTCTTGAAAGCTTGAGAAAGGCTCTTAAGGAGATCAGTTCCACATGCGCCAAACAAGAGTCTTTCTCAAGCTTTACAGTTATGGTAATTATATTGTTAGTATGCCAATAAATTGCAGATAATAAGAAATGAAATTGGCTTCGAATCGATTAATCTGATGGTTTCAGACTGATTCATTCAGGGACCTGCCACTATTTAAGAAATGCAATGGATTTTCAAAGCAATTGTTTTACACTTGTTTTGCTGGGTAGTTTATCGCTCCTACAAAATATTGTGTAATTTCTCGCTCCTACAAAATATTGTGTTTTTTTACTTTCTATAATGTATCTATGACCTTGTTGATTTTGGTATGCATATTCGGTCAGGTTTTGCACTACATTTTTTCAGATCGTTGTTTTATGTTGCATGACCAGTAAAGTTAACTAGTTATAGATACATCACCCAAATAACAATTATGATAAGGAGTCTATGACGAGGAGTCGGTTTCCTTTATGTGGAGAGTCTAAACTGGTGTACAAACTGGTGCACCAGTCTATTTCCTATGAGAAGTAGCCTGTTTGTGGGTAAGAATGCTCGATTTCATCCATATTTTGTAGGTGTGTACATACTTGTGCACCAGTGTATTTTTCATGAAAAATGTGGGTATGAATGAGCGAATGCATGTGAGTTTTATATGTGTGTACAAAGTAGTACACATGTGAAAATAATGGCTCCACAAGCTTATGCTTGGTATCACTATATAGACTTGTCATGCTTTTGATCAGATAATCCTATTCTAATTTGTTTCCACTTTTGTCTGACAACGAACGTGCCAAATAATTGGTGAGCTTCCACGTCTAACCTGATTTGAATGTTTTACCGCACTGACAAAGAGAGGTGTGTTTTATAATTCTAATATGCTGGTCTCCTTGGTCTGATCTTAGTTCAGTCTTACATAATGCTCATAAAAATGATACCGTGTAAGCCTAGTGATCTTCAAAATGCAATAAAGGATGCTTTATTCTAGCAGTGCATGGTTTGTAGAGTTGTCGATTTAGCTTGACAGTGTCTCTTGGCAGTTAGGTTACCATCCTTCTATAAATGTACATATTGGTGCACTTGGAGTGCAAGTGTACATATTGGTATGTTGTTCGTATCACTGAGATACCCTAATGGGAAAAGTAGGCCAATTGACAGAATCTGTAGATGAGTCGACCTTTGTCAGACTATATAATCCACCATGGCAGAATATCTTGAGTACTCTCTTGTTATGGTAGTTATTGATCAACACTTTGTTTTTGTTGTAGTTACTGCATTCAATGTAGGAGAAGGTTTAGAAAAGCATTGCGAGATAAATGAGGTGTATTACCTGAGAAGGGACATCGCTAAAATGCTACTGAAGACAGTAGAGGAGACAACTGATGATATGTAAGCAACACTTATCATCTTTATTCTACCACTTTACATATTTATGTTTGTTTAGGATCCGACGAAAAGAATTTGGGTTCTGAACTGGCATAACGTATATTATTTGGAAGTAGATTTGCACTCGGACAACCATAAATGCCTTAAATTGTTCAAGAAAGTAAGTGCATTTCTAATTATAATAACTTTGATCAATTTTTATGATATTTTGATACTACATCTGTGTGAACCTTGTATTGTTGGAGTTTGAGTAGAGTGGTACGCTAGCTTTCCTAAATAACAAGACTCTTCTAATGTTGTAGATAAACATCTATTGGAAAATATCCAGAGCCTAAATTAGGCGATAGATAACGACTGGCATTCCTCTGAATGTAACAATACATGGAGCCTAGATTTGGCGATAGATAGGAGTTTCCAAAATTGGCTCAAGCCCACTCTAGGACTCTTAATAAAATTTAAGTGAACAAGCTTTTTTCATTTCTTAGATGTTGAATCAGTGATGCTATGAGTCAGTGACTGTTGGTTATGACAGAAATTACATGTGTACATATTGATACACCTGTAATACAAGTGTACATTGTTGTGCACATGTGACAGAAATTACATGTGTACTTAATAGCGCACCTGTAATACAAGTGTACATTGTTGTGCACATATGACAGAAATCACAAGCTGGTGGACATATATTGCATAAGCTTATGTAGGCGTAAATTTCCAGTTATTATTAGGATTTTCAAATTTAATTTTATTCAATTTCCAGTTCACCTCTTTGATGATGTTTTTTTTGTACCGACTATATGAGGTGTATTTTCTTGTACACCATTTCTTCTCTTTGATTACTAATATAAGTTTTATTCTTTGTAGGTGAATTCATTGGTGTAGAATATTCCTAAATGAGCAAACTATTGATGTGTTGTGAAACGGAAGTTGACTGTCACTTGGAAACACTTTATTTAACAAGTATCCAGGTAGCCGACAGTTGCGTTTCTATTCTCCATGTTCTTATTTGACTTCTTCAGGTAAATTCAAGTATGAAATCGTTATGCCTAATGTTACAAGTTTGTTTACAAATTCGTAACCTTGTAGTTTGTCATCTTAACTGAATCTGGAATACTTCCCGAACTGATTTTGATCTCTTGGTACAAAACTGGTGATATTGTTTAGAAAAGACCGCCACTTAGAAGTAGGTGAACTAAGTCTATAGTAACATGAAATAATTGATGTTATAGTTGTAAACATGTTGATTGTTAATGCGTACATAGATGTGCACCTGTTGATTGTCAATCGTACAACACTGTATACCCTGATGCACCTTTGATATCAATTTTTTTTTTGGTTTTATGTATTAAATTTAGAGACTCATAAGCTAAAAATGATAGGGCGCCCAAGCATATCACATGGTTTGCGGAGGTTGATGGTTCAAATCCATTTGAGTTTAGATGTGATGTTTATACAATTTGAATAAGTGTGTACATACTGGTGTACCGGTTTAATTCCCATGAAATAGATTTGATTTGTGCCACGTTTTGTAGGAGCACCATTGTATTTTTTCATGGAAAATAGGTTTGGGTGGATGTACGAATGATCGATTTAATGCATGTTTTGCAGGTGTGTACATATTGGTACACCTGTGTAATTCCCATGAAAAAGTAGGTTTGTTGTAGCTACGAATGATCGATTTTATACATGTTTTGCAGGGGTGTACATATTGGTGCACTAGTACATTTTCCATAAAAAAAAAAAAGGTTTGTGTGTAGCTATGAATGATCAATTTTATATAAGTTTTGCAGGGGTGTATTTATTAATGCACCAATGTATTTTCCATGAAAAAGTAGGCTTGTTGTAGTTACAAATGATCGATCTTATCATGTTTTGCAGGGGTGTACATATTGGTGTACTAGTGTATTTTTCATTAAAAAAGTATATTTGTGTGTAGCTTTGAATGATCGATTTTATATATGGTTTGCAGGGGTGTATTTATTAATGGACTAGTGTATTTTCCATTAAAAAGTAAGATTGCATGTGGTTACGAACAGTCGGTTTTATGCATGTTTACAGGGGTGTACAAGTGGTTTACCTGTGTAATTCCCATAAAAAGTAGGTTTGTATATGGTTATGAATAATTGTTTTATGCACGTTTTGGATGTGGTTACAAATAATAGATTTTATGCATGATTTGCAAGGGTATACATATTAATACACTAGTGTACTTTCCATGAAAAAGTAGATTTGTGTATGGTTATGAATAATTGGTTGTATGCATGTTTTGCAGGGGTGTACGTATTGGTGTACAATGAAGAAGTATGCCAGAGTGTTTGAGTGACTAATTTCATGCATGTTTTTTAGGTGTGCAAAATGGTGCAAATGTGAAAAACTGATTTCATAAGCTCATGGATTTTTTGGGCATGAGTACTTTTTTTTTTTTTGTACACACCCGTTAAAGATGAGCGACAATTAAATTTTTTAAAAACTGAAAATTATATAGTCATATGGGTACTCCTTTTGTAGATTTTGAAAATATCTTTCCGAATAAATAAAGTTTGTGAATTTCGGACGGGTGGTGCAAAAGATAAATCATTTTTAAATATTTTTTATATTATTTGAAATTGCTGACATCATTATGAATCATTTTGGACTAAACTGTAAATATTTGGACTAAATTGTAAATCAGGAAGGTTATTTGTGTATTTTTCATATTTTAAATAATTTTTGGACTAAATTGTACCTAGTTAACTCGGGATGGACTAATCCATACTTTTTGATGCGTTTTTGGACTAAACCGTTTTTTCCCCTATTTACAAACATTATAAGCACATGTAGCTCGTAGAAAAAGTCGCATACAAACAAAACAAAATTCTTAAGAAACCTGTTATAGGGGCGGAAGGAATCATTAGAGGGGCGGATGCATGATAATAATGTCTCTCTAGTTGGTTAGGGGGTATCCTACTGGTAGTGTAAATTGTCTAGATTATCCTTTTAACTTTAAAAGACGGAATTGTCCTCCACAGTTTTTAAACTTAAATGAAGGATGAGAAGAAACAAACCCTCTTCTTCTTCATCTTCTCTTCACCTCCATGGCCGACCTCCAACCGGAAAAATCAACGGGAATGAGTTATATGGGTTTGTTTTGAAAAACCCGGTTAGGGTTTACTTAATTTTGTTCGATTTAGGTTAAATTTCTATAGAAAATTAGGGTTTTAGATGAAAATTTAAATTTTAAATTCTGGGTTCACGTGAGTTACGGTTGATTTTCTTTCAATTACGAACCGTAATGGAAGATTTTGACGTTGTTACGGTTTATAAGAGTCCAATTACCAACCGTAGATTAGTAAATCTGAAAATTTAGTGCAGTTACGTTTTTTTTTTTTGCAACCGTAACTTCACTTATGGTTGGTGTCGACACCACTTTTATGAACCGTAATATAGTTACAGTTTGTATTTGTATCAACCATTATCAACCGTAAATGTTTCTGAGGCTCAAATAGATGTTTATGGTTCAAATTTTTAGTTGAGATACCAACCGTAGTTTAGTTGCGGTTGGTCTCGATCCTCAGCTTACAAACCATCTCAAGTTTTTTTTCTACCAACCGTAACTGGTTTTACGATTGAGTTTTCCCCAAATTTAACCAGTTACTGTTGGTAGTTCATCAGTTACGAACCGTAACTCCCACTTACGTTTGGTTACGTGAACAATTCCAACCATAAGCATCTCTGAAAATGTAAAAGTTTTGGTCTTTTAGATAATTTTGAGCAACAAAAAGCTAATTGGAGCTGAGTTAGAGGTATACCTAGTCATATATAGATTCACACATCTCAATTTATTCAATGGATTCACTCATTTTGGTTGATTGAATCAAAACCTAGGGTTTCAAAAATATCACAAATTTTTTTCTTTTTTTCTCCTCTACACTTTTTTCCCTCTAAAACTAATCTGATTTTGTTTTAGAATAAATATAATTGAAACTTAATTATCAACACTAAACTAGATTATCAACACTAAACTATGTAAGGGTTAGTCATTATCAAAAAAATGATTGACAAGAGATTTTTAAAATTACCATTTAATGACCCTTTTTGTCCTATTATATCCGCCCCTCTAATGATTTCCTCCACCCCTATATGTTTCATTCTTAATCTTTCACATAAACCCAATTTCTCATCGGCCACCACCCGTTGTTTCATATGGACCAAGCTTAATTTTCTTACCAAAAACTAATGGACCACTATAATTTTTTTTTTTAATACGAAAAGAGATTTTATTGATTAGACAGTATTACACAGACAGATTATCATCTGTCAATGCAGTCTCCAGCCAAGATGGCCTTACATCCATCCATTCTTTTAAAATTGAAATTGAAAGAGCATGCTTAGCAAGAGAATCTGTTGTATTGTTTGCATCTCTATGAACTGAACTACAAATCCAAAAATCAAAATCTTTCAACAAGAATTGGCAATCTTGAATAATATTGTTGTGTAACCAAGCAACTGCTCCTGCTTTTCCATTAATGGCATTGACAACATTTTGACTGTCTCCCTCCAAGTGAAGTTTTCTAAACCCTTTAGCTGCTGCCCATTTGATCCCTTCTAATGCTGCCAATGCTTCCGCCTCCTCGGGGTCTAATGCTTTGATTGGTGCACTTCTAGCTCCATTGGACGTACCTGCATTATTTCTAGCTATTAGTCCCAGGCCAGCATTATTGTTATATCTACAGAATGCGGCATCAAAATTAACTTTTATCACATCAGGATCTGGCCTTTCCCAAATTCTTGAGACAACATTATATCCATTTCCATTTCCTGTGTTCATCATTGTTTGGGTTCTATACCAATCATTTATGTGAGAATTCACATTTCTGATAACAATGGAACCATTCACCTGCAAATTTTCAAAGACAACATTGCATCTGTGTTTCCAAATTTCCCATATAATAAAACAAAATTTATTAAATTGTGGTATATTACTGGGCCTAGCTTGCAAATCATTATCAAACCAAGAAGCAATCCATTGATAGATATCCTTACCTTGTATATTCAACAAAAGATTTATATCAATAGTTCTTAACACATTCACAGTAGTAGGACATTCTAAAAACAGGTGCTGTAAGGATTCAACAGGATTACAACATAAGGGACAACAAGAATCAATGTTGGTATTATGTTTATAAACATATTCTCTAACATGTAAGCACTTATGTAAAATTTTCCATAAAAAATGTTGTATTTTTATTGGAAGATTAGTTTTCCATAAGGCTTTCCAATGAATAGGAGTTCTCAAAGAGGAGGCCTCATTAGTATCATTCAAGATAGCTCTATAGGCAGACTTAATAGAGAAAAAACCATCTCTAGCAGGAATCCATCTAATTCTTTCCATACTATTATAAGGAATCTTAATTCTAAGAATAGCATCAAGCGTATTCTTGTCAAACGAGCTTGCGAGTTTGAAGATTCAGTCTTAGTATCACTGTCAATAAGTTGAGAAACTCTCTGCATATTAGCTGACACTAAATTAGATCTAGGTGGAGAATTCAGAGATGGAATCCATTTATCTTTCCATATAGATATCTTTGAACCATCACCTACTTCCCAGCAATAGTACTTCCTAATTGTTTTAATTCCTTCACGAATTCCCCTCCAAACCCAACTGCCCTGTTCATTCAAAACATCAGTTAAAGGATTAAAACCAAGAAAGTATTTGTGTTGTAAAATAGAAGAGCACTGAGAAGAAGGGTTTTCTAACATTCTCCAAGCCAGTTTAGCTAGTAAAGATTGATTCAAGATTTCAGATTGTCTAATGTTAAGACCTCCTAACAAAGATTCGATTGATATTTTTGGCATTTGAACTTGACTTGTTGATTTTTCGTTTAGGTTAAATTTGTAAAAAAACGAAATCATGCAATTCTCTTCCATTTTTTAGGGTAGTAACCTTTACCATTATCTTTTTATTACACCAAAAATCTCTCGAACAACATCAATTTTATCGTTAACCATCCATCTTCGTTGATTGAGAAAAATAGATTTCCAAGTTGGTTACAGCAAGCATGGTCGCACGGCTTTGAAAGCCAAAGTGGGGTTCGCCAAGAATCTATCAACTAGGGGCCAAGGCATATCATGCAAAGATTCAATCTTACTCCTATGAAGTTTTTCATAAAGTCAGGGCCAAGACCGACCAAGTTAGGTCGTCTTGGAAAACGCGCCGGATATCAAACTTATCTTCAATCTCGACCACTCCTCTTTGAAGAGCCATTCTTTGAATCATTTAGAAATTTCCCATGCTTGGTTTCGGCAATTTTGTTATTCTCAGTCCAACTTCACCAGTTATCAACCCTGGTCAGAGTCAATTTCAGCAACTAAATGCTATTCGATACTTCCACAGTTATCAAAGTTCTGCTATCTTTCGTGGATCCACGATCCACATTCCAGACATCAATCATGTCAAACATGCTTGCGGCGGCGTTCACAAACTCATGGGCGGTTATGATTTTGGCTAATGACTTGTATAAATTTCACAATCTCAACACCTTCTTCGCTTCCTCCCAAGATCAACCTCATCTCCTTCGCTTTGTGACCGAAACAAGTTCGGTGAAAGATGAACAACATGGTCCAAATCAACAATGAAGAACCGAGGCAACTCCACAGAGGAGAGACTTGTCAGGAGTACTACAACGTCCCTAGGATAAAGAAATGGAGCACAATCCTCGCTGAAGATTTACATCTCAAGACCCTTGTCGAAACATGCTTGAGGAATGAGAGATCAATCAAGTAACACGTGAGTAGTGAAAGATCGCTCGGCCCATGATATTACAACACCTCCGTCACTGAGCAGGCCAGATCCTGGCATCTCATCAATGTAACACCTCCGTAGTCACCGAGAGCAACAACTTCCACTCCTTCATCGGGACGAGGAACCCGAGGGGCGAGAGGAGGACCATCTCCCATGAATTGATGGAAAAGCAAGAAGTTCTTGTCGGGACTCAAACGGATATGGCGCAACTCGGAAAAAAGAGGTACTCACTTTTCTTAAGACATTAACGATCGATTTCCACATGACCCGCAACAGCCCACGAGCCAACAAGGAATGAATTCAACGCGACCGGAGAAGGTACAATGGCAAATGAGCGGTTCATGTCATGGAGGCTCCCAGATTCCCCACAACGATCTTCCTCGAGTCAATAGTTTCACTGGGTTCGGGCCGGTCCTGTCATGGAGGCTCCTAAGACGGGACTCGATCCTCACAACGATCTTCCTCAAGTCAATAGTTTCCTTTATGAACCAGAGGCCGGTGGATCGGGAAGCTCAGTGGAAAGTTTATGCAAACTTTCACATCTCTCAAGAATCAAATTTCTTGCTAAACCAAGAGGAAGGTCACGACAGTCACCGCACGCATCAAGGATTTCAAGACGACCCTTATCTACACTGTCTTCATTACTCTCAAGATTCTCAGGACATCCAAGGCTCTCGGGGAAAGGTCATTTGACGGACATTACGGGAGAGAAGCTCCGTGGAAAGAATCGACAAGTTCGTTGCATCCCACTCCCCATGTGGGCGTCAATTCAGGAAGAAGACCGACTTGCATCATTGAGGGCTGGATGCGCTGACGAAACATTCTTCTCCATGCGTGAAGCCACAAACCCACGTTCACACGAGAGGAGGAACATTTATCAGGGAATGCTACAACAGCAACGAACCACAGAGCAAGTGCTAGATGCTCCATAAGATGGCACCAACTCTACAACTAATGACCTCCTAATTCTTTAGGCGAGCAATTCTCTTCCATTTTTAGGGTAGTAACCTTTACCATTACCTTTTTTATTACACAAAAATCTCTACGACAATCGGTCATCAATTTTATCGGTGATATTTTTGGCATTTTGAAAACAGCCATATGATGGTTTGCTAAAGTGCCTAGGACGATTGTATCGGGGTGGTCTTACGGTTGATTGAGAAAAATAGATTTCCAAGTACCAAGCCAACACGTCAAAGAATCTATCAACTAGGGGAGCAAAAGATTCAATCTTACTCTATCCACCCGATACTTATCTTGAAGAGCCATTCTTTGAATATTTAGAATTCAGATTTGTTATTTAGAGTTATCCCGCACTTTGCAACTAAATGCTATTCCAGTTTATCAAAGTTTAAGATCAACCCCATCTCCTTCACTTTGGCTTCTTAATTGCTCTCCTATGATTTTGGCTAAGGCAACAGCTTCATTAGTTCTAGCTTTAGAACTAAGCAATCATCTGCAAAAAAGAGGTGAGAAATAGAAGGACTGGTTTTTGAAACAGTAATACCATGAATTTCACATTTTCTTTCAGAATCATAGAGAGCTCTTGACAAAGATTTCATGCAAAGAATGAATAGATATGGAGACAAGGGATCACCTTGTCTCAAACCTCTTTGAGTTTTATAAATTTCTCCAGGGGATCCATTAAGGAGAATAGAAGTAGTCACGGTGGAGATACATTGATGTATAAGAGCACACCAGTCATCAGAGAAGCCTAAACTTTTCATAGAATCAATCAAGAAACTCCATTCTACCCTATCAAAGGCCTTGGACATATCTAGTTTAATAGCCATCCAAACATCATGTTTCTTAGTTTTTTTCATAGTGTCAATTAGCTTATGTGCTATAACAATGTTATCAGTAATCACTCTACCAGAGAGGAAAACAGTCTGAGATGGGGAAATTATCCTATCAAGTAAAGGCTTTAGTCTATTTGCCAGCAGTTTAGAGATTACTTTATAAGTGACATTACATAAACTAATAGGTCTAAAGTCTACTGGGCTAGTAGGATAGTTTTTTTTTAGGAATCAAAGTGTTAAAATTATGGTTTATCTGCTTTAGGATATGTTTAGAATGGAAGAAAGACTGAACCATCTTAACAATATCATCACCAACAACATCCCACATCTCCTGATAAAATCCAGGAGGATACCCATCAGGACCAGGCGTAGTCCATGGTTGCATGCTAAATATGACATTTTTAACTTCAATACTATCTGGGATTCTAGTAAGAGCAATATTATCAATATCACAAATGCAAGGAGAAACTGTATCAAAATACTCATCGGAAGGGTCATCGGGAAATGAAGTTCTACTCATATTAAAGAAATGCTCTTTAAGGGTGACAGCTATGTCATTCCTATCAATAACCCAAACATCCATAGAATTTTTCAGAGTGTCAATATTTGTTCTCTTTTTCCTGAAATTTACTTTATTATGAAAGTAGGAATTTTTCAGAGTGTCAATATTTGCTCTCTTTTTCCTGAAATTTACTTTATTATGAAAGTAGGCAGTTTTTATATCTCCATTTCTAAGGTCTTCATCTCTATTCCCTTGTTTCCAGAAATCAGCTTGAGCATCAAGCCAATAAGAAAGTTTTTCCTCAAGGTCTTCTAGGGATTCATTCTGATTGCCAATACTATTACCAATAGAAAGAGCTTCAATTTGGGCCTTAGTCTTAGATATTTGGGTGTTTATATTTCCAAAACTATGGTGATTCCAATCTCTCAAATCCTTTTTAGTATGATGTTGACTTCTAGTAACTCTATAAGCATTAGAGCCAGGCTCCGAGTCCGTCCAATTATTTTTAATGACCTCTTTACAGGAGGGATCTTTAAGCCAGGTCCTATTCATTCTAAAAGGCTTATAAGTGTTATTATGAGCTCTGTCAGTAATAAGAAGAATAGGGCAATGGTCACTAGCTAGGGGTATTAAATGAAAGCAGGTTGAGTTAGGAAAATAATTCATCCAACTTAGATTATAAAGGACCCTATCAAGTCTTTCTAAGATCAGATCATAACCAGATCTTCTATTTGTCCAAGTAAAGGGATTCCCAACAAAGGACATACTATGCAGACCATTAGTGTTTAACAGCCTATTAGAATCATCTAAAATAGACTGAGAAATTAAGTTACCCCCTTCCTTTTCATCTTGAGTGAGAACAAAGTTTAAATCACCTACAACAATTCAAGGCAAAATTTAGGTGACCAGCAACATTACTCATATAATTCCATTGAGTATTTCTCATAGAGTCATCCAGAGCACCATAAATAAAAGTAAAGAGAGAATGATTGGTTCTGGCATCAATTCTAATTTTGCAGTTTATAATTTGTAGTTCAATTCCCTCCTTCCACATCAGACAAAGACCACCAGATAATCCTATTGGTTCGACTAGGACATATTAGGATATTTTAAATTTGAAGTATAATTTTTCATTTTCTTGGCAATGTTTTTGGTTTCAATCAAGAAAATGACATCTGGGTCATTAGATCTAACAAGGTCTCTAAGATGGTTTCTAGTGTTTTTATTACCAAAACCACATACATTCCAAGACAAGAATTTCATGATTGCAAGCAAATTGACAAAAGAATTCAAAAACAAGAGTTTAAAACTATGTAATAGATTAAAGGGATTTTTACCTCATTCTCCCCACCAGTGATTCCAGATTGTTTGTCCAACTGTATGGTCTGAGCTGTTGTCTGATTATCTGACTCACCATCAATGTTATTTGCATCACCATTCTCCTTTTCAATATCTGTAACTCCTTGATTGTTACCCCCAGACCTTTGTCTCTTGCCGAGCCTAGGTTGTGATTCATCTGAGACAGCTTCAGTAATAATATTGATAGCAATCCCATCTTTTGGAGGAATAAAAGTGTTGATTTTGCCATTCCACCTCGAGTTCTGATTAGGAGCTATCGAAGCGCTGGGTCTAGCAGCAATTACTTTCTTCAACCTACCAACACCTCCAAATGGTAATGGCTTATTGTGAAGAGCTTCCAAATAGACAGCAACATCTTTACAAGCATCTTTAACATGATTAATGATGTGGCATTTTGGGCAAAGTTTTGTAGGTTGTTTTTCATAGAAAAACCTTACCCATTTTGTTACTCCAGAAGCCGTGATAGCTAGAACACCCCTCCTTAATGGTGTTAAAAGATTAATCTTGACATTGACTTTCACAGGGACCCCTCCTACTGGAACATCATTTTTTGGTTCAATAGCTAAAACTTCTCCCATGAGCTTACCTATTTCTTCCACTGCTTTCACATTCATATGTTCTGGTTGTAGATACTGAAGTTGAATCCAGTATGCTTGTTGAGACCAGTCTAGTTCTTGATGACTTAAACCATGGAAGTAATCATAAAGGATAACCAGATGCCCAACTATATTCCAAGGTCCTTCTTCAATCACTTTATCCACCATCTCCTTGTTTTTCAACTTAAAGATCATTACATTTGGATCCACTTCAATAATTTTAACATCTTCTAGAGGAATAAAATTCCAAGTGAATTGGTTGTTTTTTTCTAGTACTCCATAAGACATTCTTCCTTTAATGATAATCTTCCCAATCAAACAAAAATCCCATTCCCCTGTACCTTCTATAGCTGAGGTATCTCCCTGGTTGAGGATGATTGTGTCTTCAGTGGCATTCAACTCTAAAGTTGCCTTCCTGAATCTTGCAGCCAAATCCACAACTTCAGTGTTCTTGTTGGTATTAGTTGCTTCAGAAACTTGGTTATCCGCCATTGTTTGGTAATTACTTTGACAATTCCAAGGGTTAATATTTTGTGACTGGTTGAAGAGATGATAAATACACATATCATTAGGGTTTCTTGAAATAGATTCCAATTGATATCCCTGAGAATACGACATGGAGATAATCTTGGGATTGGTTGAAACAGAAAAGGAAAGTGTATAGCTGTTGATTGACCAAAGAAGAAAGAGGTATTTGAACTTTTCAAATTTGAAACGGCTGTTTGATTTTGTGTATATGCAGCTTTCTCGAGCTAAGTTACTCATCATTGAATCAGTGAAGCATCAAGTTTTTGAATCGGTGATATAACATGTTCTAACCATGGAGATGCAAATAACATTGAGATCAGTATGATAAATCGAAGCTTCCACAAGCAAAGGAACAACAGTAGCCAACGCTATTACCAAAACAGAAATCTAGGCCAACGCCATTATGAACAAACAATCTGTAAAACACAAGGGGAGAAGAATTAAAATTAGTTATCCATAAATTTTGCAGAAGAAGTTTTAATTTGATAGGATGAAGATGGAAAGAAATTAGTTAAATACCCAATTAAGATGTAATTCTATTGTAAAGGATTGAACAAATGAAAAGACGACGATTGAAATATACTCTGGAACATTCTCAATTTCGAAAATTTTTGAGGTCTGCAAATAAGAAAACACACTGGGTAAGCAGAAATGATTAGATCATCTTAAAAATCAGAAAACAAAGAATGATTCGAAGGAAACCAGATAATCAGAAAGAAAATCAGAGGTTCATAGATTGAGAAATTAAAAAAAAACCGAGTTGAATCAGATCGCCCGATTCGCAGGGAGGAGAGAGAAAACATTTAGTCACTAATTGTCAATGACTTGGGACCATTATAATTTAATGCCCACGGTATGGGGATTAATCTCATTATGCCTAGCATGGACTATATAAGTGCAATAATTAACACTAAAATTAATATTTCCAGTGGTAATAAATATTTCCAGTGGTAATAACATGAGCATAAGAAGGAAAACCTTACCTCCTCTGGTAGGTAGGTAACAATGCTACTATCCATCCGTAAAGTATACGTTTACTCCATCATCAGAATTATGAATTCCGATGCTTTTGTAGTTTTGTTGTATAAAGTTTTCTATTAATGATTAAATACCGAAACAATACCCGTTGAACCTACACGAAGAATTCAGGAGGAATATCTATCAGTTTTCAGTCATGACCTAGCTCGCCTTTTAGGCTGCTGCTTTAAAGAGATTTGATTGGTTCAAAGGGAAAAGGGGTCGGCAGACAACAAAATGGGGCATGACCGGAGTATATCTTTGCGACTTTGGAGCAATTTGATTGGCCGATGGGAAAGGGGGCCGGCAGACAGCAATATGGGACATGGCCGGTCAGTGATAGGCGACGCAAGTTAGAGCAAACCGACCGGCCAAGTGGCTCGGCCACGCCCCTCTTGCCGCTGCCTCTATTTGTCACAGTTTTCCTTTATTTCTTATTTTTCAACTTTTGGTAGGATGCTGCTCCTACTAGTTCCATGATGGACCGATTTCCTAGTTTGCCTAGGTTTAGTCTCGACCAATAGGGATCGAGATATTGTGCAGCCGTTTAGGGAAAAAACCTAATTTTTGTAAATTGATAAAATTATGTCAGAAGAATTGAACTTTGTGAGCTGACACAAAATTAATCAATTTTGGTGAATTTTTCACGTTGGTATAAAATCACTAATTTTTATCTTGGAGAGCAGCGCAACTTCGCGCATCTTTGATTGAGTACCTTCATGCACATATTAATCCTGACACTTCGGGAAATTCATGTTACTCATCCGAGTGTGAACATTAATTGTCATATCATGTCAATATTAAGAGTTCAGCTGGGGAACATAGCATAGGATAGATACTCAGCAAGCTCTGCATTAGTGAATAATGCAGATGGGAGCTTAAATGAAATTCATTCTAATAAATTTCGTAAATATTGAATTACATAGTTCATATGTAAGCATAGAGATATAGACGCTCATCAACTTCTTCAGAGCTCTACTTCTTTGCAGAAAGCAGGCACACAAGTATGGAGTTTTACGATTTTAACCCTGAACTAAAAACCATCATCAACAAACATCGATTTCAATTATCTTTTGTTAGGGTTTTCAAAAATTAATCTCTTTGAATATATATGTGATTAGTTTGTATGTCGTACAGTATTAGTGATCCACTGTGATGATGTGATAACAACGCTTATCAATTAGGGGATATGATGTTGTTGTTGCTGATGTACGATCAATGAATGGAATGAGATTAACAAGCTTTTACGAGTCAGTGAAGGATTAGAATGAATGGTTTTGTATTGGAAACCAGTTGAAGATTTTTGACAAAAGTAACATGTTGCAGGGGTTGTTGTTGGTTGGGTTTGATGAATGGCTGTAAATGATATATGATTTATTGTTGTAATTTGTTAATTGCTGAGAATTGCAGGGAAGGAGAAATTGCAGAGGGTCAAAAGTACATTCCAAATTCATCTTTGCCAAGTCATGCACACATGGTGTTTGTAAAAATGCATAAATAATTGACTCTTCTGGGTCTGTGGGGTTATGTTTGTCAAGGATTAGAGGTCGATTGAAGAATGACACGGAATCAACGAGCTGTAATCGGTGAGACCCTAATTGTGTATTTGAAATACATTTTTTTCTGCTTTATATCTTAAAGGCTGTCATACCATTTTCTTTGCATGCATCAGGACGGGGCGAGGCAAAGACGAGCACACCAAATTAAAAATCCTAAGCGACCGGCGAGGTGAAGCCAAACCATACCAAATCAAAAATGCATCATGACGGAGCGAGGCGAAGCCACATCATACCAAATAAAAAATATGGTTAAAAGAAAAAGATGCCCGTGCTTCAAAAATCCTAATCGACAGGGAGAGGCGAAGCCGATCCACACCAAATAAAAATTACTAAGCATGTATCGGGACGGGGCGAGGCGAAGCCGAGCTACGCCAAATCAAAAATGCCAAGCATGCATCGGGACGAAGCGAGGCAAAGTGGTTTCGGGTCCGCCCGGTGCTTAGCATGGACACAAAATCTAGTTTATATAAAGGTCGGTTGTGATAATCTGCGGACGTGGATGTTTTCATAAACCAATTACAACAATCGGCATACATACATGTTTATATTGGCCGAGTGTAGCCTATAAAACATGCAGAAAAATTTAGCATTTTCTTTAACCAGAATCGGTTTACATGAATGTCCACATCGACTGGTTCCGGGTTGATATTCATCAACCACAAATAACATCAAGAAAAATCGGCCAACATGTATGTGCATATTAACCGATTGTTCAGATTCGGCTAATATGGATATACACGTCTGCCGATTCTGGACAAATCTAGAAGAATAAAAGTTTTGAAAAATTTCAACTTTGAATGTATGAATCAATCAGAAACGTAATTATTGATTAAGTTTTTAAGTTTTAATAGTGAGGGTAAATTAGTACTTTTGCCTTTTTAGACACCCTTTATCCCTCGCAGCTAAATTGGTGAAGAAAATGGTAGGCTCTAAATAATTTCTTTAGGCCCCAAACTAGCCACGAATTTAAAATGCAACTTAGTTTGGATAGTTTATTAACTTTGATTACTTTTTCTATTTGATTTTTGTTAAAGGGAAAGCAAAAATGGATCCGAGGAGAGCGAAGTTGTTGACTCGTTGATTAGAACCTATTCAATATTTTTTTCTAACTCGGACCAAAATACCTTTACTAATACACAATTCATTCAAACGCTCACAATCCATTTACATTTGTTAATCTAATCTAGGGCTTAAATCTCAATATACCGACTCCCCCACTGGTTCACCACTATCGTCACCACCACAAACACCGATATATTGTTGGAGAAAATGAGTTAATTGTTTTGGTTTTATGGTCTTGGTGAGAATTGAACTTAGGACCTTTGGGTCTCTAAGAGCACTTACTCATTTTCTTATGAGTGAATGAATTAGAACCTTTAGTCCCACATTGGGTATAACTAAAGAGGAGTTCCACTATATAGCTATTCCTTTATGGATAGTTAGTCAAACAATGTGGGTGGAACGAGTGGGGCGAAATATTTTTGCTATCACTTAGTCTTAGGGATCGGGCTCGTGCCTGCGTCGTGGACATGGATCAATCAAGATCTATCACTTGGACAAAATGATTTTAAATTATTTCCTTAAATATTTTACAATCAAAATAAATTTTGTCTTAATGTGGTGGGAGCTTCGACCCGGGCGCAATATATTTTATTGCCTAGTTTAAACTATGATGACATATTTTCGACATTGATTTCTTTCCAAAAATCAAATTATACTGGCATAAATTCGAGTTAATGCCATAGTTGTTTTTCTGTCTGTTTTACTCCTTATTGCCTTGCATGGCGTAAGGAATTGATTCTCCATCAATTGCATTTATCGCACCTCTCCCTTTTCTGCTATAAAAGAGACTCGAAACTTTCATTTCAATTTGTGTCCAGAAGAGCTACTATCCTCTTCTTTTCGTCTCTCTCCCTCTGTGTGGTCTTTTCTTTTCTTCTGTGCAATTCTTTGTTGAGTTCGTAAGAGTAGGCAAATCTTGTAGTGCTAACGAGTGCTTGCATCGAGCGATTTTATCCTGGATATGACTTGACCACAGGGTATAGGCATCACTCATTCTTGAGGCGTACCGGTCAACTATCGTGTTAAAGACAGCGTGTTGAACACGTGACTCTGTCCTCTGTTTTCTATCAATTGAGTGTTTATTTACCTTTCAGAAATTTATTTCTAACATCTTCACATCTTCTTTTAGTGTCTTATTGTTACAGTCGCAACAATCTTAACACGATAGTTCTTTTCTGTCTGTAACAATGAGTAAGAACGATGTTGAAAGGCCTGCAAAGTTCAATGGGAAATACTTCAAAAGATGGCAATCGAAGATGTTATTTTTTCTGAGTTATCATGAGTTGGATCATTATGTTTTGGTTCCTTTTGATGAGGGTATGAAGGATATGGGACGTGAACTTGAGTTGGAGGATTGGGTTAGGCAGAACTATATGGCAAAAAATCATATTCTCAACTGTTTAGAAGATATTATGTATGACTTCTATATTGCAAAAGAGAACTTTAATGCTTTTGATTTATGGGATGCTTTAGAGGCAAAATACCAAGATGAAACTGCTGGAAGTAAGAAATTCTTGGTAGCTAAGTTCATGGAATACAAAATGTCGAATGACAAATCTGTGGTTGATCAATTCCTTGAATTCCAGCAAATTATCAATGAAATTCTTGCGGAAGGTATGGTGATTGATGAAACTTTTCAAGTGTCTTCTTTGTCATTGAGAAATTGCCTTCTTCCTGGTCTGAGTACAAGAAGAAACTGAGACATGAAACTGGTGAAGTCACTATGGTTGATTTTGGTAAGAAGATTCAAGTTGAAGAATTGTTGTGCTCCAAGGACAAAAATGTATCTTCTGCAAGGGACATGTCTAACAAAGCTCATGTGACCGAACACAAAGGTTCCAATCTTTGATAAGAACAGAAACAACTCCAAGAAACCTCCGGGCAAGAAATGTATGTTTCAGAAACCCAAATCTAGCATTAATAAAATTAAGGGTGATTGCTATGCTTGCGAAATCCTTGCCATATGGCGGTTCACTATAGAAACCGTAAGGACCTTAAAAAGAAAAATAATGCTAATTTGGTTGATAACAACAAAGATGAATTTTCTGGCACGGTGTCTGAAGTCAATTTGGTAACAAATGTGAGAGACTAGTGGGTAGACTCTGGTGCTACCAAACATGTCTGTGGAAACAGAGATATGCTCACCTCCTATAATAAGGTAGGGGAAGGAGAGAAACTCTATATGGGTAAATCATCTGCAGCTGCGGTTGTAGGAAAAGGCAAAGTTGGGCTCAATCTCACTTCTGGTAAGACTCTAACTTTGAATGAAGTTATTCATGTTCCGGACATCTGCAAAAATCTTGTTTCTTGTGGTGTTTTAGATGATAAGGGTTTTAAAATTGTAATAGAATCTGGGAAATGTGTTGTAACTAAGGGTAAGGATTATGTGGGGCAGGGTTATTGATAGGTGTCTAAAACACCTAATTTACTATCTAGTAGTTACGATTTCTTTGCTATTTTTTCTTGTAGATTTTGTATCTTATGTTTACTTTTGAGCTTATCAGGTACAATAGAGTCATTATGAGCAAAAGAAGGAGAGAACATCCATTTGGAGCGTAAAGGACAAAAGGTCAATTCACGGGGGAGCGAGGCTAAGTGGCGCGAGGAGGCGTATCGATTCTCTACAATTAACGGTTGGGAAAGAAAGCAAATGGGTGTCGTGTCTGAACTGACAGGCCAAGCAAGCTATGGCCTTATACTAATGTCTTTGGGTGCCAATATCAATTCTCATCTTTCTTGAGACCTAAAATTAAGAGAAATGCCTTCTCAATCATTTTTGTGCTTGGTTGTGTTTCAAGGTCGTCTGAAATTCGAGAGAAAAAAGCAGTTAAAGCAATTGTTTTATCAGGGAGTTTAAATCGAGAGATAAGTGTGGTGGTTGTCATGGGTTCTTGAGAATTACGAGAGACGAGGGAAGAACAAGGAAGATTGTCGATGAGATCTCGCAACACAAATTGAATTTGAGATGAAGGAGAAAAGAAGATTGAGATCGATAGTTATTATAGCCGTTGATTGAAGCGTCGATGCAAGGAATCAAGGATGGAGAGATTTGAAATTGAAGGAGGAATTGCACGGACTGATGACGAAGAGTCGGAAAAACTACAAAGATTGTTGGTAATTCAATTCTGAGATGAACTTAGGGTTCTTTGTAGTTCGTTCTTGGGTTGAAGATTCGGGTGATGAACACGAAAAAAGGAAGAAATGGATGTTTCTGCGGTGGTACGAATTGATGAACGAGAGATGGGTTGAACTCAAATTCGAGATTGGACCGATTATGGCTGTGAATACGGGTAGTGAAATTCCAGTAAAGCTTCAATGGAATAATTAGTGAAGAACGATGAAATTGAGGATGATCTGAGGCTATTGGAAACTGTTAGATGAAAGTGTAAGAAGCAATTACAGGTGAACAAGGAAGCTAAGAAATTACTGGGATTGCCGGGTGGTTGAAATGATGGTGATGTTGCACCTGCAAATGTATGCCATGGAGTTACAGGGTAAATGGATTGCAGGCTGAACTGTGAAGTTGATGGTATATTTATGGAGTATACAGCGAATTGGCGGAGATGGGTCTGTGGATTAATGGATGTAGTGGAGTTGAACTGAGATGGCAGGTGGAGCTGCTTTTGGCTACTGTGATGCTATGGAATGGCAAGGTCTTGTTCAAGTGGTCGAGACAGAAGAAGAAGAGTAGCCAGCGATGGTGGAGGCTGACCACAGATGGGGAATTACAGGTGGTTGTGCTTGCCAGGAGCTGAAAGAAAGATCTTTGCGATTGAGTTTGGTTTGAACCGACTTGCAGGTGGTATTGAGTTGAATGGAAGAACACTAGAGATGGAACTGTGAGCTGCTGATGAGGTCGCGGATTCGAACTGGTGAATGGGTTTGAGCTCATAGTGGCTTAGGTGGTTGAGCTGAGTGCAAGAAAGGAAGAAGATTAAGCTAGGACTGAAGCTAGTGTTCGACAAAGTGGTTGAAATTAGGCATGGTGAGAAATGCACATGGCGCAGTGGAGATGCGAGAGCTCGGATGAACTGGTGCAAGGAAGGAAGAGCTGGTTGAGTGAGCTGTTGTCACAGTGGAGTTATGTTAGGAATGTGATGCGGGTGATGTGCGGCTGCGGTTCGCGATTAGGTCTTTGGAGAGCTGAAAGCAATGTCGTGAGCTGGTGTTGGCCTAGGATGAAGTTGCAGCTGGGATGAGACCAAGCACAACAGGAAGTGAATGAAATACTATATGGTTTTAACAGAGATTTGGGTATGTCTTGTGCCTGGAACGCAGTCGAAAAGGAACTGTTGATGGATTGTTTACATGGATTTGAATTACATGAGTATTGACGGCGGTGTGGCTCAAGTTTGTGAGGTTTTGCTCAAGTCGGGAAATGAGCAGTCTTTGGTGCTTATGGAAGCTGTTTTGGCACAGCGAGATGGTTTGAAATTTAATGAGAAGGAATTGAACAACCATCATGGCTCGATATGAGCTTGTGAAGCACAATGAGAGTGCAGCACAGCTATGGCATGAGTAATGGCCTATGCCAATGCCACTCAGCCCAATCAGCCAGAGATCTGACTTAGCTGACTAGAACCAGCTGACTCACCCTGACTCTTCCTGACCCGAGTTGACTCACCCTGACTCTTCCTGACCGAGTTGACTCAGTGACCTTGACCGAGTTGACCCGTTGACCGGTGACCGGGCAGACTTTGCCGGTCACCTGAGATACTTTCCGGTGACTTTTTCGGCCAATTTCTGGTCACAATCCCGGTTTTCGGCGACGTATTTTTGGACATATTTTCTACATGGGTTTTCTCACACATGGGCTTGGTGGACCACTTGGAGTTGGGTTTTTGAAAAGACCTAATATTGGAAGGAGTATCCTTATGGAAATAGAGAAACTTATAAAAGAGAGGACTTTTACCTAATGTGGGGGATTTTATTATCTCCAATATCTTTTATCTTATTCTTTTTGCCTCTACTTTTTCCTAGGGTTTAGAAACATGAAACTTCTCTTTTTTCTTGTTATGAACTCCATGAATATGAGCTAGAGTTTTCTTTTGGTTATGGAATAAGTTGGATTTCCAAATATGGGTTTTAATTCAATAAATTAGTTTTCTCTCATATTATCGTTTATGATTCACCATTAATATTGTTACATGATTTGAATGCTTGTTTAGTCGAGTCGCGAATCGATTGAGTTTGCTTTCATCTTTATTGCTAGATTAGGGTTATTATACGCAAAAGTGATAATTCCGGATTGCAAGTAGCATAAATATGATTATAGTTTGTAGTGATATATTCTTATGATCATATGTGAGTCATAACCTTTGCTAAATCGGATTAGTGCGCTTTCCACGTTCGATTGCTTTGATTGGCCTGATTTCATAGAACTTAATGCATCTAGGGAAATAAACTTGATTAGTGCTTTTACACGTTCGGTTGTTCCTTTAGGTAGAATTCATATTCGCATCTTTTAATGTGTTTGTTGATGACATGAGGAGATTTGCGGGATATTCTTGCGATCAAGGTATTCTAGGGCCTTTGATAAAAGTTGAGATTAAAATATCAATTCTAGTTATTGTGTTGAAAACATGTTTGTGAATGAAAACGAAATCCATGACCAATACTTTCTCATCCTTGATTTGATTTGTTTGCTTATTTCTTTATTTATTTTATTTTAGTTTATAAAATCACAAAACTACCGGTGTTATTTATAGGGAACCGAAAAAATTTGACAACCTAGACCTCTCTGTGGGATCGATCCTTTCTTGACCTTGCTTCATTATATATTTTGAGTAGTAAGAGAGTGTAATTATATTTGTGTCGGCTGACAACCGGTCAAATTTTGGCGCCGTTGCCGGGGAGGCAGCGGTTGTCAATTGTTTTTGGTTTCTTATTTTTGTTTTTAGTTTTTGTTTTATTTTCTTATTTTCTGGTTTTAACCTTGGTTTGAGAATTTTATTTCAGGTGCTTGTTTCTCATGGAAGGAGCATACTACATGGACGAATGCGGTTTTCAACAACCTCAACAATATGATAGCTACCAATTCCATGGGTATAATCAAAACCAATTCATTGGTTATGACCAATATTCCATGGAACCTTATGGTTTTCCTCAACAACCTTATGGCGGGTATGTGTGTGAACAACCACAAGGATGGGAGGATTCTTATGTTTGTGAACAAAAAGTCTCTAACTTTATAGACAAAGTTTCCACCTTTTTACAAGAGGAATTTCAAAAAGCTAAAGAGACTACAAACGAGCAACTCCAAGAACTTCGTGAAGGTTTTGCTAGCTTGCGAAGAGGCATTGATCAATACAAGGAAGATATGGATAATTCTTATGTGCATATGGTTTGCGATGAATATTTGATTGATGCTAATGTTGAAAAAGGCCAATCCTTGGGCACTTTTGTTGATAATTGTGTAGTTAACTCAACTCTTGATCGTAATAATGATCATTCACCTATTCAAAAGGATGAGTTAGAGATTAGTAACACTAAATTCAGCGAGGACCAATCTTATGTTGACTATGATAGTGACGGTAATTATGATATATTGCTTGAAACAACTCATGGTGACATCTCCGAGGAGTCTTTTTGGGATCAAGATGAAGACGAAGAGGAATATGTCGACACTTGTGTAGATTACTCAAGCATTGATCTTAATAATGATCAAGAGCCTATTCAAAGGGTGGAGCTTGAGGATGATGCATTTTCGAGTGTTCTAAAAAAGTTTCTTATAATAAAATTTGGATCCGCAAAAGAGTATGTGCCTTACAACAAAGAGGAGTATATTGAGAATGAGACCGGTATAACCAATATTGTGGAAGACCCAATTGAGCTTGCAAAGGATTGTAATGATGATGTTTATGTCGACACTTTGGTTACGGCAGAAACGGATGAAGAATGGTTGCAAGGTTTGATAGAGGACCATGATATACAAGAGGTGAATAATTCACTTGAGTTTTTCAAGGATGAAGAGGATTCCGTGATACAAGAGATTGTGCAAGGTTTGTCTAACCCTTTGCCTATTGTTTCTTCTCCTTTACCTCTTATTGATTTGAATGTATGTGCTTCGAGAATATTGTTGAATGAATTTATTTCTCGATTTCCGCCATTAGAGATACTTGATTCTCATACTATGCAGGTTTTGGAACAAGAAACCGTGGAAGTACCCAACTTCTATATTGTTTATACACTCCCAAGTGTGGACAAGAATAAGTGTGGGGGAAGCTTTTATCGGTTCATAGCTTCACTTTTGTTTTATATTACTAATATTTGTGTGAAGCTAGTGTTTGCAAAACAGGTTCTATGGAAGGATCCTCAACTTTTCAGATTGTTGGTATATGGACGATAACAAAAGAGTCGGGCTGACGACTTTAAACCAAGCGCTAAATGGGAGGCAACCCATAGGTTTTGTATCTTAAACCCTTTTATTTATTTATTTTTATAGTTTTCATATCATATTTGCATCCCCATGTTTAATTTCATTGAGTCCGGAATCTATCTTAGAAGAGAATTATGACGAATACCTTTTCGTCAGAAAAAATTCAGACTGCACGTAGTTCAGTCCAGAGACCATAACTGTCAAACCGTTTATCGAAACACTGTGCCCTTTTGACACTTTGTAGAAAACACGTAGATGAACAACTTTTGTGAAATGGAGCTTTTCCAAATTCCTTACCAATTTGTACAGTTTTTGCGTTTTATCTGCTGTTACGCTAGAATTCAGAATTTTCGGTTTTACACATTGAGGACAATGTGAAGTTTAAGTGTGGGGGAGTCTTTTGCATATAGAGTTTTTAGCCTTCTTGAGTCAAAATTTTCAATTTTTTTTTGTATATATTTGAATAAAACTCCAACTTGTGGTTAGTTTAGAGTCACATAGTATACATGTCGCTAAGATTACATCGAGAATCTCATAAGAGTGACTGAACTTAGAGATGACGAGAGAACATGATCGGGTTTCTTACTTGTATGAGAGTTAAAGTTGGATTTAACCATGCCAGTGGCAAATAAGGTGCAGACTAAATTCGGTATTAGAGTAGTGATCCCCTATAGTGGAGACTACCCATGTTACATAATGTGAGGCACCGACCTTCAATTCTTTGTACCTGTCTAAATATGTGCTTTTAGAGTGTGTGTCACCGTACGTAAATTCCGGGCAGAATGGTGAGCTGTCCAACCTCCCACCATAGAAGCACTATTTTGATCTCTTGAGTGCTATTTTTATCAACCATGTTGGTGACATCGAATTGCTAACTTACATACCACTTGTAATCTTGTTCGTAGTTAGCACCATCCACCTTATCTCTCTCTACACCAACAGGTCCATAGAAACACCATCATCATCAACAAGAGGAGCATCACAAATTCGAAGGAAAGTTGAAGACGTTAAAGGTTTACAAGCAACGATGCTGAGAAATGGGCGATTTGATTTGAGTAAAGCAACAAAACGAGGGAGCGAGAATTTTTATAAGTTGAAGACTATTATACAAGAGTGAAAATTATAAAGGATGAGAATTCGAGAAGTCTATGATATCAAGACATATAAGTTGTGAAGATTCAAGCGGTAAAGTACTTACACCATGGCATTGTACTTACATTTTTTATTTTATTTGTTTTATTTCTTATGTCTCAAAAAAAAAAAATAGAAAAATAGAAAAAAAAAATGAAAAAAAAAAAGTAAATTTTGGGTTTGTATAGTTTGTTTTTATTTTTGTATTCTTTCAATAAAGCCAATGGAAAGAAGGAATATCTATAATGAAGTTTCAAGCGACAAGGAATTTGAGGGAAAGAATCATATTGTCGAGATTCTACGAAGTTCAAGAGTTATCATCAAGAGTTGAAGACCGAAGACGAAGATGAAGACACCGATAGAAGACCGAAGACGTTTCTATGGATCTTGTGAGAGTGGTGCTAGCTGCACGCCGAACGGATACGAGGTAAGTAAGCATATTCCCACCTTCGTTAAATGGTTGATTTCCTTTCGAAGAGATCGTCAGAAAAGTGGGTTTTCAAAAAATATATAAAAGATGTGGGTTTTCAAAATATTTCGGAGGGTTTTGCCTTCCTACCATTCAACGTGTCGCAGGAGTCTCTCTTCATTCCAACCTGGACACATGTGTGACCCATAAAAAGCTGTTTATTATTGAGCGCAATATCATAAAACCCTTTCTTGTGAGGCAGAGTCGAGACTTTCGATCACTCCGAACCCGAATTTTAGTCGAAAGGGATGGTTATCTCTCTCTCAACTTTTAAGAATGAGATTGTGTTCATTTATGTGTCTAACTTCTTATGACTAGTGTGCAGAATCTCTATGTCTTCTTAGCGCGTTGGATACTATCATTTCGGAGAACTAGTAAGTTGGAAAAATAGGTTTTGTGGGTATATCTCTAGTAAACCCTCACGAGACTATAACTCGTCCACTAGGGACACCTAGGGGTTTAAAGGCTTGTTATTCATGCTAAGAGTAACCGTAGCCTCGACGACACGGAGTTGTATGTATCCTTAAGAATAAGTTTTGTTTGATTTGCTCGAGGACTAGCAAAGTCTAAGTGTGGGGGAATCTGATAGGTGTCTAAAACACCTAATTTACTATCTAGTAGTTACGCTTTCTTTGCTATTTTTTTCTTGTAGATTTTGTATCTTATGTTTACTTTTGAGCTTATCAGGTACAATAGAGTCATTATGAGCAAAAGAATGAGAGAACATCCATTTGGAGCGTAAAGGACAAAAGGTCAATTCACAGGGGAGCATGCTAAGTGGCGCGAGGAGGCGACTGTCAGTTCTCTACAATTAACAGTTGGGAAAGAAAGCAAATGGGATGTCGGTAATCTGAAACTGACAGGCCAAGCAAGCTATGGCCTTATACTAATGTACTGGGTGCCAATATCAATACTCATCGTTACTGAGACCTAAAATTGAGAGAAATGCCTTCTCAATCATTTTTGTCTGTTGTGTTTCAAGGTCGTCCGAAATTCGAGAGAAAAAAAGTTAAAGCACTTGTTTTATCCGGAGTTTAAATCGAGAGATAAGTGTGGTGGTTTTCATGGGTTCTTGAGAATTACAGAGACAGGGAAGAACAAGGAAGATTGTCTGATGAGATCTCGCAACACAAATTGAATTTGAGATGAAGGAGAAAAGAAGATTGAGATCGATAGTTATTGTAGCCGTTGATTGAAGCGTCGATGCAAGGAATCAAGGATGGAGAGATTTGAAATTGAAGGAGGAATTGCACGGACTGATGACGAAGAATCGGAAAAACTACAAAGATTGTTGGTAATTCAATTCTGAGATGAACTTAGGGTTGTTTGTAGTTCGTTCTTGGGTTGAAGATTCAGGTGATGAACACAGAAAGGAAGGAATGGATGTTTCTGCGGTGGTACGAATTGATGAACAGAGATGGGTTGAACTCAAATTCGAGATTGGACCGATTATGGCTGTGAATACGGGTAGTGAAATTCCAGTAAAGCTTCAATGGGAGAATTAGTGAAGAACGATGAAACTGAGGATGATCTGAGTCTATTGGAAACCGTTAGATGAAAGTGTAAGAAGCAATTGCAGGTGAACAAGGAAGCTAAGAAATTACTGGGATTGCCGGGTGGTTGAAATGATGGTGATGTTGCACCTGCAAATGTATGCCATGGAGTTACAGGGTAAATGGATTGCAGGCTGAACTGTGAAGCTGATGGTATATTCATGGAGTATACAGCGAATTGGCGGAGATGGGTCTGTGGATTAATGGATGTAGTGGAGTTGAACTGAGATGGCAGGTGGAGCTGCTTTTGGCTACTGTGGTGCTATGGAATGGCAAGTTCTTGTTCAAGTGGGCGAGACAGAAGAAGAAGAGTAGCCAGCGACGGTGGAGGCTGACCACAGATGGGGAATTGCATGTGGTTGTGCTTGCCAGGAGCTGAAAAAAAGATGCTGCAGTTGAGTTTGGTTTGAACCTGACTTGCAGGTGGTATTGAGTTGAATGGAAGAACACTAGGGATGGAATTGTGAGCTGCTGGTTAGGTCGCGGATTCGAACTGGTGAATGGGTTTGAGCTCATAGTGGCTTAGGTGGTTGAGCTGAGTGCAAGAAAGGAAGAAGATTAAGCTAGGACTGAAGCTAGTGGTCTGCAAAGTGGTTGAAATTGCAGCATGAGATGAAATGCACATGGCGCAGGTGGAGATGCAGGAGCTCAGATGAACTGGTGCAAGGAAGGAAGAGATGGTTGAGTGAGCTGTTGTCACAGCTGGAGTTATGTTGGGAATTGTGAGTCTCAGGTGATGTGCAGGCTGCGGTTCGCGATTAGGTCTTTGGAGAGCAATGGATGAAAGCAATGTCGTGAGCTGGTGTTGGCCTAGGATGAAGTTGCGGTGGGATGAGACCAAGCACAACGGAAGTGAATGAAATACTATATGGTTTTAACAGAGATTTGGGTATGTCTTGTGCACAGAACGCAAATCGAAAAGGAGTCATTGATGGATTGTTTACATAGATTTGAATTACATGAGTATTGACAGTGTGTGGCTCAAGTTTGTGAGGTTTTGCTCAAGTCTAGAAATGAACAGGTGATGGTGCTTATGGAAGGCGTTTTTGGCCTGGCATATGGTTTGAAATTTAATGAGAAGGAATTGAACGACCATCATGGTGGATATGAGCTTGTGAAGCACAATGAGAGTGCGACACGACTATGGCATGAGTAATGGCCTATGCCAATGCCACTCGACCCAATCGGCCCGGAGATCGACTTATCGACTAGAACCGGTGACTCACCCGACTCTTCCTGACCCGAGTTGACTCACCCTGACTCTTCCTGACCGAGTTGACTCAGTGACTTTGACCGAGTTAACCCGTTGACCGTTGACCGGGAAGACTTTGCCGGTCACCTGAGATACTTTCTGGCGACTTTTCCGGCCAATTTCCGGCCACAATCCCAGTTTTCCGGTGACGTATTTTTGGACATATTTTCTACATGGGTTTTTCTCACACATGGGCTTGGTGGACCACTTGGAGTTGGGTTTTGAGAAGACCTAATATTGGAAGGAGTATCCTTATGGAAATAGAGAAACTTATAAAAGAGAGGACTTTTACCTAATGTGGGGGATTTTATTATCTCCAATATCTTTTATCTTATTCTTTTTGCCTCTACTTTGTCCTAGGGTTTAGAAACATGAAACTTCTCTTTCTTCTTGTTATGAACTCCATGAATATGAGCTAGAGTTTTCTTTTGGTTATGGAATAAGTTGGATTTCCAAATATGGGTTTTAATTCAATAAATTAGTTTTCTCTCATATTATCATTTATGATTCACCATTAATATTGTTACATGATTTGAATGCTTGTTTAGTCGAGTCGCGAATCGATTGAGTTTGCTTTTATCTTTATTGCTAGATTAGGGTTATTATACGCAAAAGTGATAATTCCGGATTGCAAGTAGCATAAATATGATTATAGTTTGTAGTGATATATTCTTATGATCATATGTGAGTCATAACCTTTGCTAAATCGGATTAGTGCGCTTTCCACGTTCGATTGCTTTGATTTTCCTGATTTCATAGAACTTAATGCATCTAGGGAATTAAACTTGATTAGTGCTTTTACACGTTCGGTTGTTCCTTTAGGTAGAATTCATATTCGCATCTTTTAATGTGTTTGTTGATGACATGAGGAGATTTGCGGGATATTCTTGCGATCAAGGTATTCTAGGGCCTTTGATAAAAGTTGAGATTAAAATATCAATTCTATTTATTGTGTTGAAAACATGTTTGTGAATGAAAACGAAATCCATGACCAATGCTTTCTCATCCTTGATTTGATTTGTTTGCTTATTTCTTTATTTATTTTATTTTAGTTTATAAAATCACAAAACTACCGGTGTTATTTATAGGGAACCGAAACAATTTGACAACCTAGACCTCTCTGTGGGATTGATCCTTTCTTGCCCTTGCTTCATTATATATTTTGAGTAGTAAGAGAGTGTAATTATATTTGTGTCGACTGACAACCGGTCAGTTATAAGACTGAGGGTCTGTATAAGCTTAATGTAAACTCTACTGTTATGAATAAGAATGATTCTTCTGCTTATGTTTGTGAGTCTTTGAATGTTTGGCATGGTAGACTTGGACATGTAAATTATAAGTCAATGCATAAACTGGCTAATGTAGGTTGCATACCCAAATTTAGTTTGGAAAAGGGACACAAATGTGAAGTATGCATAGAATCAAAGTATGCTAGAAAACCTTTTAGCAAAAAAGTTCATAGAAATTATAAACCCTTAGAATTAATTCACTCAGACCTAGTTGATATGAAATTGGTTCAAACTAGAGGTTGTAAGAAATGGTTTTTTACTTTTATAGACGATTGTACGAGGTATTGTCATATATATTTGCTTAGAGGTAAGGATGATGCCTTAGAAGCCTTTAAGATGTATAAACTAGAAGTTGAAAACTAATTGAATACTACCATTAAAACCATTAGGTCTGACCATGGTGGTGAGTACAGAATTCCTATAGGAGATTTCTGTGTAGAACATGGCAAAATACATGAGGTTACCCCTCCTTATTCACCTCAGTCCAATGGTGTAGTTGAACGCAAGAACTGTACCCTTAAGGAGATGATGAATGCCATGTTAATTAGTTCAGGATTACCTTCGAACTTGTGGGGGGGGGGAAGCTGTCCTCTCAGCCTGATATATCCTAAATAGAGTGCCCTTTAAAGGATCAGATAAAACTCCATATGAATTGTGGAAAGGTAGACAACCTTCTTTTGCATACTTCAAAGTGTGGGGGTGTTTGGTTAAGGTTTAGATCCCTAAACCTAAAACAACCAAGATAGGACCCAAAACTGTTGATTGTGTCTTCATAGGGTATCTTGAGCATACTCCTGCATATAGATTTATGGTTGTGAGTTCTGAAATTGGTGTGAATACTATTATAGAGTCTAGGGATGTTGTGTTTTTTGAAAACGTTTTTCCTTTGAAATCTGACTCTCGTAAGAGAGGTGATGATCCCCTAGATGTCCCTTTAACCAGTCAGACTTTACCTTTAGAGGAAGATGAAGTAGAGATTGAGCCTAGGAGAAGTAAAAGGGCTAGAACCAAAACCTCCTTTGGACCTGACTTCGTAACACTAGCAGAGTCTGATCCTCAAACTTCTAGAGAGGCCATGACTTCTCCTGAAGCTCCATGGTGGAAAGAGTCCAGTATTAGTGAAATGGAATCCATCATAGAGAATGATACGTGGGAGATAATAGATTTACCTCCAGGGTGTAAGGCCATAGGAAGTAAATGGATCTTCAGGAGGAAACGTAACATAGATGGAACTGTTCAAAAATACAAGGCTAGGTTAGTATATAAAGGCTATAAACAACAAGAAGGTATAGATTTCTTTGATACTTACTCACCCGTTACGAGAATTACCTTCCATTAGGATGTTAATTGCTATAGCTGCAGTTCATAACCTAGAGATACATCAAATGGATGTAAAGACAGTTTTTCTAAATGGTGAATTAGATGAAGAAATTTACATGGAACAACCTGAGGGATTTGTAGTGAAAGGTTGTGAAAACAAAGTTTGTAAACTGAAAAAATCTTTATATGGATTGAAACAAGCACCTAAACAATGGCATGAAAAATTTGATCATGTAATGTTTTCTAGTGGTTTTAAAATTAATGAATCTGACAAGTGTGTCTACAATAAACTTGTGAATGATGCATGTGTGATTGTACGCTTGTATGTTGATGATATGCTTATACTTGGTACAAACATGGATGTAATTAATTCCACTAAGAGCATGCTAAATGAGAACTTTGACATGAAAGACTTAGGCCCCGCAGATGTAATCTTAGGGATGAAAATTAGAAGAAATTCTAACGGTTATGGTCTTAGTCAATCTCATTATGTTGAATCTGTGCTTACAAAATTCAATCATTTTGATTGTAAACCTGCTCATACTTTATATGATCCTTGTTGTAGACTCAAAAAGAATAAGGGTAATGGAGTGTCACAACTTGAACACTCACGAGTTATAGGAAGTCTGATGTATTTGATGAACTATACTAGGCCAGACATTGCTTATGTTGTGAGTAGGTTAAGTAGGTATACTTGTAATCCAGGGCAGGAACACTGGGATGCACTTTTTAGAGTGTTGAGGTATTTGAAATACACTTTGACCTTTTGTTTGAATTATGAAAGGTACCCTACCTTCCTTGAGGGATTTTGTGATGCAAACTGGATATCGGGCTCAGAGGAGTCTAAGCCTACGAGTGGATATGTTTTCACTCTAGCAGGTGGGGTTGTTTCTTGGAAGAGTTCCAAACAGACCTGCATAGCTCGATCCACTATGGAATCCGAGTTTATTGCGTTAGATAAAGCAGGAGAGGAAGCCACTTGGCTAAGATGCTTTTAGAAGACATTCCTCTCGGCATAGGCACATGCCGACTATATCTATACACCGTGATAATCAAGCTGCCATAGCTAAAGCTAAAAACAACTACTATAATGGGAAGTCTATACATATTCGTAGAAGACACGATACCCTGAAATAACTAATCTCAAAAGGCGTTATTTCCATTTAATGGTTAAGATCCAAGGAGAATATCGCGGACTCTTTGACGAAAGGTTTGTCCAAGGAGATAGTTCGTAATGCATCGAGGGGTATGGGGCTTAGGCTCATTAAATAAACTTGCCATGAAGGATACTCAACAATGCTGACTGGAGATCCCAAGATCAAGGTTTTGAATGAGACAACTAATTTGTGGTGGGTCAAGGTAAACACTATCAGAGAATTTCATTCTCTGCCCCTTCCCTATGGTGTAGACGTGATAGTGTGACTTCATGAGAAGGATGACTTTTAACTAAGTCTTAATGAGTTTTATAGTTTCAATTTAAGATTGAAGTGGGGTGCAGCAGTAAACACTCTTGATGGAACTCACCTATCTGAATGTGGAAGTGGGTCGCTTCCTATGAGAATAGAGCTGATTCTCTAGAGCATTCTGGGAAAAGGATTTGTCTAGGGCCAAAAAGGACACAACGGCACGAACTTGACAGCACCTAGAGAGATATCACGTGTGGTTATTATCGCGGATTACACCAAACGATGGCAGTTCAAGACATCGCGTTCACTATCCATCAAATAGTTCCGGCAATTTCTCACTAAGCAAAGGTTCAAGAACTCATGGACACCTCTTGCCTAAGTGGTATTTCTCGCTTTCCGTTTTCTGATTTTTATCGGTATTTTTTTCATGTGGGGGATTGTTGGAGAAAATGAGTTAATTGTTTTGGTTTTATGGTCTTGGTGAGAATTGAACTTAGGACCTTTGGGTCTCTAAGAGCACTTACTCATTTTCTTATGAGTGAATGAATTAGAACCTTTAGTCCCACATTGGGTATAACTAAAGAGGAGTTCCACTATATAGCTATTCCTTTATGGATAGTTAGTCAAACAATGTGGGTGGAACGGGTAGGGCGAAATATTTTTGCTATCACTTAGTCTTAGGGCTCGGGCTCGTGCCTGCGCCGTGGACATGGATCAACCAAGATCTATCACTTAGACAAAATGATTTTAAATTATTTCCTTAAATATTTTACAATCAAAATAAATTTTGTCTTAATGTGGGGGCGTCGACCAGGCGCAATATATTTTATTGCCTAATTTAAACTATGATGACATATTTTCGACATTGATTTCTTTCCAAAAATCAAATTATATTGGCATAAATTCGAGTTAATGCCATAGCTGTTTTCTGTCCGTTTTACTCCTTATTGCCTTGCATGGCGCAAGGAATTGATTCTCCATCAATTGCATTTATCGCACCTCTCCCTTTTATGCTATAAAAGAGACTCGAAACTTTCATTTCAATTTGTGTCCAGAAGAGCTACTATCCTCTTATTTTCGTCTCTCTCCCTTTGTGTGGTCTTTTATTTACTTCTGTGCAATTGATGTTGAGTTTGTAAGAGTGGGAAAGTACTGTAGTGCTAACAGTGCTTGCATCGGGCAGTTTTATCCTGGATACGACTTGACCATAGGGTATAGGCATCACTCATTCTTGAGGCGTACCGGTCAACTATCGTGTTAAAGACCGCATGTTGAACACGTGACTCTGTCCTCTGTTTGCTATCAATTGAGTGTTTATTTACCTTTCAGAAATTTATTTCTAACATCTTCACATCTTCTTTTAGTGTTTTATTGTTACAGTCGCAACATATATATGGTCTTCGTTATTTATGTCCCATTGCATCTATTACCTCTTCAGTAGAGGGGTTATCATTCTAGGGAAAAAAATCCAAGAAAGATGGGGTTTTCATGTTGGAAACAAATCTCTGCAACGCACTTGCAACTACTTTTATCTGGAAGAGTCATATAAAGTAATCAATCAATCATTACTTAACCACAAAGCCATATAAAATACTCAATCAATCATTACCTAACCACAAAAATACGATATTACAATTTTATTTTATTTTGAAGGAAACAAACCTTTTATTATATTAATCCTCAGAAAAACTGAGACGTTGCATAATAAAATTAGGAGGCTCATTATGAGTCCACCATCTGTTTACAATATTTGTGATTGCATCATGAGCTAAGTCATGAGCAATTGAGTTAGCGTCCCTAGGAACAGCAGTGAAAGAAACTTCACAGAATTCCTTAACGCGATCTCTAATCGAGAGAATGGTTGATCTTATACTCCACGGTATATCATCAGTATTTCCTTTAATAGAAGCCGGTATAGTAGTAGCATCACCTTCCACAATTATCTTGGGTACTTGTAATCTAAGAGCCAATTGAAGACCAAAACTATAAGCTTTAGCTTCAGCACTCATAGAGGAAGACGTATTAAAGCAAATACATCCACTTCCAATATGATTACCAAAAGTATCTCTTGCAACTGCCGCCGCTGCACCTTTACCATATTTGAAAGCCGCATCTACGTTGACTTTAACAACAAGGGGAGGAGGCCTTTCCCAAATGGCATTTGTGGATGTAGTTGTGTTAACATCAGCACAAAAATTCAAAGCATGATGAAGATCAAAAGCTTTAAAATCTTGTAGAGCTCTCGACATACATAATTGAACTGAGATTGTAATATCACTAAAGACATACTCGTTTCTAGCTTTCCAAATGTTCCAAATAATGCATGCTCCGAGATTTAACATAATTCCCCTATCAGGTTGTAATAACCAATTTTGGATAATTTCCATCGATATTACAATTGCACTTCCCAATCTTAACCCTAGTTAGCAATTCGCCGAATCATTCGCGAATTTTTACGAACTGATCGGGAACGAACAAATTGGCCGTCTAATTCAAGGGTACATTAATTAAATGCCCTTAGTTTTCATACCCTACAAATATACCCCTACCACATAATAAATATACCCCTCACCTTATCCACTTAAAGATAGATTACATTGATACCCTTTATTATAACAAACATATTTTTTCTTATATTATAACACAAACATATTTCTTCATCCAAAAAAAGAAAATATCTCATTTTTGCACCACCAGTTTATCACCGTCACCTCCAACTCCACCACCAGCGCCTCCGCCACCACCACCTCCATCGCCGCCGCCGCCACCACCACTGACAGCAGTCCACCACCACCGCCGCCACCAGTCCACCACAACCGCCACCACCAGTCCACCACCACCGCCACCAGTCCACCACCACCGCCACCAGTCCACCACCACCACCACCAATCCACCACAACCACCACCAACCCACCACCAGTCCACCACTACCATTTTACCACCGCCACATCTAACTCCACCGCAACCAATAGCAGCACCACCACCGCCGCCGCGCCGCCGCCGCCAGTCCACCACCACTGCCGATGGTATCAACAACCGAAGTTGATCCAAAAAAAAAGAAAATGAAATTAATAAAATAAATATGGTGTCAACACCCGAAGTTGATCCCAAAAATAAAAATTAGAAAATAATAACAAAAAAATAATATGGTGTCAACAACCGAAGTTGACCCCCAAAATTAAAACTTCAAAAAATGTTCAGATTATGTATGGTGTCAACAACCAAAGGTGATCCAAATCTAGTATCAACAACCAAAAATCTAGTATCAACAACCAAAGTCGACACCAAAATTAATAATTTAGTCGACACCAAAATTAATAATTTATAAAGTGTTCACGCATTTTCCGGATTATATATGGTATCAACAACCAAAGTTGATCCCAAACTATGGTGTCAACAACCAATGTTGATCCCAAAAATTTGACATGTACGAAGGAATGAACTTGACAAAGGGTTAAAAAAAAAAAAAAAAAAAAAAACTTTATTCAAACAATCAAATGGAAGAAAACCTTGAACTCGGCTGCCACTGAGTACAAGGAAGATGTTCAAATGTACGGAATATACTTGGAAAGTGGAAAAAAAGAAGAAGAAAAGAGGTTTAGTCGTCAAGAGGATCGACATCGCGTGTACACACCACCTGTCGGGTTACGCTTGAATGGGTGTCGCCATCACTTGGTTATACAACCCCAGTTGATGCTCCTCCCTTCGAATCTACCTCAACTTCGCATCATGGCATCTCCGCATCACAAGCACACTCCATCCCAACATCATCGGCGGGAGCATTAAAGAGCGCATCAACATTAGGAGTCGTACCAATCGCTTTCAAATGTTCGGGTTCCTCTCGTGCTTGAGTCAAGAATTATCACGTCGTCTGGATCGGGTAATCACACTTATCTTCATTCGAGAGGATGTTTATGCTCAACTCTCCGCCTCTTCAACCGCGCTGCATATCTCTCGCCCTTGCGCTTACCGGTGCCTGTAACGCTTCCTCGCGCCTCCACCGCTCCTCCATGTCAATCGCATCTGAAAGCGCACGAGATGCGTCCCACGGCAATACGCAGTGCGGGATAGACATCCCCTGTATAGCACGGCCGACTTCACGAAGTGGAAGATCAATCTTAGCCATTACTTCTTCATGCGCATGGGTTTCGGGCTTGTCAACTTGAAGCTTCTTTACGGAGAAGCGACGAATGATCGTCCACCGCTTCCATGATAAAGCGCAAAGGAGAAGAGGTTATGAGCACAAAAAAAAAAAAAAAAATAAATCATCAATCAATCAATCGATCGGTTAATCGGAGATCGAGATAAGTGCGGAGCGAGACATGAGATATAGAATAAATGACTACGTGGGATGATTCTTTATAATCTCGCAAGTCGAAAGAATCCCAGGAGAAAAGAAGTCTTTACTTACTACCTATAAAGGCTACCAAATCGGGATAACAATCAACGATGCTTATCAGATACATCTGGGGAAAGCTGTATGGGAGTACACCTAACCCAAGGAAGGGACCAAGCTCGGATATACACAAGGGGAACCAAAGCGACTCACCGAGATCAAGTCCTACTTCCTTCACAACTTCGATCGGGACCAACCGGTTCCGAGGCAACGCCCGACGATGTCGGCATATCCAGGTAAATATACATTCACCTTAGCTTGGTCATTTCAATGTACAAAATTTGTCACCATCTCATGCCTACCCCACAATAGTGTAACCATTATGTGCTAGGCGGGGGACTTAATGTTGATGGTGGATTTTCATTTAAGGTTAAAGTTGTAAAAAACCCCGAGAAAATTATGCGCGACATCTTGTAAAAGATAAAGCCATTAATAAGTGTTGGACACTCCCTCACTTAATTCACCAAGAATGGAGCATGTGGCAACAATCCCATTATGAAATACACGAAATTCATCCAGGTTGGAGCATGTAGCAACAATCCCATATACCACTGTGAATTTCTAGCATTATTAATTAATGCGCAATCAGCCTTGTATTTCCTGTACTCATTATCAGTGCGGCATGACGACTGAGTGTTGCTCTTACATAGAAACACGAACCTCCAAGCATTATAATGAAACCATGTACGAAATACCCGTACAGGCTGACTCTCGGTGTGTTATAATAGCCCGATTGAGCCCATCTCGGTGTGTTATACTAGCCGATTGAGCATCCTGACTGACCGTATCATTCGGATATGATCACGATCATCCAACTCCACAAGCATGATTTGATGACCCGGATCAATTCCATCACCCCCGAGCGGTATGGAATATCCATCTGCCAAACCGACGCGGACCCCGCATGGTCGGCCTCCCTCCCGAGAGTGGCCTAGCTTGCCAAAACGTCCAAACCATAGCGGTATGGGCGAAAACCCCTAAAATTAGGGTTTGCGGCATATTACATGTGTCGTAAAACAGTCTTAACCATCCATCTTCGCAGGTATAGATGGAGGGTGTAGATGTAGATTCAAAGGGCCCGGAGCATGTCAACACAATCACCGTGGGCCCGCCTACATACCTAACCAATCGATCAGGACCAACCATGGTTGGGTATCCTAATTCGTGCGCCCAAATAGAGCATGGTTACACGGCCGTGAAACCCAAATTAGGGTTTTGAGCATCACGAGCGTCCATCTTCTCCGGCACGAATGGAGGGTCCAAGATTAGATTAAGCAGGTCCGGTCATACCATCATGACCACCGTGGACCCATCTATCCCCTCACCCGATCGGCCAAGGCATATCACGCATGGTCATTCCAAGACGCGCGGCCAAACTAACGTGGTCGCACCTCCCAAACCGCAAACTGATCTCGACCGCTCAACTTCGCCAGACGATTTGGATGGCTCAGATCACGTTTTCATGGGATATTCAGGTATAGGCATGAACACCAGCCTACCACTTACACGCCAAGACCGACCAAGTTAGGTCATCTTGGAACGCGCGCCGGAAGTGAGCATGGTGCGCGGCTTTTTGCGGTACCAAATTCCCATTACAAAATCGATCTCCACCACTCCTCTTTGCCGGTCAAATTGAGTATCCTAGATCGCACCTTCATGGGACAGTGAGATATGTACGTGTACACCGGTATGTTGTCTACACGCATGCCCGGGTCGGTCCTTTCCAAAAAACCTTCCCATGCTTGGTTTCGACCAAGTCAAGAGTGATGCTTGCGCACCTCTTCTAAAAACCCTAATTCATTAACGGTCGCGGATGAGTGTCTCAAAGATCATCTCGCCGTCCAACTTCACCAGACTTGGTTATACAACCACAGTCGAGTTAATTGGTCGGTGAGGCGTCACCACCCATCACTTTACCACACCATGATGCGAGACTGCATAAAATACACATGATACTTCACAAGTATCAACTTCCCGAATAACGCAGTTATTCAATTCAAAGATTACATGCTACCTTTCATGGATCCACGATCCACATATTCCAGAACATCAATCATGTCACAAACTGGGGGATACATACTTGCGGGGTATTGGTCGGCGGTTTACGGCGTGCGGCGTGCAACGCACCATCACAAGAACGTGTTAGGAAGTTATGGACGGTTAGCGGTGACGGGAGAAGTGGGCAAGACTGATCGTGTAACACTGACACACAACTCCACTACTCCATCCCTCCACTTCCTCCACTTCCTACGAGAGACGTGAATAAGGCTCAATGACTTGTATAAATAGGTTCTCCTCCCTATTTCCACCAACAAGAGCAAGTCCAGACAAAAATACGAAACCAAGTGTTAATACAAAACACCGGACCGATAGCTTGCATCCTGTAAGCGGGTCCAGCCTTACTTTTACAAGTCATAATCAAGCCAACACCTTCACAATCTCAACACCTTCTTCGCTTCCCTCCCTAAGATCAACCCCATCTCATTCACTATGTGACCGAAACAAGTCTGGAACGGCCATTTCTTGGTTTAGGCCGGACTTGCACAGATTGATTTCCGAATCTACAAGCACTCACCGCGTAGTGCATTTGTTTAGGGGTTTAGATTCATTCCTCATCCACACTCCCCAAATTACCAAATCCATCAGGAGTAGTTTTTACCCATAAACAACCACAGATTCTTCAAATGTAACTATTCCGCGATGCTTCTGAAATTCAAGATATTAGCTTGCAAAGTCTCTTAAATAGTTTAACAACACTAAATTGCTCGTCAGTGTTGTGGACTACAGGAAAGGCAAAAGTAGTAGAGACTAAACTATAGCAGCATTGGTGTAATACAAATTGACTGGTAAGAAAGGTAAACAGATATTAAGCATAGCAAAGAATCTTGTGAAATTCAAAATGGAATGGATGAGATTCACCTCTGTTTGGGTCAGGTCTGCATGTATACAATCGATCCTAATATTGTCAAAACTCTCATACCTTTCTTTGGACAAACACTAGTGCAGGTAGGTTCAAACTCTGCAGACACATTTCAGATAAACCTATAATTAGGTTGGGAGTGATCTAATTAAATCACTGATGCATGTCACATACAACAAACCATAACTAATAGCAGTGTGTAAATAAAAACAAGAAAATAAAATAGTAATTACAATTATACCTCCGCGAAAACTTTGCCGAATAGCAAACACCTTACATTCTTCAGATCCAGTGAAAACAAGTTTTTGTTTAATCAATTCTGATGCAGAATTCCTGTTCCACGAAGCAGAGACTTTAGCATAAAGGCTTACTATGGGTCTCCCAACCAAGAAAGCAACGAAAAAAGTACTTTCAATGTTCCCCACAAAAACTAATCAATATCTAGCTACAACTTACAAGAATCCAGCAATATTCAAGGAAAGGTGTATCTGTCCTGTGCTTGCAAGAACATTATGGCTAGTATATGTCTTACACTTATTAAATGTTGACATCATAATATTGTGTCAACAATGCAAGTTGATACCCAAAAGTGGTATCAACAATCCAAGTTGATACCAAAATCGACATACTCGAATGAGTGAACCTAACGTTAATCGAATATTACACCACAAGTTCGTCTAATACAGCTACTTCAATGTTTTGTACAGTTCAAGTGGAAAGAAAATTTAATTATCAATTCAATAATAAATAAGAACGAGCAACGACAGTGCCAAGGTTGATTTGTGCCAGAAAAGTTAATCATCCAATTTTTGTAACTAAGAGAAAAAACAGCTCTGAATAACTATCTACTATCTACAGTCTCTAGCACATTTAAATTGCACTGTAGAAGCTAGGGAACATGGTTTATAGTTGCACCAAACCGAAATGTGCTGCAACAAATTTATAATGAACCTCTGATGACATATACTGAATTAATTAACAATTACTACCAATAAGTCAAAAGTATCATTCTATTACTTTTTCTAGTCTAAAGTGTCCTCAGTAAACATAAACATGATTAATAGAAGAGGTATCTTATTTAGATTACTCCCTATCAAATGAGATGACTCGGTCACAATTTAAGTAACAAAATTGCGATCGGAAGTAGCAAAAAGTACCAAAAATTGATTACTCAAAATTATCTTGGGTAGCAAGTGCAATAAGAATAAATTTGAAACTAGCATTGTTGTGAAAATGGTCAAAATTCAATACTAATGAAAGTCCGTAGCAAATAAATGAACGACAATTACCCGACAGCAAGCACCAAACCTAGCAACATCAAGACAACCAACTGAAGCAAACTCACATGCAAAAATCATGTATAAGTTAATTCTGGTGATCCTTTCAATTTCTTACAATGTAAAATGTAATCTCCAACTTTAAAATCTCTAATATGAGCTCAATTTTATGAATCAGCCTTAAAATGTTGAACTAAATCTCAATCAAACAAGAAACAATAGAAATTGAGAAGATCAGTCCCGTCTTCTCTTAGGTATAACAAATGTCCAGTACCAATCTACTCATTATATTACTTTATTCCTAGTAAAATTTACAAGAATCAACAATAAAATCTCCAAAATATGAATCTAATCCCATTTCACTAGCAATATTTTCTGCAATATCATCAACCTGAAACATACTGAACTGAGAGAAAGCTACACATCATACACAAAATAATAACAAATAAAAAAAAAACTAATCAGAGAAGGAAACGGAAATCTTACTAGTTCCCCATTTTCAAATGATTGCAGCATGAATAAGAAAGAATTCATTTGAAAAAACCCTCGATCCAAACCAAACAAAAATGATTTATCTTTTTTTTTTTTAGATCTTAAGATTTAGAAGGTAATAGCGAACAAAAATTAAGCACAAATTGATTTCTCTTGGGTGGCTAATTTGTCAGTGGCGGCGGAGGTGGTAGCGGTGGTAATGGCAGGGTAAAGATGGTGATGGTGATGGCTGAAACAGGGGGAGAAAGTAGAAACGGTGGTGGTGATGGTTGTTGCTGGAAGAGGAGGAGGAGAATTTAGATCTGGTTCTGAAAATAAAAATGAAACAATTTGTTTTCATTCGGGGAGAACGAACGGAAGGGTAAGTTTGGTATTGATTATTAATTTAGATCTGGTTCTGAAAATAAAAATGAAACAATTTGTTTTCATTCGGGGAGAACGAACGGAAGGGTAAGTTTGGTATTGATTATTAAATGAGTTTCCTTTTAAGAAGGTAGGGGTATAATTATTGTAGGAAAGGTTATTTGTGAAGGCCCAAAGATAATAGGGCTATTTATATAAGTTCCACCTAATTCAATCTCCGAACCAGGTACGTGAATTTTCTGAACCACCCGGTTTATACGCGAACGTTCCGTCCCGAACGAGAATTCGTGTTACAAAGGCGGCCCAAAAAATCCAAGCCCAACCACAGAACTAAGGCCCATCGCCCAAGTCCCGTTTAGATAAAAACGTTATCAAAGTGGTTTGACCCAACGACCTCAAACTCGTTAACCATCCATTGGACCACTGGACCACACGTTGGTTGTTGTTATATGGCATTTATTTTATATATTATATTAGAATAAATCAGAAAATTCCTTCCCCTTATACATGAATCAATCAATCAATAACCTAAACACCCAATCACATCTCTCACACCACGTCGAGAGTTGCAAAAACCTCCCTTCTCATTGGCCGGTCAACGGAACCCTCGCTCCTGATTGGCCGAAATCAAAGTTAGCTCCATTACATTTCGTGACCGTTAATTTTTAATTGAATATAAAATCTGAACCTTTGGATTAGCGATAGAATCTACAAATATCTTTTGAGAGGGCCCGGACGTTTTTTTTCTTGTAAAAAAAAACGAAAATTTCCATGAAAAAAAAAACAACATAAATAAATTTTTAATTGAATATAAAATCCGAACCTTCGGATTAGCGATTGAATCTACAAATATCTTTTGGGGAGGGCACGGACGTTTTTTTTCTTTTCCAAGAAAAAAAACGAAAATTTCCATGAAAAAAAAATCAACATAAATAAATTTTTACGAGATTATTTCATGAGCAATTAATGGAAAAAATCTTAGGAGATCTTAGAAGATCTCGGCACCTGTAAATAGACAACATAACTTCCATTTAAAACACTCATGCATATATATTCACGTTTCTTTTCTTCTCGCAATTTGCACTAATTAAGATCAAACTATCTTTGGTATAAAACCCAAAATATGGAAACTATTTCCTGATATTTTCGCTTTTTAATTAATTCCCGTTTTTTTTTTTTTGGCAATTTTTTAGGCTAAGATTTGGCATATAACAACACATACAGAAACAATCAGATTTTCCAAAGATTTTTACGTCCAAATCATGTTGTTGCACGTTTATTCAATGAAAACAGAAAGTTTCGTAGAGTTTGGGTTAGAGAAATAAATATATAAGCTACGCAAAGCTCATCTCTTTTTGATTTTAAGAAGCAGGTTAATATAATACGTTCATGTGTGAGGAGGAGCATCAGGGATCAAAGAAGATTCAGGTACAAGGTTAGTGGGAGTTTTTGTTTTAGTTTTTTAGTGAATCTGCGATTTGATATTCAATTTTATTGGTTATTGATGGTTCTGTTGTTCGTGTTGTTGTTTTTTTGTTAACTTGCAGTGGTTAACAAGGCTGCAGGGACAGTTTATTCACCGTTCATCGATCTCGAACCAAACAAGGCAGCTAATAAAGTTGTAAAAGCATTGGTATTGAAGGTGTGGAAAATCGAAAGCAAGAGGAGTTGGCAAGTATGGGGTGTATTCTATTCAGGAAAAAAAAAAGGGGGGGCAAGTATGGGGTCTTGAGCTTCATCTTATGGATCAGAATGTGAGTATCTTTTCCACTGAGATGGTTGTACATTAGTTGACTCTGAGGTTGCCCTAATATTTAAACATAAATTATGTCTAATACAGGGAAATCATGTTCATGCTAGGGTGGGGAAGGATCATGTACAGTTGATTTAGGGAATAATTGAGGGTGTATTCTATTCAGAGATTCAGTGTTGCCAGTGTTTCCAAGCCAATAAGTGGATAAGTGGTTACCGTATTGTTTCTTTTGAGTGTGTTATGTGGCTGAACAGGTGATATTCTGTGGTGTTGATGTGAGTTTGAGGTTGATATTCTGACTTATCGAAACACTATAGGTACAACAAGTGGTTGTACAACGTAAGTAGTTGGTCTCTGTGCAACAACTGCGTCTAGAGTATTAGTGAGAGAATTCAGGGCAACGTAAGTAGTTTGTCTTACAAAGTGAATTGTGACTACGTAGTGCTGTTGCTGACATGATTCTTTTTTCTTTTGTATTGATACAGAATTGATTCAGATGCGATCAAGGTTGATGTTCATTGAAGGTGTACAAGAGATCTTCCGAGAGGGATACGGTTGATGCTCATTCAAGGGATGCAGTCAATAAGAGTGCTGTCAAGGGAGTTGAACGATTTGCTCCTACGACTCTGCAAAAGATAAAATTCATAGAGGTGATGATGGCTGAGATATAGTAGTGGAGTTGATTGGTGGTGCATCGTTACTTTTTTTTCCTAGGGGTGACTGTTTTTAGGGTTTACAATTTATATGCAAAGTATTAAACAATTAGTGTTTCTTTTTTGTTAGGCGTATATTTGAACTCTTTATATTTTACCAACATTTTAAGAGGGAAAATTACAGTTTGGATTTGGGAAACTAATGTTCTGTGATCATTCTCAGTACGTGAACATTTTTTTTTTTGCCATTTCAAAGTTAACAATCTTAGACATACAAAAGTTAGCATTCCAATAGTTAACTGCCGGCATGTATCGAAGTTAATGTGTGGATCATTGCTAGGATATGCGCAGTGTCCAACTTACAGCCTCATGCATGTTATACGATAAGGAGCTTTTGGTTGAAAAGCTTCGCTCCAGAAGATCAGGTCACACTTTGATAATTTATCAACATTTTTAGATTCCACGATACATATACAAGTACAACTAGGATTCTTAATATTTCGGTCAAAAAAAAAAAGGATTCTTAATATAAGTTCGTTGGCTCCTATATAAGATGTCTACTCTTATATAGGAAGTATATAAGAAGAATACTTCCTATATAAGAGTAGACATCTTTTTTCCTATAAAAAAATATATAAAAAAACACAGAAAAAACAAAAGCGTGGTTTTACTTTGAAAACATCTAAAAACTCTATCCATAGAAGAGGGGATTTGTTGGATCATAGATTTCGCAGTTCCTAGATGACGAACAACAGTTAGACAATATTGCAACAAAGTATTAAATTTGACTTATTTTGTATGCAAAGTGTGAAAGGGAAACATGTTCCAAACGGATACATAAACCAATCGTAAGAAATTCAAGGTCTAAACTAGTGGTTTGGTCCATAGCTAAAACAGATTGTCGTGGAGGAAATAATAAAAGAATGGATCACTTGAATTGATGGAGAAAAAAAACTTACAAAAAAAAAATGAAAAAGGTAATTGTGAAAGATATGTCTTCGGCAAACGCAAATAAGAGGAAATTATAGTAGATGATGACCGCATTATCTAGCAAATGAAAATTAATGTATTGATCAGTCTTACACTGAAAATTCATTAAGTTAATCTATCATGGAGGAATTGGTGAATTCATCATCGACTGTCGAAATGATGATTGTCTTTTCCTCATTATTTTCCAAATCCACACTAAATTTGCTTGCCTTGCATGTTAAGATTCGGGTTAGGGTTTCTTAGTCAGAATCGTGTTCTAGAAATTTAATTAATATTAAAATTTTAAAAAAGGTACTTTTGCATACGGATTTTAGAATTTTGAGATTAATTAAGTAAACCAAGTAAGTAATTAAATTTAGGCAAAAGTTAGATTCTTTTCATAATGTGCAGCAGCAGCAACAGCAGCAACGTCTGCAAGAACAACAGCAGCTATAGCAACAGGAACAACAAATGATAATGGCATAAACCCAAGCAGCGAGAATTCGAGCAAGTAGAACGAGAAAAATACACCAATCCAAGGAAATGTCAAAATCCAGGGTGCGGTGAAATTGCCTTGATTAAGGACGCACCACCTTTCTTAAAACAACTTTTGGAGACACATTCTGATCCAAGGTATTCGAATTTCAGAGAATTAATTATGGAATACAACTCAATGTTTGCATTCACGTCCACGGGCGGCCAAATGGATCAAACAGTTAATGATGGGAATGGTCCTTGGCTATACATGATACATGGGCAAAATCACCACAAAATAGGAACATTATTACCGTCCGATCCTAAATATATTGGATTCGCTCAACTTTACATCTATGATACTATGAATGAGATAAAAAATAGAAAGGAGGCTCTCAATAAAAAAGGGAAAAACAAAGGACCCAGTAGTAAAGAAGACGATACACAACAAGGGACTGTAACGGCTAATGTAGAACCTGACAAGGAGGACGAGTTGGATGATTGGATCATAGAGCAGTTAATGCATAAGCTAGATGAGTTTAATGCACTTGCTAAATTTTTCAGAACATGGAGAGACTGTTATGACAAAAAACATTTCAACAACGTCGGTATAAGACTGATAGGAACTCGCAGCACTGATGCAAGGCAGTATTCTTTGCCAACTGTTTCGGAGGTGGCAGCTTTGTATGTACCTGGCACGAAAATTAACGCGGAAAGGTACATCATAGTGCATGAGAATGTGGGTGGTCTAAAAAATATATCAGTAATACACCCAAGTTATATGGCGCTGCAGTATCCTCTTTTGTTTCCCTACGGTGAAGATGGGTTTCATACTAACGTGGGGCAGTAGCAGAGGAGCAGATGCAGATGAAGAAATAGATGAGGATATTGAACATATCGAAGATGGTGACCATGGTGCTTCTAAAAAGAGAAAGAACGTAACAATGAGAGAATTATATGCATTTAGAATCCAGCAGAGGAGAGGTGAAGGTCAGACACTTCTTCGTGTGGGTCGCCTGTTTTGAGCAGTATTTTGTGGATGCGTTCACAAACATCGAAGAAGCAAGGTTGGGGAACGTTAGAGACCATCAAAATAGAGTGAATTGAATTTCAAAATGAGAATGGAATTTCAATGTTGTACATAATTGAATTTCAAATGAGAGGTTTACCACATGCTGACATTTTGTTATGGTTGGAAGCTCCTTTTAAACCCAAGACTACAACTGATATAGACCGGATAATTTCCGCTGAATTTTCGGATCCAGGAAAGACCCTGTTGCGTTTACTGCTGTTAGTCAATTTATGGTTCATGGACCGTGCGGGGCTAACAAGTCTGGAGCGCCGTGCATGTTTGACAGGAAGTGCTCCAAAAATATCCAAAATACTATAGCAACACAACTACAATCGATGGAGATTGATATCCTATTTATAAGAATGATAGAGGAATAATGAGGATGGAATAAAACTCGACAACTCATGGGTTGTGTCGCACAATAGGGCTTTGGTTTCACGGTACAATGCCCATATCAATGTGGAGTGCTGCAACAGCTGGGGAATGAGTATCAAGTAATTGAAGTACATCCACAAAGGAAGCGATCGAGTAACTTCCGTTCTGCAGACATCGAATCCTAAACAAACACCGGCGGAAAGTACAGTACATCCACATAATAAGAATAATAATACAGATGTGGCGCAGAGTGGTGGTCTAGATAATCAGTCCAGGAAACCTGCTGCACCGGGGCCATCTTCGGGAACAACTGCAGCTATGGCGCAGAGTGGTGGTCTAGATAATCAGGCAATGAAAGGGGCAGGAAGAACAAAGAGTAACCTCCCGATGAAGAAGATGGAGACCCAGTAATCGATGAAATCGACACATATGCTGATTTTTGATATGTTTATGGATCTGAATCATCATGGACAGCATTAAATTTTCCTATCCAATTTCGGAACCCAAGTGTAGAAAGGCTACCTTTTCATTTGAAGGGTGAACAATACATCTACTACAATGGTAAGAAAGACCTTAAAGCTGCAATGAAGAAAATTGATCCCAACGCAACAAAATTTATTTGTTGGTACGAAGCTAATAAAAAATATCCTAAGGCAAGAAAACTCACGTACGTGGACATTCCGACGGGATTTATCTGGTGTAAAGAAAAGGAATGGAGAGAGTGGCAGACGGGTTCCAAAATTGGCCGTGTTTACTATGTTAATCCTGCTTGCGGGGAAAGGTATTATTTGCGTATACTTTTGAACGTTGTGAAAGGACCTCAGTCATTTGAGGACATTCTAACATTTAACGACAAGATATGCAAGACTTACAAAGAAGCTTGCATTGCACGAAGTTTGCTCGAGGACGACGAGGAATGGCATACGGCAATAGAAGAAGCTTCAAAATTTGCATCGGGTGCTGAAGTGAGAAAATTATTTGTGACTCTTTTACTGTACTGCAACTTAACAGAACCCGAAAAATTATGGTAGAAGAATTGTGAATATTTGTGCGAAGGAATAGAGTATCATCACACAAGACTCCATCAAGTACCAAGCACATTAGGCTTCCAACGAGCGGATCAAGAACTTAGCACTCCAAGAAATCGAAATGTTTGATGAAAAAAATGGTCGTTCGTTACATGAACTGGCATTCCAAAAAATACCATACCCTGATATGTCAAATATGGATGATATTGGGAATCCGTTGATCATGCAAGAGATGGACTACGATAAGTTAAAGCTCCAGGAAGAATTTGACAGGCTCAGAAAAGGACTTAATCCTGAACAGGAGGATATCTACGAGAATATTATTAACTCGGTAGATGAAGAGGAGGGAGGTCTTTTCTTTGTCTACGGAAGCGGTGGAACTGGGAAGACTTATCTCGGGAATACCAATATTTCTTCCCTACGTGCAAGGTCCAAAATAGTTTTGGTTGTTGCATCTTTAGGTATGGTCCTCATAAATCTTTGGTATAAACAACAATACAAGAATACAATGTAGTATTCGTGAGAGCACACAAATTGAAAACGATTTAGCTATCATTAGTATAACAACAAATATAATATCAGGTTGCTAAAATGGATAAATTTGCTCATAGTTGTTCATAGAAACACATCAAATATGGAATTCACAGTAGAGGCGGTCTTAATATATACACCCCCGTTCCATTTTAGATGACGTTTTAAGGTTATTTTTTTGTTCCATAATACTTGAAAGTTTTCATATTTTTTCACAAAACTACCAATAACACCCTTACATTTTGTCTTGGAACTATAAGTTTAATTTTAAATGCACTAATAGCATTTAATGTTTGAAGACTTTTTTCATGGGTATAAATGGAAGATCTTCACATCTCTCTTCATTTCTTAATCTACGTCAAAACTACAAAAACATCATCTAAAATGGAACGGAGGGAGTATATAGTTTATTAAAAGTTGGGCATGTTGCATCTCAGATGAAATGAATCTGTAAGTGTGATTTTTTTAATCTGATGTCTACTGTTTCACGGTTCCAGTCGGATGCAAATGGATTAATTTCTGGATCTTCTTGTGTGTCTTATCAATTATTGTCTACCTTTACATGTATAGCATCTTTATTGCTTCCAGGCGGTCGTACAACTCACTCCAGGTTCAAAATTTCGCTTAAACCAAATGAGACTTCGATTTGTAATGTGATTATGCAAGATGAGCTTGCCATGTTACTCAAAAAGACAGACCTAATTATGTGGGATGAAGCTCCCATGGTACATTGACATGCATTTAAGGCAGTCAATACGACTACGATTGATATAATGTCAACGTATGGTGATGTTGCTAATACACCACCTTTCGGTGGTAAGACTGCTGTGTTGGGCGGTGACTTTAGGCAAATTTTGCCAGTTGTTACAAAAGGATCAAGAAAACAGATAGTAGATGCATCAATAAGCAGGTCGCCACTTTGGGAAAAATTTAAGACAAAACAGATGCTAATGAGTTAGAGTTATAAATAGAGAACTTTGCTCCTAGCTTTCACACAACTTCTTTCTCAATAAAAAAAAAAAAAAATCAACACTGCACATTGAAATATACAGAATACATGATATCATCTTCAGATCAGATCAATATGGAGTATGAATTAAAATATGTCTTTCCACTATTATGTTTTGTTGCACTGAATTTTACAGATATGATTTATGTTCAATTCCTTTTTTTGTTTGGTTTTTTTATATTTTGGACATCTACAAATTCATCCCAAGGAAACGTTCAACCAAAAAGGGTGGTCTCGGTGGTAATAATTACAAACAAATAAATAACTGTGTCGACAGTGATGTTTACTATTGATTGTGTTGACGGTAATGTTTTATACCACAGGCTATGATCGCTGCACAAAGAAGACGAAGACAAAGAGAGAAAGAAAAAAAAGAATTGCAAAATATGCAACACGGTTTGCCAGATAATCTGATTCAGCAACAGGAGGTACAACTGGCATACCAAACAGCTGCATAAGTAGTATCACAGGAGACTCAACCTCAAATTCAGTCAAATAAAACACAACAAACAAAAAGGGTGGCATTCGAGGTGAGAATTATAAACCAAGAAACTTTCTGTCTTAACGGTCGTGTTAGTAATTCACTGTGTTGCGCAATAATGTTTTAAGAAAATATGCAACAGGCTATGATCGTTGCACAAAGAAGACGAAGCCAAAGAGAAAAAGAACATAAAGATTCAGCATATGGAACACAAAATACACATATACAACATAGTTTGCCAGATAATTTGATTCAGCAACAGGAAGTGCAAACACAACTTCATTACTCAAAGTATCTTTATATTGTTTTTTCCCTTAAATTACTTGTTGAGGTCAAATTACTGCGAACAGAACCAAATCACATCTCTCACACCACATCAAGAGTTACGCTTACCTCCCCTCCCATTGGCCGGTGAACAAAACCCTCGCTCCTGATTGGCTGAAAAACAAGTTAGCCCCCTTATCGTGGCCGTTAATTTAAGGTGGGACTGTTTTGATCGGATGCTCCAGGCCTTAGGATTAGCCGTGAATCAAAATCCATACAAAAAAAAAAGTGAATATATTTCCTGAAAAGGTTGAAACATTTTTTCTTTTTTGGGAAAAAATCCGAAAAATTCCCTATAAAAACGGAAATAGGTTTTTATGAGATTCCTTCATCTGCAATTAATGGAAAAATAATCTTCGAAGATCTTTGGTGCAAAAGTTGAAACAATTCTCTTTTTGGAAAAAATACGAGAATTTCCATATTAAAAGAAAAATCAACACAAATAAATTTTAATATGATTTTTCCATAGGCAATTAATGGAGTAATATGGAAATTTAAAGTGATCTAAGTTTAGGCTATCTATTATTGGCAGTTAATGTTAAGTTTGCGTTCAAATCCAAACTATGATATCGTTGCACGTATATTCAATGGAAACAAGTTCTATCATTGGCAGTAAATACTAAGTTTACATCCAAACTCTGATGGAGTTGCACGTCTATTCAATAGAAACAAAAAAAGGCATCTTCGTGGGGTTTGGGTTAGAGAGATATAAATATAAGCTACACGGAGCTGATGGCTTTTCACGTTCAGACGGAGTTTGTGATCTCTTTTTGTTTTTAAGAATTAGGCTATTAATATCATACTCCCAGCCGCCGAATATCAACATGGAACATCAAGGACTAATGAAGATTCAGGGGCAATAAAAGGTTTTCTTAATTCATTCTACTCTTGGCTTATGTCGCATCAACTCAGAACCCTAATTCGCTTACTAAAATAACATAGGTTATTGGTCTTTTAGTGGTTGGTGTTTGATTGCTTTCTCTTTTTAGTATTTGATTGATTTCTCCTTTAATGTATTTGTTAATGATCTATTTCGATTTTGATTTTGTAGGTTAAAAGAGACTAATTCAGTCTGTTTCATCTTATTCGATTCACGGTAATCTCTTCACAAATTGTTACTATATTATTTTTCGTGGTAACCTGAATACCTGATTATTATTATTATTTAAAGTTATTACGTCTCTCATCTATATTTGTTTCGCTTCTCTTTATTTAATTTTTCATTCTTTTTCGCTCTTAATTGATATTCATCGGGTACTCATTGTTTTTAAGAATAGATAATATAAAACCATTGGTGAACACATTGGGTTGTTATCTATCTTTTCGATTTTGTATATACTGATTAGGCATTTGGAATTATTCATAAGGTATTTTTCTGTTCTATTTTAGGACATCAGTTGATGTCTCTTTAATTGTTTTTCTTTTCCATTTTGTGCCAGTCAATAATATTTCATTTGACCGAGTTCCAGTTTTGTTGTATCTAATGGTTATATTGGCCGTTACAAGTGCCAAGAGGGATTACAGTTGTTGTGAACATTGTATCTCTCGCAGGGATATCCAAGTGTTGGAATTATTCGCAGATAAAACCATATGAATGCATACCAATTTTTCCTACTCTTACAGGTATTGGGTTTCTAATCTTCGGGTATAATCAGTCAGTAGATTATACCCGAATCATCTTCATTTTTTCTTATGAAGATATTATATGGCTTACTCGGTGATTACTTGGGTATCTGATGCGCTTTCGAGGGAAACGGCACAGCAGCTGTTGGATAAGAAATGCACTCTTATCATTTTTCGTTTTTGTTTGTTTTGTGCACTTGGTGATGTTTACTATTTTGATCATACAAGTAGGTATCAATGGGATCCTTCTTTACAATCAGTTGATATCCCTTCAAAAGATCATCAAGTAAACAATATTTTTTATTATATAATGGGATTTCACTAAAGTTAAATAAAAAGCCTTCGGCGGATGCAGTACAAAGAAAAATCTTTTTAGTCCAGCAAATGGGTGCGGTTTATCACCATAGATGCTCAAGTAATTATTTATTGACTTATTTTTAGTTTCTCCTTATGATAATGATAATGCAGTAGATAGAGTGGCGGAGAGAAAACCATGGCCATTGTAATTGTTTGATTCTTCAGCTTCTCATGGTATACAAATACTTGGTACTGCAGATTTTAAGATATTTATTAAAGTCCACGTATTTCTTCTTACCAATTAGTCGTAACAGGAGATCTGAAATGCAGCAAGTTGTAGAAACAAATAAAAATATTTTGGACGGAGTATAGTGGGTCAATGGATGAAGTACATAGAAGTTACAGGCACGGAAGTTGAAGGAGGATAAGGCTATTATGAAAAATGTTTTTGAAAATCATAAATTCTTGATGCTGGGATGGACCTTTTATTCTCACTGCCTACAAAAAGTTTATTCATCCAGACTTTAATATCCTAGCGTTTTTAGGGGCCACTCAAAAGGATTTAGGGGCCAACAATAAAATAAAATATGGTCACCCAAACCTAAAGTGAGTTACCCCTTATCTCACATATTTCTTAATGGCAAAATTGCCCTTATATAAGGAAAATATTGCTGCTGCTGCTGAATTGCCGGATAATGGCTTTATTAGGTTCAAACCCGTCTTCCAATGTTGAATTGTCGTATCTACCATCAATTCCCCCACCACCTTCTTCAGTAACTTCTGAACCACCAATTATTGTATCTTCACCACCAGTTAACACAGTGTCCTCGCCATCTTATCCTATAAGGAAACCTGCAAAAGGGAGGCACTTGAATGGAGATCATGTTGTTTATGACGTTAGTGTCAGGTTTCCCAACCTCAGATTGAAGCCACATGTTAGGGTTCTAGACCGTAACACAAGGGTTAAGTGATAAATAGGTTTAAAACCCAGACTTATTGAAGAATTAAGAGACTTTAGAAGAAGATTTAGAAGAGAATAAGGAGTGAATAAGAAGATCAGAGAATGAAACAGGCATAAAAGAATGGACAAAGAGAATGGCAACAAATCAAAACCAACAAAATCTCCTATTCACAATAATAAGAGAAGGAATACGCTCACGACCAGTTATAGCAAGAATCGAAAGAACATGGAATGCAATCAACAATAAAACAGAACATGTGTATAACTTAGAGATGATTCTTATAGATGCGGAGGTAAGACATCTTTAGCAAGATATTATAACATTTATTATTTGCACGATACTAATAAAACAATGTAAACATGGTAACCAGATTCATGCTTACATTAAGCTAAAGGATATCCCTTACTTCAAGGACAGAATTAAAGATCAACAAATCATTCGAATCCAACATTTAAACCTACAACCATACCATGAAGGTTGTCGACCAGTACCTGGCGCAAGAAAAATCTGGGTGAATACATACACGAGCATAGTTCTTCTGGCTGAAAAGGATCAACCAATACCAAGACATAAATTTGCGATATCAGGTTTTACAGCACTTAGAGCATCTCCAATGCAAGGGGTAAAGGTCTTAAAAATGAATGACACCTAGGATTTAAGATTTTTTTGCACCAAATTTCTATCTCCAACACAAGGGTCAAGGTCATAGAGATAGATGACATGGCTAAGTGGGGGTAATGGAGAAAATATAAATAAGACTTTCTCTATGACCTTGGGTCTTAAAGCCACATCATTATTTTGTCTCTAAATTCAAATAAAGTTTGTTAGATAATACCTTGGGGGTTGGAGATGAACTTAAGGTAAAAGCCACATCATTATATTTCACTACCAAATACATCTGATGAATGAATCAAATATAATGCAAGGTGCAACTTTTACCATAAAAGCAACGATAGTTGGAATTCAAGAAGGATCTCCGTGGTACTTTATGACATGTCCAGGGTGTAGAGAGAAACATGTTTACATGGAACGCACACCATGGTGCAATACATGTGTATCCATGGTAAATGCACCAATGCCACGGTATAAATAATAAATAAATATATATATATATATCTTATTATGTTTAAATAAAATAAAAAATACAAAACTAACCCATGCTTTGTGAAAGTTACATTCTCAAACTAATAATATATGACGGCAACAGCAGTGGTGCAATCACGGTAATGGGACGAATGGCTGAAATGGTTGTGGACAACATTAGAGTAACAGAGATGATGTCATTGCCAACAGTGGATGTAAAGGTAACTAAAATGTCTTAAATAAGCAAAATTTTCGATCAAGATAACTCTTGAGTAATGATTTTCTTTTGCAGAAAAATAGAGCAGACTATGTTGAAGAAATAATAGATGTAATAGGGCAAACAATGGTCTTTAGACCCATTCTTGATGAAAGTAGCTTCCTATATCACAGTCTAACCGCACATGACATATTTCATTATGATGATACTTTAAAGGAAGCATATCCATTGAATAAAAAAGAAAAGGTAACTACATGCTAGCATTATTTCAGGCATACCCATACAAATTACGTAGAATTCGGTAAAACTGATTTGGTCACAAATAATAAAAATACATGTTTTTGCAGGATATAAATACAATTGGAGGCCAATCGTTATGTCAATACAGATCACCAGAGAAAGGTCTCTACAAAAAACAAGCAATTGGCAATGTATTTATTTCTGACATAGAACAACTCCAAACACCTCCTAAGAAGGACCTGAAAAACAAAAGGAAGTACAAAGGACATGTCGACATTGATAAGGATGGAAGAACATGATAGTGAAGTGTACAATCTTATAAAGAGGGATCCTGACATGCCACCATTGGTCGAGATAGATGAAGATAGCAATGAAGTGTTTACTTATTAGTAGAGATTATGGATAGTATCATTATTTATTTTAAGACACACTGCTTTTGAAACATATTATTATTCTACTATGGTATGTTATTTAAATTTCTCTAAAACGATCATGTTTTTCTTTAAATGAATGTTACTATAATATGTTTTTCATAAGTATTCTACTGTGTAGAGAAACAAGGTTTTGTTCTCACTTTACTTTAATTGAGTTGTCAACATGTACTGTGGACAAGTGCATTCATAATATAAAAAGCCCGGTAACAAAAATTTGATATGGGCTTGACCGGTCAACATATTATTGACTACTAAACTACATGCAACATCCTAGAAATCCTTATTCCCACTAACATAAAAAATCGACCCCTATTCGAATGCATTAAAATCTCAACATAAATAAGTAAGTGTATAACTTTTTTCAATTGTAAATAAATTTTTATTTAATTTTGGAGTCAATTTTTTTTTTTTTTGAATTATTGTAATATCTGTCCATACAACCAGTACATTAACATAAATTTTTAATACCAAATTTAGAATAATAAGACACCTAATGAGTATCAAAGTTTCCTATCTCTTTAAAAATAAAACTAATCACAATTTTTTAAGAAAAATTATTAATGTATTTGTCTACGGGTGCGGGCGAAGCCCCGCCACTCTGAATTGGCCAATCCCACCAGCCCCGGTGCGTAGCACGGGTTAGATACTAGTTTAACTAAAAATGTTATGTTCCCACTATAATTTGGCTTAAAATGTTATGTCCCCACTATAAATATATACTAGTTTATTATTTATATAGTCCGAATTTTGTGCGCCGAACTCATATATCTAAAACGAATTATACACATACGTATGTCGTTCCGAATTACTACCGAATCACGAACCGTTGACCGGATTGTTGGCCGAATTTAAATTTTATGAATCCGAATAATACACGTACGTTTTCCGAACTCCGAATTTCTAACTAGGATCTTAACTACTTAATTCATCACATAATTGTCTCACTGACATCAATTCAATAAGAATCTCACAGAAACAACAAATTAACAGCAAACAAAAATTTCCCAAAATTCATGGAATCTCGAATGCCCTAATAATTCCGCCTCTATCTCTCCAGTTTTTTGCAATAATTCTGTAGACCCAAAATCCTCTCTCCACTAAGAATTCTAATTACTCAAACGGTGATATTTGTTAAGTTCTCTTCAATCCTATCTCAAATGCTTAGGCTCAAATTTCATTAACCCCGGCCTAGATTTCTGATATGGACGATGGAGGTGGAAGTGATGGTGGTGGAGGTTTACTGGGGAACCGGTGTCATTTGGGTGTGGTCAGTGGGTGCAACAAGTGGGGTAATAAAGTCATAATCAGAAAAACCTAATCAAATCGGTCTGGCTAGTGAGTCAATAACGATTATTGCTCTCCTCGGATCCATTTTTGCTCTCCCTCTAACAAAAATCTTTTATTTTATTTTATTTTCTATTCAATTCGTCCCTAAGTAGATTACCTCGTTCACAATTCTTAAGGCTAGAAGGAGAGAAGAGTTTCGTAAGTATTTTTTTCAATTATGCCCTTACGGATAATAATCAGTAAAATTTAGAAATGATATATCTCTCAAACTATACCACGAATATTTATAAACTTTATACAATTTAAAAGCATTTTGAAACACTAACATAACAAATATAAATATGTTTATCCCAATTGATAGCAATGGTTCAAAGTTTTTTTCATAATCTAAACATGCATCCTCTCATGAATCATACAAATATAACACTAATACCTAAAGTAGATCATCCTTCAAAACGTTCACATTTTAGACCCATAGCACTCTATAACGTCACATATAAAATCATTGCAAACATCCTAGTCAACCGAACTAGACCCCTTATCCCTTTCTTAATAAGCCCCTACCAAAGTGCTTTTGTGCCACAAAGATCAATCCACGATAACGTAGCAATTGCCGGAGAACTCTTCCACCATATCAGAACCTCAAACCTCACCAAGGATCCAAAAATAGCTCTCTAATTGGATATCCAGAAAGCCTATGATAGCTTAGATTGGGGATTCATCAAAACCTCCTTTACAAAACTTGGATTTCCTTCATCCTTTATAGACCACATTATGCTATGTGTTACAACAGTTACATATTCGGTCAACATAAATGGTACCCACTATCTTCCTATATTTTCATCATATGTGCTGAAATCCTATCTACAAATCTAGGAAACCTTGAAAACCAAAAGTTAGTCCAAGGACTCAACATTTCAAAAAAAAACACCATCCATTACTCATCTAATGTATGCGGATGATTTACTAATTACCTATAAAGCCTCGGATCAAAGTAACACTAGTGGAAAGGGGGTTTTTCTGACCCACAACCCCGACCCTCAATGGCGGTCAACGGACCGTGGACCGGTCAAGACGGTCTAAGATTTAGTAAAAATACGGAGCACTGATTCAAGCGTTAAAAACGGTCATTCTATAAGATATTTTATTTACGATTCAGCCATTCTTCACCGACCCATTCCTCAACCGATGGTTGTGGATATTTCTGTAGTTAGATTCTCAATGAACGGCTGGAGATGAAAAATTAACGGACAAAGATGAATGAATGGATAACCCTATCTCTTGTTTTATCACCTCACATATACTTCCCCAAAACTTACTTTATTCACATTATTTCTCCGCCTCTTTCTCTTCTGGTTGTCCTTTCTTCATTCTTCCTGTGCAAAGAAAAAAATCATTCTCCACTTCTCTTCTTTTAGGTTGTTTCTCATACACCAGTTAATCTTAATGTACTTCATCTTATATATCTTCTTTTTTTGTCCTCTACGGATAGCTCCATTCACAGTCACAGCTAGCATAACTACCATCTCCATCACCACGAGCAACACCATCAGGTCTACCACCTTCTTCTTCTTCTTCTTTTTATAATTATTGTTGTTTTGGTGATTATTAATTTTTAGATGATTGAATTGGATTTTGATTTTTTTTTTTATGTTTGTTTTAGGGTCTGGAATTGATTTGTCAAGCTCCTTAGTGAAGAACAACAGAAATCAATAAAGATGTTCGATTAAGAATTAGGGTTTGTAATTCTCAGTATCACTTCTTCGTAAATCTTATGTGATTTTTTTAACCCTAATCTTCATTTAAACACCACGAGTAATTAGGGATTTTGTTGTTTGCAGATTTGGGTTTGATATTGGAGTTGTTTCTTACAAGGTGAACGCCTTTTTCATTTAAATCTAGGGTTTTATTAATTTTACAATAAGAGATTGATAAAGTTGAAATTAGGGTTTTGTTTTTATTGTGTTTGGATCTGTAGTTCTCTAACTATTTTTCCTTTTGTAAAGAACTGTGCAGGATAACCATGGATAAATTGGATTATGACTTTTTACTTGATTATTATCATGTCTTCCATATATCAGTTGTGTTTGATTCATAAATATTTTGTTTTTTGTAGCCAAAGTCTTGAAAGAAGTTTAAGCTTTAAAAGTGGGTTTCAATGAAATTTAGCTTTTGACGATAATTGATGTTTGCTCTCTTTGATATGTATTTGTCATTTATTTGGTGAATGGTAATAGATATTTTTCCTGCATAAACTTATTTTGAAATATTTGTTGGTCATTTTTTATCATCAATTTATATTAACTAGAAATTATTTTGAAATATTTGCTGGTCGTTTTGCTATAATCCAAGATGATGCAACTTCACTTATCCGGAAGAAGCCTAAACTCACTTTGGCAAGACCCATTGATGCAATTCTAGAAATCAGAACACTAAGCTAGGGAGAATGAACAAAGATACTTAGAGTTGAACACAAAATTGATAGCTTTAGAACGTAGATAAATTGAGTTTAGGGTTAACCTAACTCTTTGATATAATCAATAGATTATAAACTTAGGGAAATTATAATAAAAGTCTGATTATTCTAAGAGACTTAATAGCCTATTTATACTAGAACGAGAGAAACGTAAGTAAGGAAACCCTAGTCTAAAGATGGAAACTACCAAAATTAACAATAACTTGCAAACCACTCCTAAACTAAAGAATGTTCTAGAGATAGCTTATGCTCCCCGCATCAATCACCCCAGTTGAAAAATTCTCATCTCAGATGAGAAGTGTTATGAATTCTTCTTATGTCTTGAATGTGTCTTCTTCCTTGCCACGATCGAACACAAAACTCTTATCGTTAGAAAACACCCTGGCTTGTTCTCCTTCTTGTAACCCTTTGTGCTTTAGGTTAGCAATTGCCTTCCCAAAAACAATATTTCTATAGGCACTCTCAACACAAACTTGTCCCAGCTTGTCAGCCATGCTACCCAACCATTCCTCCATATTTTGTACCACTTGAATGAATTTTGAATGTATTACACAGCTAGGTGTAAAAGCAACATCACCTTGGACGCTTAAAACTGAATTCGCATGACATGGATCAAGTGGAAAACAGTCCATCTCTGTGTAAGTATCAAAATAGCTCGACTTACACGAAACTTCATTGTTCGGATATGTATCGTATATCGGAGGTGAAGTCCAGTCCACAAGGACTTGATATCCATCATTATCTTTAACTAAAAACAGAGTTGTTTCATCATTGACGTGTCCATGAAACAAGCTGTCGGACTTCTCATGTGCATCATTTTCAAAATCCTCTTTCCATAGCTCTGTAGGTACAGTTTCTTGGACACATTGCGACAGTTCGGCAACTTCTGGTGGTTGTTCATTGCAGCCCTGTTGTCTATCTGTTGTGGGTTTACACAATGTGTAGCTCACACTTGATTCCTCGTCTCCATGCTGAAAATCTCTACATGTTAACAGATTTGTTGACTGCAACTTCACATCCTTCCTTCCATGTACTTCCTCTTCCTTCATAGGATGCAGAGTCATCTTCTTTCCATTATACATAAAGGTATAAGTATTAGCTTCAGTCAAGTGGGTCATCTTTTTGTCGAATAACCAAGGTCTGCCTAATAGTATATGGCAGGCATCCATAGGTGCTACATCACACCACACTTCATCTTCAAATTTGCCGATAGAAAACTTCACCAAGCACCTTCTCGTAATTGGTACTACGTTTCCCTTTTCGAACCAAGCAACCGTATATGGATGAGGGTGCTCCTTAGTTAACAAACTCAACTTGTCTACTGTTTCTTGAGACACCAAGTTTTCACAACTGCCGCCATCTAAAATTAATTTGCAGACCTTACCTCCACAGAATACTTTTGTGCGAAAAATACTCTTACGTCGCCAGTCTTCCTCCTCGGCAGCAATATTAGGACATGTAAGAATTCTGCAGACAACTAGACTTTCTCCTCTGACTGGCAGCAGATCTTCCTCTTCCTTATCAGATTCGTCAGATTTCGGCTTCCCTAGTGTGACTCCATCACCATCACCTTCAATAAGTGTTACCTGTTTTTGTGCACAGTTGTACGACATGTGACCGTCTTCACCACAAGTATAACACTTCATAGTTAAGCGATTATTGACCTTGTTTGCTCCATTTGTAGTCTGAGCAGTTATATTCGATGTACTGGCAGTTACTTGGCCCTTATTACTCCAAGCAGAAGCCTTATTCCATTCAGATGTGATTCCTGTTTGAGCAGGAGAGTTTCGGTTCTTCCACCGACGATTCACCCTCTCCTCCGCTTTCAATGCACATTGATAAGCGTCTTCCAGGTTGTTAACTCTTAGCAGACCAAACTCTTCTCGAATGGTTATGTTCAAACCCATAATATACCTTGCAGTGAGTTGCTCTGGTGTTTCATTCAAACCAACTCTTAAAGATAAGTTATAAAACTCGGTTGTGTATTCTTCAACGCTGAGATCACGCTGACGAAAGGTATGAAACTTTTCATACAACGTCACCAAATAATCGGGTGGAAGGAATTGTTTCCGCAACTTTTGTTTCAAATGATCCCATGTCTGGATCTTCGCTTTGCCTTGCCTTGTACGTTGTTCCTCTAGCTTTTTCCACCATTGTAAAGCCATTCCCTTCAATTTCAATTTCACAAACAACACTTTACGAGCTTCCGCCATTGGTTTCCACTCAAAATAATTCTCAATGCTAGCCTCCCAATCCAGAAAATCATCGGCATGCATCCTCCCAGTCATATCACTCACTTCAACTCTCACCCCTCCGGAATTTAAGTCAAGAGCTTTAATCAACCTATTTTCCAATCTGCCTTGTTGTGGACCATGAACAGCACGATTTGCATCTTCATTGCGTTCATCTTCTTCAGATAAACCTTCCGGTGAATCCAAAGGGTTGCGTCGGCCCTCTCTTCTCTCCATACGGGCTTCAGCACGTTCTCGTCGCTCTAGGTTTTGCTCTAGGGTTTGCAACCGCTGAGCCATTCCTTCCATCAGGGTTCTGAACTCGTTAACATCAATGTTTCCACCTCTACCTCTACCTCTACCTCTAACTCTAAGTCTTCCTGCCATAGTAGTTAGCTAGGGTTTGCTTGTCTATTTGGTTTCTAGCGCCAATCGATGCGCTTCTAGAAATCGAACACTAAGCTAGGGAGAACGAACAAAGATACTTAGAGTTGAACACAAAATTGATAGCTTTAGAACGTAGATAAATTGAGTTTAGGGTTAACCTAACTCTTTGATATAATCAATAGATTATAAACTTAGGGAAATTATAATAAAAGTCTGATTATTCTAAGAGACTTAATAGCCTATTTATACTAGAACGAGAGAAACGTAAGTAAGGAAACCCTAGTCTAAAGATGGAAACTACCAAAATTAACAATAACTTGCAAACCACTCCTAAACTAAAGAATGTTCTAGAGATAGCTTATGCTCCTGCATCACCCATGGAACCTGACTTTGAAACATCTAACCACGTTCGCTCTTACAAAGTGAAAAGCTCAGCCAAGCTTGAGGAAGACATGATGCGAATTTCCCAAAATTCAAGGCTCAACCTGTAAAAAAAAAAGATCCTGGAAAATCCTACTTTACCAGCATTACCAAGAAGTACCCCTCATCTACCATAGTTTCAGGTATACCTTTATTTCAAGTTGATGGTGAAGGGCTAGATTATATGGTTCATTATGCTAACAATAATGTTGATAAAGTCAGGAGTTTCATTTGAAAGATCGGAGAGAGCTGATCAACATGCTGAAACTTCAACAGCTGTACCATCAACTGAATCTTAACATCATGTGCTAATCTTCTAGTACTTACTTGTCTCTCGTTGTTAAATTGCTCTTATTTAAGTCTTTGACTGTAGAAAATGTATTTTATGTTTATCAACAGAACCAGTGAAACCCCCACAAGCTTACAGAACTCCAGACTCCTCGTCTCGAAACAATGTTATGTGCGCGCCCACCTAAGTAAGTATTATAGGGTTGATGGTGTATGCTGTTGGTTGTAATAAAGTTGTTTGAAAGCTGTTGTTGTTGGTTAGAAAGGATGAATGGCTAAGATTTTGTGTAATTTTTTGATTCTCTATAAGATTCTAACTGTAGGATATCCATGTGATTCGTGCTTGCAGGGTACAATTGGCTATAAAAGGGGTGGGAAACAACCTGTAGAATTATATTAAAGGGATTTTCCATTCGTGTTTGTAAAGTTCACAAGAGTATGAAACACAACAAATGTTTCGTTACTACTGGTAACATTTTTTCCCATACTTTATTCAATCGTTTAGTTCTTTCTATTGTATCTTGGTATAAAAATCATATATGTGAGTTCTTATGTGTGTATACTGCTAGTTTTAAGTGATATTTCAAAACAGAGCTAAATTTGATTGCTTTACTGATTTATGGTTCATGGCATTATCTCATTCATAACTTACATTGCTTTTATGCATTTATAAATCCTCATAGCAAAACTGAGCAGTTTTTTTCCCTTATAAATGAAATAGTGTGGCATATTTATTTGGTTTGTTTGTTTGGTTTGCCATTAGAGGGTTTGGTTCTGTCAGCCACAAGGAAGTTCCAGAAAGCATTCTTAATCCATGCCTCTGAATGGACTTGTTTGTACCATGAGTGAAATTGCCACATGTTAGGCCAGAATGTTGCCTGGGCCACTGCTCAGATGTCATCTAAGCCCGCTAACCAGTCAACCGAGGCAGCCCACCAGCCTGCCCAGTATTACATAAATTCAACGCCCGGTCAACGGTCAAAGTCAACGCCCGGTCAACGGTCAAAGTCAACAGTCGGTCAACTGTCAAAGTCAGGTTGCAAGTCGCACCTCTAGCCAATTTCCAGTCATGTTGCCAGCAGTGCTGCCAACCAATTTCTAACTACAGTATAACTTCTATAAAATAATAGGCTTGGGACCGAGAAAAATTATTATTTTAAAGAGACGTTATGTTACGATAATATAATAAATTATTATTTTACATTTAAATAATATATTATTATTATATAGGATAATTATTAGCTTGGAGGTTGAACAATAATTGTAGATTTTAAATAAAACGTCGACTAATTTTGTAGAGATATTATATTATTGACCAATTGCAATAAGAATACAACCACTCCAAGTATCATTCACACTGCAACACTTCTTTTTGCAATACAACAACGTGACTTTGGATCTTTTGAGTGCACTACGAACTATGAGGGATGAAATACAATTTGATTTGAATTTTCACGAAAATTTAACAAGTACAAATTTATTTCTTATCTTCATAGTAGCATTATTGTTTTATGTATTATTTGGGACCTATTAATGCTTAAGAGAAACTTTTAAAATGTATTATTTTATGATTTTATCGAATTTATTATTTTAGAGCTAAGGGCCCGAGTTGGGACCAGGAAATTTTATTATTTTAAAGAGAATATTATATTATCGAGTATTACTTTAAAGAAGTTATACTGTAAGTACTCCACCACGATGCCATCCGGTTTTTAGCCATGTTGCCAGTTGTGCCACCAACCTGTTTCCAGCCATATTGCTAGATGCACTGTCAGCCAGTTCCAATCCAATCTGCCAGCTGATTCTTCCTATCAACCAGTCAATCCATTCTGCCAGCAGAGCAGATTAATTCAGGGAGACATGCAAGGCAGTTTTATGCAAAATCAATACAAGGAGGATTGCAGGGCAGTTTCATGTAGAGTTAATGCAGGAGGGCAGTTTCATGTAGAGTTAATGCAGGAGGGCAGTTTCATGCAGAGTTAAGGCATGAAGGCAGTTTCATGCAGTTACATGCAGAATTAAAACTGGGGAGTTTATGTCCAGGAGGCATGCAGGGAAAAGTTAATGCAATTTATTCCTACCTGACAAATATGGGGAGACCCTGATTCGTAATTGTATAAATAGAGGAAATGTAATTCTGAGGAGGAAGGAGAAGGAAGAGAGAAAATCCACTGTAATTCTAATATCAATAAAATATCACGCCCCAAGGGGATTCGTCCGTGGATGTAGGCAAACCATGACGAACCACGTAAAATTTGTGTCTCGCATCTTTATGCATGTTTCATGTTTTATCCATGTTTTCCTCATCAACACCAGTTTAATCGTGTTTTATGCCTATAAGTATTTCTGGGTACAAACATTGGCGCCTACTAAGGGGACTACGAGAAAAGGAATCTTGTTTTCCCATTGAGAAAAGTAGTACAGAATGCTTCAAAATCGTATCCGTGAAAAAGCAGTTTGAATGTCTTGAAAAATCACTACTGCAGTCCAGTTGATCGTAACTGCTGCAGTACAGTTTGATCGCAACAACTGCAGTCCAGCTGATCGCAGCTGCTGCAGACCATATAATCGCAGATACTGCAGTCCAGTTGATCGCAACTGCTGCAATCCAGATTCACAGTTCGGGATCTGTTAAAACTATTATATTTGGAAACCACTGAAACTGCATCACTATTAAGACCGATGAAACCACCCCTATGACGTTCGGTCCACGGTAATAGATGGCGTAAAAACATCATCAAAATTGTTGCAGGATGTTCGGTCCGCAACATGATATGGTCGAAAGTTCGTTGCAACTTCCACCAAGGATCGTCAAGATTGTTATTAAGACAGACAAAAAAAAAAAAAAACTCTTGAAAAGCATCCAGAAACTTCCAGTTTGGATGCCTTCGAAAATTACTGCTGCAGTCCAGTTGATCGTAACTGCTGCAATCCAATTTTGATCGCAGCTGCTGCAGTCCAGCTGATCGCATATGTTGTTTTCCATATAACGCATCATCTACATGTTCGAGTTCGTAGTATGTCAAAATCACTACTGTCGTGATCGCAAGGTTGTCAAGTTATCTACATCTTTAGGCGCTTAAAAATCTTAAAGAAGACTTCCAGAAAAGCATCTCAAAAAGTTCCAGAAAATACCACAAAAGTGAAGCAAAACATTGGCAGAAAAGTCCATGGGAGACGGCTACAGAGCCCGATGAACCGTTGCTAAAAGTTCAAGGAGAAAATTGTTGCAGACGAGAAAAGATAACAGTTCAGAAAACTGTTGCAAAATGTTCGAAGAAAAGATCACAGTCGAAAACTGTTGCAAGAAGTTCGAAAGGAAAGATCATAGTCCCAGAAAAGTGTTGCGAAAAGTTAAAAAAAAAAATCAGGGAAAAGCCGGCGGCAATCCCCGGCGGCCAAATCCGTTCACACACTTCAGGGTTTCATTCACCTACCTTAAGTTGCCATCACCCACATTAAATCCGCTCACCCATATTAAGTTATGTTCACCCATATTAAGTTATGTTCACCCATGTCATACACTTCCTTCACCCACTTTAAGCTATATCCACCCACGAGAGAGGTTTCGTTCACCCTCATTAGATTATTGTTACCCACGTCAAAGGTTTTGTGCCCAGTCATCTCGCCACGTCAGCATCAGCGTCCAACCAGTAGCAGCCACGTCAGCACTTGGATGCCACGTCATCAGCAAGGTGCCACATAAGCATCAACCCACATGTCGTGACACGTCAACAAAAAAAAGTCGAGATAGCGAAAGCCACGTCGGAACCCGATCCAACAAGATCGCCACGTCAGGAACAATGACCCACCAATGACTGCCACGTCAGACCATTGTCCCAGTCAACATGCCATGTCATCAACAGTGACCGCTCATCGAAAGACACGTCAGCAATGACGCCGTTAGCGTTACCGTCATCTTCTCCGTCACCTGTAATCGTCCCCGGTGACGGTACACCAACAGATTGCCGGCGGGTCATTGCCGGCAGCCTTGCCCGGCAGCCACCTCCGTCAGGCGTCTGTTCTCTGTCCGGCATGTTTCCGCGCTTCGCATGCAACTTAATGCCATAGTCCTGATTCAGTGCATCGCGTGCAACTTAATTCCATAGTCATGATCCAGTGCATTGCAGAGTAGCGTAATCCCATAGCCCTTGGATTTGTGCGCCCCGCCTTTGTTTAACTGAAGGATTTTTCCACCCTGAGCCGAGCCAAGCTGTGCTAAGCCAAGTTAGTCGAGTTGCTAGCTAGTCAAGCCATGAGCTCGGGATATTTCAACCCCATTCTGTTGACCTTGCAGATTCGTATGCCCCATGTGGGCTCAAACAAACTTCTCTACTTGGGCTTGTTCTTCAATTTTGTTTCTTTGATATCTCCTTCATATGAGGTCCGAATTGGATGATTTTTGGCTCGTGACGATCATATTTCAGTATCCTACATCATAAAGGTAAAATTTATACATTTGAAATATATATATATATATATATATATTGGAGCAAGATATATTTTGGAAAAGAATATTTTATTCATTCATTAACTTTTTCATCGTACGTCTGAATTGTGCGATTTTCGGATCGTGGCGATCGCATGTCAATTTCCAACATCATGAGGTGGAATTTTCAACGATCGGAAAAAAATTATTTTTTGAGATTGGAGCGGTGACATCAAAAAAGGACGCACTCAACATTTGTGAACGTTTTTATGTCGATTTTTATCCAAAAATTGTTCATATGCAAAGTTCGTGAGTCTTGATACAATCAAGCATAAATCAGCTTGATCGAACTCTTTGTAATCCGATTTCTCGGCAATAACTACAGTTGATCGTTGATCGAACTATCTGCGGTCTTTTTCCGCATAATTCAACAATCTGATCCAGTTGATCAATCTGTTGTTTTCCACATCTAGTTTCTCAACAACATAGATGCGAGTCCGTTGATCGAATCGATTGATCGAACCGTATTTTTCCACATAATCAAGCATGATCCGATTGATCGAGCTGTTGTAGTCCATTCCTCAAAGAAATCTGCGAGTCCAGTTGATCGAACTCGCCGCAGTCCTTTTCGTATAATTACAACGGTCGATTGATCGAATCTGTTGTAGTGCGGTTTTCCTCAAAATCAAGTTTGATTTGATGATTTTCCTCACAACCGCTTGATCGTTTACTTATAACTGTTACAGTTCAGCTGATCGCAGCTGCTGAAATACAGTTCCATGGCAACTGTCTTCAATCCAATTTTGATTCAACTGGTGCATTCCAATCCCGCAAACAAATCTAGTTGCTGAGTCAAGCCGAGACGCTAAGGAAACTACACTAGTCATCTTCCCTCGAAAACATCAACATAGCCGGTGGACATCCTAACTACCACATATACACAGAGTCGCAATATCACATCTCATAAGGTACGAATACAATTAAATATTTTTGCCTCATTTCATATAATCATGCATACTTAAGTTCAATGAGACACCTACAATGTGGAGAGCATTTTCTCACGAGGAGATGCACACATTTCAATTCTGCACGCATCTGGAATAGTGGGATGGCCCCCTGCGCGAATTCCAGATAGCAGACACAGTCAGGTTCGTTCCATGCGCGAGCAAGATGTAGCAAGGAAGTGCACCCTTGTGCGAGCATTAAGCAGCATGATAATCACTATCTTCTGAGGATGAGTTGCATATCACTTCAACGGGGATGACCATCACTTGGGGGCGAGATATGTAACACCTCACGGTCTAAAATAACTCTTGTGGGTGAGCTGCGTAACACTCCATATGCTTGGAGGCGAGTTACATAGCACCTAAATGCAATGCGGAATTCATCTTCTGAAAATCGAAACAAAAGGTAACCCAAACTTCTTAATCCTCCAACGAGTTACAGGATTAAGAGGGGCGAGCATACACCCTAATATTTTGACACAATTATTGCAATCAGTAATGTTAAACTGCTACAGCTAAGTTGATTGAACTGCTGTAGTCCAGTTCCTAAGCAACTGCTGCACTCGGTTGACTCGCTTGGACGCGCATCGATGCACTCGGTTGGGCGAATCGATGCAGTCCAGTTTTGCTCATGTACTCAGTTGGACGCAACTGATGCAGTCTGATTTTATTTGTAATTGTTACACTCAGGTTTATGGAACTGCATTAATCCAGTTCCTCAAAGAATCGCTTGTAGTCTAGCTGATCGAAACTAGTGAAGTCCAGTTATGTTCGTAGCTCCTGCAGTCCAACTGATCGCAGCTGCTGCAGTGCAACTTTGCTCGCCGTTGATGCAGTTCAGCTGATCGAATTTACTGCGATCCAGCTCTGTTCGCATCTCCTGCAGTCCGGCTGATCGCAGCTACTGCAGTCCAATTTTGCTCGTCGGCTGGCGCATTCCGGTGATGCGGCTGCTGCCCGTCCAGCTATGTTCGCAGCTCATGCAGTCCAGCTGATCGCAGCTACTGCAGTCCAGCTTTGCTCGCCGCTGCTGCATTCCAGCTGATCGAAGCTGCTGCAGTCCAGTTATGTTCGCAGCTCCTGCAGTCCAGCTGATCGCAGCTGTTGCAGTGAAACTTTGCTCACCGCTCATGCAGTTCAGCTGATCGAAGCTACTGCGGTCCAGCTCTGTTCGCAGTTCCTACAGTCCGGCTGATCGCAGCTACTGCAGTCCAACTTTGCTCGTCGCTGCTACATTCCAGCTGATCGCAGCTGCTGCAGTCCAGCTATGTTCGCAGCTCATGCAGTCCAGCTGATCGCAGCTTCTGCAGTGCAGCTTCGCTCGTTGCTGTTGCAGTCTAGCTGATCGCAGCTGCTGCATACCAGCTTTGCTCAATGCTGTTACTACCCAGTTTTGCTCATTACTGCAGAGGACAGTCTTTTGTGGCCGTCGTAGTCCAGTTTACTGCAATCATTGCAGCTCAGTTCCGTAACAACTATTGTGATCTAGTCTACATCGCTGATGCTGTCCTGATTCATATAACTATTGACGACATGTAAAGATCGATGTCATACCCAGTAGCACAACCAAGATCATTAGAGGTCCAGAAACACACAAAGTCTATTACGGTCTCAACTATTGAAGGATCACACCCTTTCGCTCGCAACTACCGCAACTTAGTTCGTAATTGACATCAACTTAATACCAACAGCTGCTACTACCCAGTTTGGTCGGAAATTACTGACAGTTTGGAAATCCAAATTTCTCTTACAACAACAGCCGACACAGATTCCAGTTGAGTGACTTCAATTATAGCTCATCTTTTCCAACAACTATTACCAGTATAGTTCTACGCAACTGCCTCAATTCAGTTTTACATCAACAAATACAGCTCACTTTCAACACTACTCCGCTCCAGTATCACGCTTCCGATGAAGACCAGTTCAGCCTTCAGTCCAGTTTTTTTTCATGCAACAATGGTTCATACTCAACTGTTGCCCGCCGATCTTCTAGCTACAATAGCATCACCTGGGGGCGACCTGGTTATGATTTCCACAATCAACGAAGGCAACTTGCTCTATGCTTCAGTAACAGTAATTTACTCTTGGGGGCGTCTTGATTTCCGCAAGCGACCAAGGAAGGTTGTCATTTACTTCAAACAACAGTAATCCATACTTGAAGGCGAATTTTATCATAGTCTGTTAATACAAAATGCAAAACTTCTTAACCCCGCAACAAGTTGGAGGTTAAGAGGGGGCGATGTTTGTACCATGAGTAAAATTGCCACATGTTTGGCCAGAATGTTGCATGGGCCACTGTTCAACTGTCATCCAAGCCCGCTAACTAGTCAACCGAGGCAGTCCACGAGCCTGCCCAGTATTACATAAATTCAATGACCGATCAATGGTCAAAGGCAACGCCCGGTCAACGGTCAAAGTCAACTGTCGATCAACTGTCAAAGTCAGGTTGCAAGTCATACCTCTAGCCAATTTCCAGTCATGTTGCCAGCAGTGCTGCCAACCAATTTCCAACTAAGAACTCCGCCGCGATGCCATCATGTTTCTAGCCATGTTGCAGTTGTGCCACCAACCTGTTTCCAGCCATGTTGCCAGATGCACTGTCAGCCAGTTCCCATCCATACTGCCAGCCCATTCTTCCTGTCAACCAGTCAATCTAGTCTGCCAACAGAGCAGATTAATTCAGGGAGACATGCAAGGCAGTTTCATGCAAAATCAATACAAGGAGGATTGCAGGGCAGTTTCATGTAGAGTTAATGCAGGAGGGCAGTTTCATGCAGAGTTAAGGCAGGAAGGCAGTTTCATGCAGTTACATGCAGAATTAAAACATGGGAGTTTATGGCCAGGAGGCATGCATGGAAAAGTTAATGCAATTTATTCCTACCTGACAAGTAGGGGGAGACCCTGATTCGCAATTGTATAAATGGAGGAAATGTAGTCCTGAGTAAGAAGGAGAAGGAAGAGATAAAAAATCCATTGTAATTCTAATATCAATAAAATATCACGCCCCAAGGGGATTCGTCCGTGGATGTAGGCAAACCATCACTACACCATATTGAGGGTTTTGTTATGCCCGAAATCCATCACATAAAATATTTGTTATGGATAATAAATGTATTAAATATGGTGTTATAATTAGTGTTACAGTTTTAATAACAACTGAATCCATCACAGAAAATAATTAATATATAATTAATATTATAACTACAATCCATTACATTAACTTTGTTATGGATTAACCAAAAATTTTATATTACACTTATCATCAATCTCGTTATGGTTGAAACTGTTATACATAACTGTAGATGGGGAAAAACGATTTGCTGGTTTTTACGGAATTGAGGAGACGACCGTACGGGGGAGACTCCTTGAACCGAGCGAAATGTTCAACCTCACACAGATGCACTACAAGAAGGGAGTGCTTTGAATTCGAGAGATCAATCTGTAGTACTCCGGCCTAAACCAAGACAATGGCCGTTCCAGAGTAAATTCGGTCACAAGAGAGGATGGGTCGATCTGTAGGAGGGAAGCTGATAAATGTGTGGAATCAATGATAATCAAAGATTATATGTGTGTTGTGAATTCTGAATATGATAAGTTATGAATGATTGAAATTGCTCAGTTGAGAGTAATTGCTCAATTGATGAGTTGTTGATCTCGTGTTGTCTGTGAGACGTGAGATCGTTGTTGTTCTTGTCGTTGTTATTTCAATCATGATTCAGAGACTTATTTATATTGCTGTAATTGTAGACACCATGATCCCATGAAGTGTGACTGTTGATGGAATCAAAGAGTGGGGAAATGGAAATCGTGTTTGAAACCAGTTGCTCATCGTGCGGAGACTTGGTTGATTTTCCATCCACTACTTTGTTAACTCCTTCAACTGATTGCACGACTTTCTCACATTGTATCGTGTGTTTGAACACACGTGTCGTAGACCGTCAGACCAAAACCCTAGTTGATATCCCCCCAAGTGACACGATTGACGTCTCGTGGTTAGTTTAGTCAGTTGCTGACTTCGTGATTTAATGGGAAGATGAGTCCATGTATTGAGTTGAACATGATTTTGTAAAATGTTCTGAAACTCATGAATTGAACGTGTCTGCTGAGACGGTGATGTGATTCTCACGTTGAGGTGAGCAAGTGTTGCTCATTAGATGAATTGTTGAATATTAATAGTTGAATCAATATTCCTTGTTTTGAGCAAATATTTCTCGTATGAGCAAGTATCACTCGTCCGATGAATTATTGGCAGCGTGACCAAAATAAAATATTAATTAAAATACTGGTAGTTGAACCGAGCATAATTAATAGGAATACTGATCATGAGATCGTAAAGTTATTAGTGTTCGAATCTGGAATTATGATCCTTGGACTCGAAACCCTAATTTGATCAATTGATGACCAATTGATGGTTTATTTGAAAATTAACCATGGAATGAAGGAGAATTGGCTCCATGGGACCGTGGGTCGACCATGAAACTCCCATATGCTCGTGTGAGCAAATACCAAGGCCTCTTGAAGAATTGGTGAATTGTTGATGAAAGAATGATTAAATGCTGGTTTAATCATTTATTCGAAAATGCTTGTCTGAACCTTAGGTGATAAAACCTAATTAATTATGAAGAGGTGAGGGACCGACCAAGGGGTCATGAAACCGGCCCTGGGTGGTCACGGGATCAAATATTGATCGTTTGAGCAATCCCCAGATTGGTTGAAACCCTAATTAGCTCCCTTTACTAGAATCGATCTAGAATTCTCATACGGACTCGGATTTTGATGGTCCGCCCCTCCATTCTGTACGGAAAAGAATTTCCTATCTCTAATCTCGGGAATATTTAGGTTTTAAGCTCGTTCGGGAGGTGAAAACAACCCGAGAGTAAAACTCAGGAAGAATTCAAGAGGGACGGTAGGAGAGAGTTTGGGCCCAATATGAAATTAGGTCAAATTGTGAAAATACGAGGGACCGGATCCTTGCAAGCCAAAGAGGAAACCTTGGTCGGTCAAGGTAATATGCTCACATCACCAAAGTGTTCGTGTCTTAGTTCTGAGAATTTTGATATTTTCTGGCGTGCAGTTGAGCATCCATTCGAGAAAATATGACAAAATCAGGGTTTTGCTGAAACTGAGGAAACTTCATGAGATGAAGGAAAATAATTATCAAATAAAGGAATGATGAGGCGTGGGACCGCTGAGGCCAAGGCATGGACGATCGGCCAGTGACCATGGTCCCGTGGTGCCTTTTCCTAATGTTATATTATTTTTCATGATTTTATGAAAATATCATGAAATCAAGGAGTTTGTTGATACTAAGGAGTTTCCTTAAAGTGAAAGAGTTTCCATGGGATCAAGGAAGCAAATAATTTCAAAAATAATAAAATAAGGGCGCATGGGATCGGCTGAGGCATGGTCGGCCGGCTGGGGCTCGGTCCCGTGCGTTTCCCTAATTTTATGTAATTTTTGTGTATTTTTCCATGATTAGAAGGAATTTTCATAATTTGAGAGAAATACCATGAAATCAAGGAATTTCATGGGATCAAGGAAACCTTAAAATAATAGTGATAAAATAAAGGGACGTGTGGGACCGGCTAGGGCATGGCCGGCCGGCTTGGGCCCGGTCCCACGAGTTTCCCTAATTTTATATTATATTTTTTATGGTTTTGTGAAAATACCATGAGGTTAAAGAGTTTTCATGAGATTAGGGAAATAATAATAAAATAATGAGGAACTATGAGGTGTGCGGCCGGTTGGGATCAAGACATGGCCGGTTGGCCAATGATCACGGCTCTACCATATTTTCCCTAATTTTATATTATTTCCTTGGTGTGAAGGAAACACCATGAAACTGAGGAGTTTCCTCAAAACGAAGGATATTTGTTCAAGTGAAAGGATTTTCATGAACTCAAGTAAAATAACAAAAAATATGATAAAAATATGAAACTGGCGTGGGATTGACCACGGCACGTCCGGCCAGTCAGCTGGCCCATGCTCCCAGCGCCTTGGTCAATTTTTAATTATTTATTATTTTCCATTCTATTTTGCTTAGGTTCATCGTCTCGTCGTATTTTGAAATACTTGTTCGTACAATGATTGTTAGTGCATCGTCGTTGAATACACTTGCACCATTTAAATCGGGGCTTACTCGGAGGTAGCTCAGACGCCCGTGTGTTGAATATTTATTACTAACCCATGGAATTCTGTTGGGAAAAACCATGGTTTGCGGTAATGAAATCTTTGCGAAAATATTTGAATATTTTCGGAAATTCAATGGATGAATCCAAGAATTTAGGAATAATTAACTTATGGCTCTATACTAGCGAGCAAGTTTGTCTAGGAGCATTAATTATCCCGATATGAGCTTGCTTTGGAGCTTCATATCCTTTATATAGTCGGGGTAAACTCGTTGTTTGTATCCTCAAGACGTTATCGCTCTATACTAGCGAGCAAGTTGTCTAGGAGCCGTCCATCTTGTGATACTATATAGAAATAATTACAGAAGTGTTCAGTATTCATGAGATATGTTGTTGCCTAGCCATGAGACTACATATCTACATGTACTCTGAGAGAAAGTATTCTCAGTCAGAGGATTCAATGAGAGATCCGTGTCTCAATACAGATATGTCGTTGTCTAGCCGAGAGACTACATATCTGCATGTACTCTGAGAGACAGTATTTTCAGTCAGAGGTTCGATGAGAGACCCGTGTCTCAATACTCGCGTCTGATTGCTGGATCAGAAGTTCATATAATTATGGGTTTACGATTTTAGCCTTTGTTGAAAATCCACCATCTACAATAACTTATAATATATAATTAATATTATAATTTGTCACATGTTTAATGAAATTTAGCTGACCACTTAGAATATGACATGTGTTTTTTTCTTATGATTGTAATTGTCACAAAATATTTTGTAACATAACTTAATACCATTTAACAGGCCATTAAGAAAACGACACGTATCCTTATTTTTTGGTGTCACAAATTTGTTATAGAAGATTGCAGTTACAAATTTATTACTTAAAAACCAAAAAAAAAGTGCTTTTAGGTGGCCTGAAGCAGATATTCTGCAGTTTCAGATCAGCCTGATGAGTATTCTGGAGTTTCAGGTTACCCTGATCCTGAGAATAATCATTTAATAGAAACACATTAAAATTAAGTTGTAAAAAAATTTATAATCATTCAATATCTACCGTTAAATACATTCACATTTACTGTTCATGAAGTTAAAAATACAAAACAAGAAGAACACTCGGGGGAAAAAATACAGTATGAACAAAAATTTCTACCTAAATAAAAACTTTGTGGTAACCACAATCCAACCACGTGGACAAATGGACAGTAACTTCGCACTTGTGCTGCAGACTTCAGAAAAGCATAAACCAGGGCCGGTAAAGTATAAAGTATAACGTTAGTGTTGATGGTGGATTTTCATTTAAGGTTAAAATTGTAAAAGCCAGAAAATTATGCGCTAACATCTTGTAAAAGATAAAGCCATTAATAAGTGTTGGATACTTCTTCACTTTACTAATTCACCTAGAATGGAGCATGTGACAACAATCTCATTCTGTGAATTAAATACACGAAATTCATCCAGGTTGGAGCATGTAGCAACAATCCCATATACCCCGTGAATTTACATTATTAATTAATGCGTAACCAAACCTTGTATTTCCGTACTCATTATCGGTGCGGCATGACGGCCGAGTGTTACTCTCAGCAGAGCAACACGAATCTCCAAGCATTATAATGAAAGCATGTACGAAATACCCGTACAGTAGCCGCAACTCTCGGTGTGTTATACTAGCCCGATTGAGCAACTCTCGGTGTGTTATACTAGCCCGATTGAGCATCCGGACTGTCCGTATCGATCTGGAAATGATCACGATCATCCAACTTCACCAAAGATGATTGGATAGCCCGGATCAATTCCATAACCCCCAAGCGGTATGGAATATTCGGCCGCCGAACCAACGCGGGCCCCGCATGGTCGGCCTCCCCAAAAAGATTGGCATAGCTTGCCAAAACGTCTAAACCAGAGCAAAGATGGACTGGAAAACCCTAAATTAGGGTTTGCGACACATTACATGTGTCGCAAAACTGTCTCAACCATCCATCTTCGCAGGTATAGATGGAGGGTGTAGATGTAGATTCAAAGGGCCCAGAGCATATCAACACAATCACCGTGGGCCCGCCTACATACCTGACCGATCACAGTTACAACCATGGTTGGTCATCCCGATTCGTACGCCCGAATAGAGAATGACGCACGGCCGTGAAACCCAAAATTAGGGTTTTTGAGCATCACGAGCGTCCATCTTCTCCGGCACGAATGGAGGGTCCAAGATTAGATTAAGCAGGTCCGGTCATACCAACATGACCACCGTGGACCCATCTATCCCCTCACCTGATCGTCCAAGGCATACCATGCCTGGTTATCCCAAACTAGCGTGGTCCACTTCCCGATTGCAAACTAATCTCGACCACTCAACTTCGCCGGACGATTTGAGTGGCTTAGATCACGTTTTCATGGGACAATCAGTATAGGCGTGAACACCAGCCTACCACCTACACGCCAGACCGATCGGCCAAGACCGACCAAGATTGGTCATCTTGGAACGCGCGCCGAAGTTGGCACGATGCGCGGATTTTGCGGCACTAGTTTTACGTCGCAAATCGATCTCGACCACTCAACTTCGCCGGACGAATTGAGTGGCACAGATCACACTTTCGTGAGATAATGGGGTATGGGCGCCTACACCGTCATGCCGTCTACACGCATGTACGATCGGCCTGGCCAAAATCGTATCCCAAGCTTGGATTCGACCAGGCTGAAGAGGGATGCTTGCGCACCTCTTCTAAAACCCTAATTTCATTAACGGTTGCAGATGAGTGTCTCAAAGATCATCTCGTCCGTCCAACTTCACCGGCTTGGTTATAAAACCCTGGTCAGGAGTTAATTGGTCAGTGCGGCGTCATGGTGATCACCATCCATCACTCTACCACACCATGTGGTCGGTCAAGGGAGGATTTGCTTGCGCAACTTCCAAACCATCACATCAAGTAGGCTGGACATGAGGCTATTTTGAGACGCTCAAACAGCGATGCTTCATACATGCCGAGTATACTCGATGCGATGACTCGCATAGAATACACACGATACTTCACAAGTATCGACTTCTGAATAACGTGTTATTCAATTTAGCATTACATGCTACTTTTTGTGGGTCCCACGATCCACACATTCCAGACATCAATTATGTCACAAACTGGGGGATACATACTGGGGTATTGGTCTGGCGGTTTACAGCGTGCAGCGCACAACGCGCCATCACAAGAACGTGTCAGGAAGTCATGGACGGTTAATTGATGATGAGAGAAGTGGGCAAGCCTGGTCGTGTGACACTAACACATTACTCCACTACTCCATCACTCCACGTTCTCCATTTCCCACGAGATACGAGGGTTAGGCTAAAAGACTTGTATAAATAGGTTCTCCATCCTATTTTTCAACAAGACAAGACAACGGAGGCAAGTGTTGATACAATCGTATTCAAACACCGGAACTAATAGCTTACACCCTACAAGCTAGTTCAGCTTTCTGATACAAGTCATACATAGCCAACACCTTCACATTCTCAACACCTTCTTCGCTTCCCTCCCTAAGATCAACCCCATCTCCTTCACTTTGTGACCGAAACAAGTCTGGAACGGCCATTTCTTGGTTTAGACCGGACTTGCACAGATTGATTTCTCGAATCTACAAGCACTCCCTTGCAGTGCATTTGTTTAAGGTTTAGACTCATTTCTCATCCACACATCCCAAATTACCAAAATCGGCTGAAATAGTTTTCACCCATAAACAGTTAGAAACACTCAACACGGAAGAAACCATTTTGTGGTTCGGAACAAATGGATGTCTCTACAACTCGATATCATGAAAATTATATTGGAGAAAGAAATTAGATAAAATTAAAAACAGTCATAAATTTAAATTCATGATTAAGTTGATACAAAGAGTTTGCTAAGCAATGCTGGAAGTTAAGTGATCAAGTATTGGTTAAAGATTATTAACAATAATTCTCTTGCTTGAGATTTATAAAAAGAAAAATGAGTTACGCAACAGAGAAACACATAAGATTAGAGACGAAAACACAATTAGAGGACATACATGCACTTCATATGATCAATATACATGCTTACCTTAATAAGTATCATTTTCTTGTTTCATTGCAGCAATTCCTCTCAACAAATCAAATTGAGTTCCTGGTGGAAGCAAACTAACAGAGATATAAGGACATTTTGCTGGGACCAGAGATGCAAATAAAATAACTTGTAAAGACCTAAATAATCCACAAAGGTAATGGGATGGTAACCTTGATGTTGCTTCAATTTCAGAGACTAATCAATGAGCCATTAATTGTGATGGCGGCACCACAATAATTTCGGAAACAACTGCTGGAGACTACAATAAAATCACTAATTTAGAAGCAAAACCAAATGAAGTCATACCATATGTCATATATAAAAATTAACTGCCTGTTTCCCAAATCAACTATTTTGGCTTCTTTAAACAATGCTTCAACATAAAAATTTCCACAAAAACTTCTATTTAGTATATCATATCTTCTTTTGATTCTTACCTCCCTATTTATATTCAAACCATAGGTCCTTTCCTTGTTAGCATATAACTCTGAAGCAATAACATCCAACCTAATTGCAACTAACACAAAGACAGAGCAGTTAACCACAAAGTATACAATTGACTCGCAACAATGACCAAGAACAATACAGTATGAGAGTAAGTTGGTTCTCAAGAAAGTGAGATAGGAAATGAAATGAAACTGGGGTTTAATGGAAAGATAAAACTGATGATAGAACTCAAAAGAGAAAATTATTAAGAAAACTAATTACCAGATGAAGTGCACCATTTCGTGTTCCTCCTACACCGCTAGAGATCACATAGGTGGTGTTACATCTCGCAATCATGCAAGGTAACATATCCACGTATCGTTTCTACATAAATGAAAACATGTACATGAGAATCTTTAGTATGAAAGTCAATTAAACATCGATGTTAAAGCAGGCATTGAAGTACTAATTGTTATACTTGCCAAGGGAAATTAATAAAGGCAATCGGATAAAAATATCCCAATCCATGGTGTTAAAAAAAATGAAACCATATGTGTTTGTTAGAACATCGATTACTTCTTACCGCTTCCTACTGCTTCGTTGATGATAACCACACCATTTTCCCTAGTTGCTTCAGTGACAAATCCATTAGGTTTCGATCCAATGCAAGGTGCAAATATCATCGTGTACTCGTCGCGGTTAAAGGTTTCTTTACCTCCTTCGAAACTTACTTTGCCAGCATATCATGTATTCAAAATTGTTATCTTGTAGAGTTCGGGACGCTTTATCTGAAACAAATTGATCATTGCTAAGTAATTTTATAATTATAACAACGTGGTTGGAAAAAAAGATACAGTTAGATAGATCCAAGGTACCCGCCCTTAAAGAGTTGTTAAGGATATCAGAACAAGATGTTATTTCTTCCTGCAAAAGGAAATGTAAAGTTAAGGATGAATGAGAGTGATAAGAGAAAAGTATATTTTCATTATAAACCAACTGCGTTCAAGTTTGTGCAAACATCTATGTACCTAACTCCCAGTTTTCTAATAAAAGGGCATTACTAACAATTTACAGAGAAAGCTATTTTCGAAAAGGTTTCCATTGAAAACTGTGCCTTTAGTTCATAATTGCTATAGTAGAAAGGCAAACTGAAGCTAACCCCGCTTGTTGTCTTTATTTTCTTTACCCAACATAAGCATTATACAAAAAAAAATGGTATTCATGCATCAAATATACACGGGTGAAAGTAGTTAGTTAAACAACACACAACACGAATCAGTGCCTTATGAAGAGATGATATCCCACGATCTAGCTCGATGGGATGGAATCCTGGATGTAACGTAATAACAGCTACATGAGAGGATGGAACCCCATGCGCTTATACATTGCATCAAGCCAGGACTCAGCCCCATGTACCCCACGAGAAGGGACTAATTGTCAGAAAAACATTTTGACAAACACTTTATACGCACTCAATTAATCATTGGACTTAGGGTATCCTTTAATCCACTTTCATATGCATAACTTTTATGTACAATTTATCCAAAGATCTAAAAAAAATAATATGAAAACCACCAAAAATAATCCAAGTGAAGAAATAAAAAGAGAATGAAAGAAAGAAAACCCTTTTAATTGATTTTAATGTACTACCAAAACCTAAACAGAAATTAAACCACCATTGAAATTTACATATAACTGATTATAAGTCACGAGAAAAAATTTCCTTTCTTCGCAATTGGTTTTAGTCTATTGACGGAGATTAAAACCAAAATATCTTTTTCAAACAACAAACCCTAACAAAAAAATCAAAAACCCTAAACTTAAAAATCAGATTTAAACCAAGGGTTTGATGAAAGTACCTTAACAAAAGAACTCCTTTTTGAAAAATATTATAAATCATTGTGTTGAATGCCTCTTTATAAGAAAAACTTTTGGGATTCTGAAGGAATTTTGGTGAAAAATTAAGAGCGGGAGATGAAGAAAAAGAGGGAAGTTTCGGATCTCAATTTGTTGAATTTTTTGGGAGTGATAACTTTCATTATCGAGACCTAATCTTCAGGAAAGAAAAGCTTTGTGTGAGCGGGAGATGAAAATATTGAGAGGGAATTTTTTAAGCTCCATCAGGAACGAAATCTTGTGAAGATTTGGAGGCGGGAGATAAAAAAAAAAAAAAAAACGCGTAATTGGGGGATATGGAAACTAATTGGGGGATATAGCTAAATGACAAAATAGGGATCCAAATATCCTAGCTGGGTTACCCCTTATATTATTAAATTATTAATTCATAATCTAACCCTCCCTAATCATAATTTGTTATTAATCCTGATTAGTAAAATATTAATGATTTGGGGATATAATTTGTGTATTTACGTTTATTTGAATTTGTGTGGGTTAGTTGAGAGTAGAATGAGGGAAACAAAATTTGAGTAGATTTTTTTTTTTTTTTGAAAATGGAAGATGATTGTGATGAGAGACTTGCAGCTGCTGAATCTTTAGCACAATTACAACAACAATCATATCTTCAATCTTCGATTAATGATAACAACTCACAATTGTTGTATGATGAACCAACACCTTTGAATCATTATTTTCGTGACCATGAAATGTTTTGTGAAGAACCAACTCAAGAAAGTAAACATGTTCAGCATACAAGCAACCCCAACACACAGGTAATGCTTCAAAGAGGTCGAAAATTTGATTTTTTTTTTGAAACCGCCATTTCTGTCTGAAAAAAGCTTAGTACCGGCATGCTCGTTGTATGAATTCTACGCCGGTATCATTTAACCGGCATTGTATTCATAGATATTTGTATGCCGGGACAAAATATCCCCCACTTTTCAAGAACATACCGGCGTGGTATTCAAACCAAGATTGTATGCCGGTACACATTTATACTTTTTACCTACCAAATAATATTCTATGGAATATTCAAACCTAAGTGATGTGAGTACATGACATAGAATGCCGGTTTACGATACCGGCATAGCAACTTAAATGTCGAGGATGCCGGTTTTACATGAAAAACATACAGAAGCTAATGATATTTTGAACTTAATGAATCCAACAGTTATTTCTGCAATGAAAAGAATTCATTATTCCTAACTTCCCTTGTTGTGGTCAACATTTATACACGTATCCATTAGATTGTTGACATGCATGAATATGTGTTATGCCTATTCACACTTGAGCAACTCTACTCTGCATAGAAAAAAAGATCTGATGTTATTCCCTACATTGTCATATTCAAGTATGTTAAAACCTTGACAAATTATGATCAGAGATCATTTCCTACACCTATTTTATTGCCTAAGTGCTTTATTTGCTGTCAGTGTGGAACGAATTGAATTCTCAATGAATTTTTGTCTCGCTGCACTTTGCAGGCCAAACCAGCAAACAACGTGGGTGGGCGCAATTAGTTCAAATTGTCACAAAGGACCACCTAGAAAATGAATTTTCAAAATTCGGAAAAATTGAGGAATTCAAATTTCTCGAGAGACAAAAACACCGCACTTGTTGACTACTCAAAATCGAGAGGATGCTGCTGCTGCCCTAAAAAGTATGAATGGGAAGCGCATCGGAGGTGATCAGATACGAGTGGATTACTTGAGGTCTCAACCTCCAAGAAGAGTGAGTTAACTGTTTCATCAATTTTATTGCATGCTTTCACCTTTTTAGTTCCTCCTGCATGACCCCCCTCGGTTTTCCTTACAATAAGAAGAATGGTATCCATGTTTTTTTTTTTCTGCAACAGGAAAACTGGTCCGAGTTCTCTGACTCAAGAGATGGACAATTCAACAGTAGAAGGGGTATGGGACATAGTGATCCTTCATTGATGTCTGAGTCATCCCAATTCGGGTCCAAAAGATACATGGTATGTGTTTTCATTTACCGCTTGCTTCATCTTCAAGTGTATCTTCTCTTTTGTTGTTAGTTGCCTAGATACTTGTGTATGATAAATGAAGGAAGAAAAATTATGTTTGAGTTTGTATCTTGTCTAAATCTCTCTCTTGTGTGCTGCAGCAACAACCAAGTGTCTTAGGACCTTTATTTTTCTTCGCTTCTTTGGCTTTTGACCTATAACATAAGCAAACAAAACAAACATTAGAAAAGTCATGGCAGTTTAGGAACCGGCATACCAATTCCTAAACAAACCAATGCCGGTAACATGGACCGGCATAAGACCTTAAATATCGAGCATGCCGGTATCGTTGTACCGGCATTTTTTAGAAACTAAATTATGTGCCGGTATTGAGCACCATTTCAGTGATGTTCCTGTATGTTTTAAGTGTACTACCGGCATTTCCGAAATGAACTAACAGATGCCAGTTTTTAGATACCGGCATTCACGAAACCTAGATACGAATGCCGGTACAAACAATTAAGTTCATGTGTGTTTTTAGTTGACTACCGGTATGGTATTCAACCCTAATTGTATGTCGGTATAAAAAATTCAGTTTCAGGAATGCAAACCGGCATGGTATTCGACCCAAATTCTATGCCGGTACCTAAACCGGCTTGGTATTCAAACTAAGATCAAATGCCAGTACTCTCTGTAACTCGACAGTTTCAGCTATTGTTGGCGATTCTAACCTAAACCCATGGCTACAAATCGATTAAAACAATCATAAATGAGTTCAAAAATCACTTACCTTCTCAGAGAAGCCATGAGTGTTTGATCATCTGAGTTCGCTGCTGCATCCTCTTCTAGTTGTTGAGCAATGTTCTCGATTATTTGTTCATGTGTTTGTTGAGCAGTCGATTTGGTTCTCGGTTTTGCTTTCTATTTGGTTCTTGGAGGCATGGTTATGTTAGGTTAATCGACAAAGAAATTTTTGATTCAACGATTAATCGTCGATGAAGAATGAACGATGAGGAAGAAGATGAAGAAAAAATAAAATTTTCAAAACCTAAACCTATGCCGGTACAAATTGGAATTGGGGGATATATGATTTTGGTTATTTGATTTTTATGTTTTAAGGAAAGGGCATTACAGTCTTTTCATAATGATAATGATTTTTAATTAAGGAAAGGGTGTTTTGGTATTTTCGCACTCAAAAAACACCCCTTAACAGCCATCTTTGGTTGGGGGAAGTAATGCATATCCCCCAATTAGTTTCCATATCCCCCAATTACGCGTTCAAAAAAAAGGGGTGGGGGGGGATTTTTGGAGGTGCCCTTGATCCGATTTATTTTGAGGCGAAAGTTTCTTTTATAGAACCCTGATTATTAGGATTTGATCGGTTTGATTCCTTAAAATGCGTCCGCAAATTTTTATGAGTGGTCTATCAAGGGGTCTGCAAATTATCAAATCACAAGTGGTCAATCGGTTGGATTATGGTTTCGATGTCAAATACGATTATGGTTTGCTAATGTCAAATAACAAGAGCCAAAGGAGATTCAGATTATGGTTTGCAAAATTAACATGTGACACCCTATCAAGGGGTCCATTTCCTCAAGTCTTTTATTTTTGATAGGAAAAATAACATGTTTTTTCACATGTGATAAAATTCTCGGATATTTAAGGAATCGATTTAATTATTTATTAGGATCCAATCAAATATCACCATTGATCTTGAAAATTCTAAATTTAGCCCAAGTTTTGCGAGAAAAATAACCGAAGAATCAAGTTATTTGGCATGAAATTACTCAAAATTGTCTGAAATATATTTGTCAAAAATATAGTTCAATATAGTAGATGTTAAGTCGATCTGAGTTATTTAAACAATTTTACCTTTATCGAGAACGAAAATCGAAGAGTGATTTATATTGAACCGATTGTATCCGATGCTTGCAATGAGCATTTCCAAGCATATAAATTCACATTTTTTCTATCAATAATAAAGTTCGACGATAAATTTTGTGGATCTTTTCAAGAAAGGATCAATATATGTAATTTGTTACTAGTCGGCCGAATACGACCATCAATCTTGAAAATTTGAGAGTTCGCATAAACTATTTTGCCACTATCGAAAGCGGTAACTGTAGAGTGATTTCGATTAACATCGAATATTGGAATGATCATTTTCAAGCGTACAAATTGACATATTTCCATCGAAATTTAAGTTCGAAGATAAATTTTGTGGATCTTTTCAAGAAATGGTGAATCAATATGGGTTATTTGTTACGAGTCGACCGAATACGACCATCAATCTTGAAAATTCGAGAGTTAGCATAAACTATCTTATCACCATAGAGATTGATAACCGAAAAGTCATTTGGATTGAAGCGATTGCATCGAATTCTGCAATGATCATTTCCAAGCGTACAAATTTAAATATTTCTGTCGAAATTAAAGTTGGATAATAAATTTTGTGGATCTTTTTAAGAAATGGAGAAGCAACACGTGTTATTTGTTACGAGTCGACCGAATACGACCATCAATCTTGCAAATTCGAGAATTATCACAAACTATCTTATCACCATCGAGATTGAAAACCGAAGAGTCATCTGGATTAAACCGATTGTATCGTATTCTGTAAGGATCATTTCCAAGCATAAAAAATTTTGTGGATCTTTTCAAGAAATGGTGAATTAATATGTGTTATTTGCTATGAATCGACCGAATACGACCATCGATCTTGAAAATTCGAGAGTTAGCATAAACTACCTTGCCACTATCGAGATTGATAACCAAAGACTCATTTAGATTGAATCGAATTCTGCAATGATCATTTCCATGCCTACAAATTCATATATATATTTGGTTGAAATTTAAGCTCGATAATAAATTTTGTGGATATTTTCAAGAAATGGTGATTCAACATGTGTTGTTTGTTACAAGTCGACCGAATACGACCATCAATCTTGAAAATTCGAGAGTTACGATAGACTATCTTATCACCGTTGAGATCGATTGCATCGAGTTCTATAATGATCATTTCCAAGCGTACAAATTTAAATATTTCCGTCAAAATTAATGTTCGATAATAAATTTTGTGGATCTTTTCAAGAAATGGCGAAGCAATATGTGTTATTTGTTACGAGTCCACCGAATACGACCATCAATTCCGAGAATTAGCACAAACTATGTTAGCCCTATCAAGATTGAAAACCGAAGAGCCGTTTGGGTTAAACCGATTGCAACAAATTCGGCAATGATCATTTCAAAAAATGGCGAAGCAATATGTGTCATTTGTTACGAGTTGACTGAATACGACCATCAATCTTGAAAATTCGAGAGTTAGCATAAACTATCTTACCACTATCGAGATTGATAACCGAAAAGCAAGTTGGATTGAACTGATCGCATCGTATTTTCCAATGATCATTCCACGCATACAAATTCATAAATTTTCTATCGAAAGTTATGTCCGATAATAAATTTCCACAAGCATTTTAAGATTTACAAGATAAGATAAGATTTATTATAATCAAAATTACGGGAGTTATTAACTTTCAAAGATGGAGCCAGAGTCAAATATCCAAAACATAATGTAATCAAGATCTTCAATGAAGCTACTGACTCAAACTCATAATTCAGCGTTGCACCATCAAACGTTTTATATGACGTTCATCTGCAAATAAGTTCTGAAAACTATCAAGACTAGGCTTCGCCATTAGTCGGTCGTTTTGGTGAATGAATAACAATCCACTATAAGAACTTTTCAGATCTTTCAATTATTACTCATTGCAATATGAACTGGTTCCTTTTGACCATGGAAGACCCAAGTCACATACATCTGGTCAAAACCGTTCTCATACAAATGTTGATCCACTATTCCAATAGAGAAACGGCGCCTATTTTCACATTTAGCACGTAGACAAACACAGTTTGTTTTCAGGTTACCATTTGTCGATGCATACTGAATAAAAAACTTCATCTCATCTCTGTATACTCTATCAAATCTGATTCAAACATCCAAGATTTATGTATCCACTTCTCCCGACATTTTGAGAGTTAAAAACTAGCAAATGCAATAAATTTCAGCTTATCATGAAGATAAAAAAACTTATTGTGACATACAAACAGGTGTCGTGCAAGTAAACAATATAGGAACTAACTGGTCATGAGTCTTGTTCAAGATGCAAAATCAAAGAAACTACCAATTTTGTGTATACATGCTAAACATTAGCAAAACAGATAGGTGATGGTTGCTCAAATATACATTTGTACGGCAGAAAATATTGCTTACCTCTTACCTGGGTCTAAATTGCTCCCACCAAAGTTTCTTTGCACCGCAAGCATGCACACTTTCAAGACTAACACAAGCAAGAACATATCTCTCCATCTCACTGCAAACAGAAGGACAATCCCCTAGCAGGATTTCATCCTACATAAAATTCCAGACACAATGATGTAGGACATCCTACTCACAAGTTCTCTATTTCCTATTATAGTTCTTCTTAGAACTTCCTATCATATTTCTTTATTTAGGATTTCCTTTCCTAGTTTTAGTGTGTTTCCTAGTTTGGTTTGATTTCCTTTTCTAGCCCTAATTATATTTAGAATCCTCGAAGCCTATATAAGAAGGCATAGTAGAGATATACAATTCTACAACCAATATTATTATTTGATTAATATCAAACTTATCTTTTATTTTTATCTTTATTTTCTTATCACTTTTGTGAATCTATTGATCTCACACTAGTTTTTATCTTTTATCGGATCTTTGATCCAAATCATACGCTTCCGCTACGTCAAGTGGTATCAGAGCCACGGTTGAGATTCTTTATTATTGAGTTTCTTGGCTTTGTTTCTATCCACGGTTAAGAGCCTCAATTGAGTGCCTTAATTTCTTCCTCATGGAAAAGGAATTTCGTACTACTTTTAGTGTAGATGGAATGATCACTGACTTTATTCTTGATTAATCAAGTCCGAAAAACTATATATCTATTGGAATAGCAAATTACTTCAGGGAAAGGAATTACGATGAATGGGATTTATTCGGCGGTTTTATTGAATTTAGCTTCAACGAAGGTAAGTACAACAGTTTTGCTTGTTGTGAATTATCTTTTAGGAACGATTTTCATGTGATATTAGGCGAGCCTTGGCTTTCGAGTTTAGGTGTTGTTTATAATGAAAGCATGCATAGTTTTGATTTTCGCCAAGGTAATACTTTGCATCGTTTAATGGGATTACGTAAGCAAACACCATTACAACATAGGATTGAGCAATTTTGGAAAGAATTCAATGAGATGATTGCTGGTTGTAAAGAGAAGTTTTTGGAAGATTTTACAACAACGTTAACTTCACAAGTACCTACCTTAGAAGAAGAAGAAGAAAATAAGGGTGATGAAGAGAGTTCTAGTGTTGCTGATATTAATCATCCACGATCCACTGAAGAGAATCCTATTGTTGATGAAATCAAGCACCCACAATCACTTGATTTTTCTGTTCCAATAACTTCTGATTTTATTCCTCAGAATGTGCATAATCAAGAGAAATCCGAAAATTCCTTTAAGAATGCACTTCCACCATGTCTTGAGATTGCTGATGTTTCTCGTACTAATATAGATTTTGTTATGCCAAAGTTAAACTCTAATAACATCACTTGTTATTTTAAGTTTTTAGATTTTCCTATTTTATGGCCAAAACAATTGAGGTTACAGGAGCACTCAAAGTACATTGTACATTGGGATGGACGCTCGAAGTACTTACTAGACTTGAAGGCGAGTCCTTCAAAAGATGGGGGGCATGTTCCTTCTTATGAATCACTTGAACTGATTCCAAATCGAAAGTCTATCTCCAAGTTGATTTCGAAGGTTGCCATTGCTATGGAACAAGACTCATGCACAATTACTTTGAGAGATGAACTTGTTACTAAACGTAAGGAATTGCAGGGAAGAAAAGACAATGATATGATACGAAGGAATTTTCCTGACAGTATAGAAGTGCTGAGATATTTCATTAAGCAATCTAGTTATCATAGTTCTCCATGTGTCGTCCATGATACTTTGCCAAGGGTACTTGTGATTTACACTTCACTGCCCAAAGATTCAGGTGATGATGTTGAATTTCTAGGCATCGACAATACGAGAAGAAAATTAATTGGAAGGAAAGAGCTAGAGGATAACAACTTGATCAGGAGAAAGAAAGCTAAGAAAGGGTTTCAAACAGAAGATGATAACAATTTCACTGACGGTGCTCCTCCAACAAGGGATTTTGGTGTTCTGAAGAAGTATGTTTCTTCTTATTCATGCTTCTCGGATGCTTTAACTGTCTGTCTGAGTAAGGATTCAATATTTGATGGTTCTATTAACAAGATTATACAAGTTAAACCCCTCTCAGCTGGATACTTGCACTCGATTACTGGTTCAAGTTCAGGTTCGTGTTTGAACTCTTCAAACTGGATTGGTAATTATGACGCTTCATCCAAGATGTGTGTAATTCATAACATACATGAAGAAGTTTTCCTAAGATCGCATTGTGTTCCCAGCAAAGAGTATGAGATTCCGCGAAAACCCCCTTGGTTCGTGGCTATGCTTTTGCTGTGTGGATCCCTAAGGAGAAGAGAACGAAAAGGAGATACTACTACTCATTCTACTCCGTGCCCAGCCACAACAATCATGGCAAAAGTGTTATCTCAAAAGGGAGAAGGTTTACAGATATTGTTCGCGGCAGATGTACATCTCGAAATTGCTAGTTTCTGTTTGCGGCAGATGTACATCTCGAAATTGCTAGTTTCCAGATAGAAAGTTTCAAGGAAAGAGCTGGCAGTATTTACATTTTAAACCTTGGAAAAATATGGGACAAGCTTGTGATGGCTGCTATGGTCACTGTTTCTACTGAGAAACAACAAGATGTTGTTCAATCTACTAACAGACCGTGTGAGCAGGGGGAAGTTTTCGGATTTACTCACTATATTGGTGCTCAGATGCTAACGACAAGGCACACCCAGATACAATCATTATTCAGATGCAGAAATCTTTCACTGGTTCATGTCTTCTCATCTTTGGCACCTCAAGGGTTGACTGTCAGACAATCAAGGAAGCTGTCCTTAGGGTCCTTCTGATAGAAGAGACAGTTCAACTGCCTTGGAGACTACCATTCTCAAGATATTCCTTGATGACATACCTTCTACATATTGTTCTTCAACGACCTAGAAGTACAACTATACATGCTCAGAATGCATCTGAAGTTGGAGTTATTATTGAGAATGATGTTACGGAATCGCAATCGACATTGAACTTAACAGAATACTCTACGCTAGATCCTGGTCTTAGGGTTCTTTGTGACTTGTTCCTTCTGAATGCTGGTTGGAAAACTCGAAATTTAGCTGCACGCTATTTGTCCTTTGACCCAGGTGGAACAATTACTACTAAGTTGAAACATGTTGTCTTGAAGCAGAGAGAGTTTCAAGATTTTAGTTTCAATGTTTACAGTCTCTAGAAGGTCTGTGAACATTTTCATTTACTGGGTTGCGATGTATAATGAAGCTAAGTTAGCATTCTTCATATATTGGACGGAAACTGATCGTAGCCTATTAGAAGGGAGAGCTAGGTTTGACGTCATATCTCTGCAAGTGCAAAATGCTATTAGCCACAGTCAGATGAGAGCTGTTGAGATTATGCAGTATGTTGTTATACATAGTAAGGGAAAGCCTAAACCTACCCAGGAGCGGAATGGTGCAATCTCCAAGCAATCTTCTATACTTGCACAAACTCTTCAATCAGTTCCTACTCTAGAGGACAAGCTCCGGAAACAACACTTGCAAACAAATAGTAAAAATGAAGAAAGAAATGTTCCAGCAGAAATGGAGGGTCTTCTAGAAAAGCTCAAGCAATCATCGTTGTCTACCAATGGTTTAGCATCTGAAATGACAGATTTTCCAAGGTTCACTAAAGAAGTCACCAGCCCGTTTAAAGAGAATGGAGTTTCAAGGTTGATGAAAATTGTTCGGCAAGTGCATTTAAATTTCATGGAAGTAGCTAGTACTATTATTGATTCAAAGTTTCAAGAGAAGTTGGCATACTGCCTCGTGAAACTGCAGTCAACATCAACTTTTGTCTCATCATTTTTACCAAGATTTGATATTATTCTCAACATGCAGATTGCAGGGTTAAAGAGTAAGTCTTCTATAATCTGGGCCAATGCAGTACAAGCAGTTAATTTGATTGTTCATGCTAAAATACTATTCTTATGTAAGAGATATGTTTTGTCTGTTCTTGAAGGAAGTTTTTGTGACTCATATAGAGATCCAAAGGAACGAGATATGGACATACAAAACAATAATGACCCGACACATCAAGTGCACAACAGTAAAGACATAAGATGTGATCGAAGTAGGCATGATGATCTTCGTCACTGCTTTCGACCATATGACCCCGGTGGTAACGGTGTTACTCTTCGTCTACCAAACTTGAGGTATTTGATAGATGATGATCTTGGTCGTCGTTTCCTACCCTACGATCCTGGCAAGAGCGTTTTGTCTTTCTATATTGAACTCGAGGTCGAGTTATTTTCAAGAAGAGGGGCCTGATGTAGGACATCTTACTCACAAGTTCTCTATTTCCTGTTATAGTTCTTCTTAGAACTTCCTATCATATTTCTTTATTTAGGATTTCCTTTCCTAGTTTTAGTGTGTTTCCTAGTTTGGTTTGATTTCCTTTTCTAGTCCTAATTATATTTAGAATCCTTGAAGCCTATATAAGAAGGCATAGTAGAGATATACAATTCTACAACCAATATTATTATTTGATTAATATCAAACTTATCTTTTATTTTTATCTTTATTTTCTTATCACTTTTGTGAATCTATTGATCTCACACTAGTTTTTATCTTTTATCGGATCTTTGATCCAAATCATACACTTCCGCCACGTCACACAACTTATAGACTAATAAAATGGAGAGAAAACTTGTTTTGTTCTGGTCCCCTGCATATAGTAACTCTTATGATGTCGGAACAAAACTATAGTTCTCAATCTCTTCTGCTGATCTTGTTTTGCTTTCACAATACCCAAACTCAAAAACGAAATTAAGTTGTTACTAGACCTTTGGTATTCCTTTGTCATGATTTCTATCACCTCTTGTCTAATACAGTGACTAAAAATAAATAATCGACATAGTTCAAGCATGGAAATCTCAATATAGCTTAACAAAACAACTAAAGTGAATTATAATTGTATGTTTATATGCATGCAACTGAAATTGTAATTGAAAATGGTCCTGATTTTGGCTTCCAATACAGACCATAAAGGATTACTCAACAATCACCATTATGTTCTTTCTTGAAAGAATGATACATTTTCCACTTTAGCTAATGTGTATGTAAATTAAAATCATTTAAACGGAAAAGAAAACAACCCGATAAATTCGTTGTAAGGGGGAGAAAAATAAACTTTGTAAGCTGTAGTATGGCTTTTGGATACTAAAAAAGCATACATGCTTCCATACTCAAATCACAAAAATGAAGAAAGGCCTAAAAAAGTGAACATCAATATTGTAAAAGACAAAATGAAAATAATATAATGGATTGGGTTCCTTCAAACCACAAGTATCAACACACAACTTTTCTCTAATACAGTTCAATTAAAATTCTTACCAAATCTTCACTAATTACAGTTCATAAAGACAATGAATAAAAGGTTAATCAAATAAAATAGACGATTATTATTTGGCACTATTGATCCTTATAGAACTAGATATGGACATGATAATCGTTTGAGACTTGAGATAAGAAATATTATGGTAAAGGGTTAACTACAGTATTTAACTTTAATTCAGCAATTCGGCGTAATGGTTTTGGACATAATTCACAAGCTTAAAATCCATAATTCAAGATCTTAAAATCCCCAATGTAGCGATTATTACTTACCAGAAACCCCCAATTACTAATAACACCCTACTTGGTTAAAATCCCTAATTTTTGAAACCCTAGGTGCAAAACAAATACTGCGATCCCTAATTGAAGAACAAAAATATTAGAAATCATACCACCACTGGTTTGAAGCACGGATTTATTGGAAACCGATCACCTTCATCATTCTCTGAAATTGATCTTCGTTGTCGCTGAAGTTGGTGAGATGAACAAACTAAGGAAAGAGAGATCAGCACAAGGAAGATGTGTTTTTCGTTCTGAGATTTTAGGGATTTTCTTTGATTGATTATCAGGAAGGAGGGGTTAATGATGCCGAAGAAGTTCTGTAATTTCTGTTGTTTTTTTTTTATGGAAAAACTCTGTTGTCAGTTTTTACAGGGATGAGTTGAGCATTTGATGAAAACATTGACGAAGCGCTTGTTATCATGGAGAGCAACGGGGGTGTACACCGAGTGTAACAACCACTGCCTACTTTTTCTATATTTTATTTTATCATGTTTTTAATTTTTTTAAAGAGGGAGGATCCATGGACACTCTTAGATGGACAAGGTCAGACAAGATTTGCGTCATTTTCTCCGCAAAATCCAAACGACAATGAATTTAAGTGTAATATTTTGATGATATGTTCCTCTTATAAGACTCTACACTCATATAAAAACTCAACACAATTCGAGATAACAAACCTCACCATCTACCAATCTTAATTTCAACCGTTAAATTTGAACGGTTGATATTCAAAGGGGTAGATGGTCATTTTATACATCTCCAATTGTGCTTATTTTTTGTAGGAATGTAGAGTCTTATAAGAGGAATGTATCATCAAAATATTACACTTAAATTCATTGTTGTTTGGATTTTGCGGAAAAAATGGCGCAAATCTTGTCTGACCTTGTCCATCTAAGAGTGTCAATGGATCCTACCTCTTTTTGATTTAAAATGACTTTGAAGTGTAACCGATAAAACTATGTAATAAATTAAAACGTAAAGAGTTACAGTGCTGAGGTTTAATTTTTATGTTGATGAAATTTGGGTTGAATTAATAATTCTGTATGTATAATATCAAATATGTTGTAGGGCCTACAGCCCGTAGATGTGCGGCCAACTAGATATCTAGGGTCTTCCTTCTACATGTATATAAAGGACATTGTTCCATGTAACCCTACTGACGATCAATAAGAAACTCTGCCTCTTTCTCTATCATTCTCACCTTTATCACTACAAAACGTTATCATGCACGAGCTCTTCCCTGCCGCTAAAAGATTTTGATTTTTTTTTTACGGATCTAGATTTTGACCCTAGCCAAATCCGTGGAACCAAAACTGTGTTAGAAAATCTCCCATTAGCGATATGGTAAACCAAATCTCTGTGAAAAAAAAATTAAATCTGTTTGCGTTTGGAGGTGAAGAAATTCCGTGAAAGAAAACTTCTGTTGATGGATCTGATCCTGTCTGAAAATCCAATCTGTTTGCATTCTCATGTTCGTGGAAGAAACTGCAATCCCGTATTTTCATGGCGGAACCAAACTAAACTGCAATCCCCTGCGTTCAAGAAGGGTCTTCATCATCAATCAGTTCTAAAAGGACAAATTTCATCTCTAACTCTTTAATTTTTTTCTAAATGTTTCAGATCAAGTGATTTAAAATGATGTTTTGTCATTAAAATCCTTAATTTGTTCTTCATCAAAACTTGATTTTCTCTTGAAAAAAAAAATGTTCAAAACGAAATTCGATAAAAGATCTGTGGTCAGCCAAACTGAATTTACAGACCCATGTATTGAACTTCCGAAAAAGTTGAGCATTGAGATTTTTGGTCTAACCATTCGCTTATCTCTTGTTTGTGTTAGTTAACGAAGAAAGTAGGAATCTGAAAAGTCTTCGGTTCGCGGTAGGAGAAAGTACAACCCGACCCGATCCTTCCCCAGCCCGGTCCCGGTCTAACCCGGCCGATCCTGTCCCGATCCAACCCGATCCATCCAGGCACAACGAGCTCTTTACCCGTTGATTATTTTTTTTTGTTGGTTATCAATTTATCATCAATTCAACAACGAGATCTGCCTCCTCCCTGTAAATCAAGTACGTATCTCAACCATATTTGATTATCAGGTATGCATTAAAGAATTCCTATTTTTTTTTTCCTTTTGGTAATGTGAAATCCCAACCATATTTGTTTTCTGTATATGTTTGGTGTTTGGGATTGATGGTACTGTTATATGCCACCTTCGTTTTGTGTGCCATGTTTTGATTTTTTCTGTTTTGCTAGTTAGTCTAGGCTTCTTTGTGTATTGTTAATTAACCATGATCGAAGAGCGGAATTCCAGGGGTGCTATGCAAATTGGATATACAGAAAGCATTTGATAACGTAAGTTGGCAAACTATACAACATATTCTTCAAAGCTCCGGTTTTGGCTTAAAATGGATAAATTGGATCATGTGGTGTGTTAAATCAGCTCAGCATTCAGTGTTAATCAATGGAAAATCAACCGAAAAGTTCAGACCACAAAAGGGATTGAGGCAAGGGGATTCATTATCCCCGTTCATCTTTATATTAGTGGCTGAAATCTTCACAAAGCTAATGAAAAAGGCAGTGGAACTAAACATGATCACAGGGTTCAAAATCAATGACATTTCAGTTTCTCATTTACAATATGCTGATGACACACTTGTCTTCATCGACAGTTCAGAAGAGGAAGCAGATAATCTGGTTCTAATATTACAAATATTTGAAGCAATGACAGGATTGCCTGTAAATTTATCCAAAAGTGCAGTTTTAAGTGTTGGTGGGGATAATAGAATTGCAAGCATAGCCGATATACTAAATCGCAACATTGAACAGCTCCCCTCAAATATCTTGGTCCATCGGTTGGAGCTGTTGGGAGGAGTACTTCAATATGGGATGTAATCATAGAAAAGTTCCAAAAAAAACTAGCTCCATGGAAGAGAAGATTTTTCACAAAAGCTGGGAGAATCCTTCTCATAAAAACCTCCCTATCTAGCTTGCCGATCTACTTCCTTTCCATATTTCCAATCCCTGCAAAAGTAGAGAAGAAATTGAACCAAATTATGAGAGATTTCTTGTGGGGATCAACTCCAGAAAAGAAGAAGATGTGCTGGCTAGCTTGGCACAGGATGTGCAAGCCAAAGAAACATGGAGGATTGGGAATCAGAGATTTAAAAACAACAAATAGAGCTTTTCTAGCTAAATGGACTTGGAGATACGCTAAGGAAAAAAGTCAGTTATGGAGACAAATTATTCAGAAGAAAAGAAATGGAAAGGAAAATGATCTCTGGGTCAAAGATACAAAACTTCCTCGAGGGAGAGGCATTTGGGCAGGAATCCAAAAAGAAAAATCAGTTATAGAAGATATGGTTGCAGTCAAGGTTAGAAATGGTGATGCACTATACTTTTGGTGGGATAAATGGAAGGAAAATACCAGACTCAAGGAAAGATTCCCAAGGATATTCAAATTATCAAGTCAGAAAAATGCAACTATTAAAGAGGTGGTGGAAAATGGGACGTGGAATTTGAGACTGTGCAGAAATCTCAAAGCTGAAGAATTACAAGAAATGATGGATCTGTTCGCTTTTATAAATAATCCACCAACTCTTACAGATCAAGAAGATGCTCTTCAATATGATGTGTCAGGGGGCTTTTCAACTAAATCTTGTTACATTTGGTTAGTTGAACATTCACCTAATGCACAGACTATGGTTCCTTTTCACTGCATTTGGGTTAAGTTTATTCCTCCGAAAGTTCAATTCTTTATGTGGTGCGTTAGCCAAAATGGTATTGCAACCATAGATAGATGCAATATACTTGATTTTGTCCTGCTTGGCGTGATCGTAACTATTGTACACTAATGATTATGACTCTTTTTATGTTAAACATCTGTACCATTTTTATGTGTTGTCATAGATACTCCATTATGATTCTTTTTCACATGCTTCTCTAATACAAATTGTGAGCCATTAGCCTAGAAATTAATAACCCATCACATCACATCACCTATACCACTATCACATTGTGCCTAGGTCTATGTTGCTGTTTTCATATTTTTTAAGTAACAATTCGTTTATATATTTGTCTGTTTTGATTACTTGTAACGTTTTCAATAATTTTTTTTTTTTTTTTTTTTTTTTGCTTACCAAGTGTTGTATTGCTTTGAACATTGTTTTTGTCAATTATCCATGACTGTATTATTGTTCCTTTTTCTAAATTAGTTTATCTTTTGAGTGATGCTTGTTTGCCCATGAAAGTAATAATTAGTTTACCTCACCTGTCATAATTTTATTGATTTAATAATTCTTTATTTGTATGTCTGCCCATTTTGTGTAGTAACATTTTTCTGTAATTATTTTCCACAAACTTTGGTAATGTTTGTACTATGGTAATGGGTTATGAAATGACGTTATTATTGAAGATTGGCTAAGTATTGTCGACAATTAACGGGGTTGTGGTCATTGATTATTGAAATTTGTCATGCCCAATTTCATTTTTAGAATCATCAAGAAATTTGGTTCCAAAAATCCCATTTTTGACCATTACGAAAGAAATCCAGTCCCTGGAATTCGGCATCGGAATTAGTCATATTTCTATCATTATTGTCTTTACAGTTGGACCCAACTTGACTAAGAAGTGACATTTTGGACTCAGAAGTACTTGAGAACTATTATTATATTATTGATGCGGAAACATTTCTTCGCGAAAAAGAAATATATTCTTTCACAAAACTTTATTTCAAAGACAAGGCACCGTCTAAAAAATTGAGATATATATGCCCTTTTCTAAGCATATGCATCCCAATTTTTGTGGAAGAACTCACAAAAGGCGATATGAGTCAGAAATTATTCTTTTTCTATTTTATACTCCATCCGTGCTCTGACAAACCAGTATCTTTTGAAGTATGACGACAAAAAAAAATTCACTATGTTTAGTAAGAAATTCAACCTTAAGGAAGCGGTTGTCATGTATAATGAGATTCTCTTGACTATCGAGATAAAGAAATTTCTCAAATTAAGCTAACTGGAGGAAAGTCGGAAAAAAAAAACCCGAAGTAATGAGGGTTAAGCATACTGACTCATGCGAAGCATGTTAAAAGGGACATATATCATGAGACAAAGATGTATTTTTTTGTCCCCGGTAGTAATGGCACCAAAGTACAGGTTTCAACGGAACATGAGATGTTATTCTAGTTTGCATCAAAAATGAAAGAGTTGTAAATTAACTTTGGTATAAGCATTGGTACAAATAATGTAATGTGGGTATCATAGTAGCAACCAATTGCCATCTATATAGGGAGTTTAAGGAATAACACTCACTTATATTAGAGGAAGGTCATACTATAGACATCAACTTTAATGCCAACAAGAACTTTGTGTTACCCATAGACTTACCAAAATATGATTATCTCATTCATTTGAACTAGATCCAATGTCTGTGCTTATGGAATAAAAAGTACATTATTCCCCCGCGACATAAATTCTCTAAAGCACTTGAGATATATCCGGATGAAAAATATAGCATCCCCCCTGAAACGTAACATATATTCAATCTAAAGTACTTGAGTTGAATCTCATTTTTGTTACTAATAATGCCACACCACTTATTTAATATCTCAAGACTCAATGTCGAACAGATAGTGGATTCCCTCCCACCAGCTTAAGGAATTTAAACTAGTTGTTAAACTATTTTCTTATAATGTGACTACGAGGATTGGATCATCGAGCGCAACACTGCTCAAAAATTTGTTTTCAAGATATAACAAAGATGTCACAAAATCTTTATATGTACCGAGAGATAATCACACCTTGTTAAATTCCAAAGAAACCCATGCAAATGGACATCATGTGGAACCTGACTGTGATGATAATGTAATTGATTGCATCTTTTATAGTCACTAATGTATTTGGAAGGAAACATACTTTAGAGAGACTAATGAGTCAATTTAGTGAAATGTAAATCACTATAGTATTAATTTGGATTATTGAATCCATATTGACTCCGACGATGAAATGTTGGAAATTGACTCATACAGACTTTGACATAACCATAAAGGCACCTTGGTTGTGACATGATGTTTCGTTTTGAAAGGACTCATACGTACATCGTTGTGTTTGAGTGGATGAGACAACGGGAAAAAGATTGAAAGAATGCGAAGTAACGGCATATCTCTCAATAAGTGTTTTCTAAAGTACCAGATGAACAACTCCCTCCTCCCTCCCATTATGCTTTTAAGTAAGAGAGCATATCACTCATTTTACAAAGTCTTCAGTAAAATAGGATCGAGACCATCCTAAGATGCAAATGGTAAACAATCCATATTACAAAGATAACAAGGTGAAATTTAGAAAAATATTCATGCAGAATGCGGACCATTAAAGTGACTTATGGCTCTGGTGAATGTTTTGACATTTTGGACTAGTTATAGTTCCCAAGAAATTTGTGTTTGAGAAACTACTAGCACATATTTTACATGTAATGGCTCACCACCCCTTGTAAATGCTAGCGAGTGTACATCAAAAGGACTTGATGGTTATTGCATGTTTAATTGGATCAACGCAGAGCATCCTATACCCCATGGTCTCGCAAAGGCTATCATCAAAGGTTACAGATGGTGCCTAAGGCATGATTATGCGTACAAACATACCTTTAACTGCTTGGGGAATATGCAATATTAACGCATCTTTACTTAATTCATTTTAGAACCTAATATTAGTCAACCTTTTATGCGTACCAGATGGTAACTGGATATAAGCCTGACATTTGTGTTCTTACGCATTTTTGGTTGCACTATATATGTGCCATTACGATTCCACATCGTACTATGATGTGTCACGAAAATGATTAAGTAATTTTGTTGGATATTTACTCTCAACAATTATCCGCATTTTAAAACCTTTGGCGGGAGATCTCTTACCGCTATATTTGCGGGTTATCATTTTAATGAGACAGTCTTCCCGTCGTTAGGGGGAGATAAGAAAACGTATTTTCTAAGGGAACGACAGGAATTGTCGTGGTGCGTTCCCACTGTGTCTCATATTGATTCTTATACTCCACAAATGTAAATGTGAAGTGACAAAGAATAATCGATTTTCACAATGTACACTGATGTCGCTAAAGTGACAAGATCACACATACTAGCTGCGAATATTCCTACAAGGTTAGAAATCCTCAGTATGGAGTACACCATAGACTAAGGTGTTGCAACTACACTTGGTGGAAGTGTAGTTGAGGCCGTAGCTCCATAAAGGAAGATGGAGAGACCACCAGGTTCGATCAATGCTCACCTAGAAAGGAAGTAGATGAGTAAGGCACAACCTAATTTGTATCATTAATGAAATCATCTCAGTTGATTGTCTCTGACTATGTCCATGAATCAATACTGGAGGACGCTCCAAAGTTTTAAATGATTCTAGAGAACAATGGAATCCCGACGGATTATGAGAATGCACATGAGTCAATGGAAGGATCATGCGTGCACAATGATGATATAATCCATAAATAGTTGCTCCAAAAGTAGAGCAAAATGAGATCGAACAATGCTTTATTTTGATTAATTTCAAATAAATAGCATATTTGGCCTATACAATCCAGGTAGAACTTGGTTCTTTGACAAATATACAGGTATTTGGTGTGGTAGTGCTAACCAACCAAGTGTAAATCCTATTGGACATACATGGTTAATTTGTCACAAAGCATAATGAGAAAAAAACAGTCTTATAATATAAAGACTCGCCTTGTGGCGCGAGGTTTGTCACAAAGCCCTGGAATTGTTCTCTTGTAATGAACGTTATAGCATTCCGCTACTTAGTTAGCTTACTAATTTCAAAAGGACTTGAATGCAGCATATGTATGTGGTTGTTACATATCTCTGAAAGAATCAAGAGATAAAAGATATTTACAAAAGTACTTGATAGCCTTTTGTTACCCAAATCAAGTGACTCTAAACCACAAAGTGCGTTTACAGTTAGTTAGAACTCTCACTTATAGATAAAAGCAATCAGGCGGATGTGGTATACCCGTCTAAGTGACTATTTGATTTGGAGGGGATAGACAAGTAAGTTATTTCCATTACGTATTCATAAGAAAGTTCCTGATTTGGAATTGTGGCTATCTATGTCGATGGTACAAACATGATGGGTACTCTTGATGTAATAAGAGACCTTAAAAGCTATTTGAAATCCGAATTTGAGATGAAAAATCTGGGGAAAGCTCGACCGAATACTGAGCTTGTGGTATATTATTCCACCAGTTTGCATATGTCTAAAGTTGTCAGGAAATTTAACAAAGACATGCATCCTGATAGTACTCCCACGATTAGTCGAGGTTCAAATGTAAGTAAGTGACCATTTCGTCTAAAGGAAGATGACGAAGATGTATTGGGAGATGAAATTCCCATATCTAAGTACAATATACGCATTGTTGTACTTAGTATAGTAATATACTCGATTAAATTTTACATCCTCGGGGAACTTGTTAGCTAGATATAGCTCGGCGCCGCCGGCGTCATTGGAATGGTACAAATGAATGTAATCATGTACTTAAAAAGTAATTATTGACATGAGATTGTTTTATCCCTGCAAATACATAAAAAGGAATGCCAAAGGAACTGCAATCCAAAGGTTGTTGATTATGAATGAACAATAATCTCCAACGAAAGTAATCACAGGGAGATATGGTAGACTATTTTCTAAGTCATTACCGATATTCAGTTTCGAAAAGTATATGACTAAAGGAGCTGTCTAAAACAACTTTGAAAGTAATCAGGGGGGATGCCGACATCAGGGGGAGGATTCAAGGATATGATGAACATATTTTACTTTGAAACTGAAGATGTGTTGTACTCTTTTTCCCTTCGATCGAGAATAGTTTTTCCCAAAGGGTTTTGTTACTCGACAAGGTTTTTAGCGAGACAACACTAAAAACATCAAGTATGTTGAACGCTGAAGACATAAATATCGCGTTGATATTAATGAAAATATCTGAATCAAAGAAATGAAACGCGATAGTATGTTAAGCAACGTAACTTCCAGAATCAACAACATGGTCTTATAAACATTCAAGTCACCAAAGTAAAGGGTGATAAACTCCTTTTGACTGCATTAAACTAATGAAAAATGTCTAACATCATGGGGAGCATCTAATGGTGTGTTGAACTATTTTCCTTCACCGAGGTTGCGTTTTCCCACATGGTTTTGTTACTCGGCAAGGTTTTTAATGAGACAACAACAAACGTCGGGAATATGATTTCCCAACTAATGCTATTTTCTTTCCCACGAGGATTTTCTGCCTTAAGAGTTGTGAAACAAGTAGTCAACTTTAACGGAGCAAAGTGATCATCTGCCACGGATCACCTTTACTTGCATCTGTCACGTTGTACTATTTTTCCTTCGTCAAGGTTTTATCCCACTGGGTTTTCCTTGTCAAGGTTTTAGTAAGGCAACATATTGGAGTCCAACTATGTTCTAAGCAATATTGTACTCTTTTCTTTAGTTCAGGTTTTGTCCCTCTGGGTTTTCCGGACGAAATTTTAACGAGGCAATTAACTTAGAGTCGTCGGTCTTTGAAGATTGTAATGCATGTGATGAACTACATGTAAAGTACAAGACAACATGTGAAGAGTTGTACCAAGGTTTTATCCCACTGGGTTTTTCCTTGTCAAAGTTTTAATAAGGAAATTGATTTCGGCACAAGTCATCAAGGAGAGGAAGACATTTGAAGAAATACATCCGAAGCACTAAATGTGAAGCACTTCTTATGAAGTTTTGTTGGACTGCACAAGGGGGAGTGTTGTAGGGCCTACATCCCGTAGATGTGCAGCCCAACTAGATATCTAGGGTCTCCCTTCTACATGTATATAAAGGACATTGTTCCATGTAACCCTGCTGATGATCAATAAGAAACTCTGCCTCTTTCTTTATCATTCTCACCTTTATCACTACAAAAAAATAAAGATAATGTATCACTAATATAAAGTGTCATACAATTATTAGAAAAATAAACTCTGAAATACTGTAACACTAAGAAAATTCTATCACACCTAAGCTAGTTACGATACTTGTGACCATTAAATTATGTGATTTTAAATATAAGCATTACAAATCTCTGTGTTACAAAATAGCTAATATGGTGTAGTGCATGCCGAACCACGTAAAATTCGTGTCTCTCATCTTTATGCCTGTTTCATGTTTTATCCATGTTTTCCTCATCAACACCAGTTTATTCGTGTTTTGTGCCTAGAAGTATTTCTGGGTACAAACAGGACTCATACTAAATTAGTAAATTTGTGGTTAAAAAAGAATCTGCAATTGTGTATTCTAAGATATTTGCCCTCCGTTTTGTGCAGCTACATATCTTATACATTGATCAATGAATTTTAGAGAACTAGTGATTATGAACTTGAATTGATCTTGAAGCCCAATTTCAAAATATTTTTAGGCTAGATTTTCATTAATTCCAAGTCCTTTTCTTCCTTTTAGGACTTCTGACTAATTTCCCAGTTAACAAATTGTTTGTTTTTCTTATGTGCAGATCATTAATGGTGTCGGGGCAAAGCCTACTGTCCAGGGTTTTGAAGATGTGGGTTTGGATACAAAAGTTGAGGGAATACAGTTCAGTATACTGGTTATTAGAATTCAGTTAAGTTGTTAAATTTCATCAAATTCTAACGTGCAGTTTGGTTGTTGAATTTTTTCATGGATGAAAACCAATTACTCTGTAGCCTGTAGGCCATGAATTAGAACAATTTATAGTGCATCTTTTATATGGTTCCTTCATCGAATAATCTTAATTAAGAATATTTACCCAAGTGACCCCTAATTAACCTTGCTCTTAGTTCAGTACAAGGGACCTGCTATTACAATTTGTCTATCTCAATATATTGCTGCTGCCATTTGCTTGTCTTCGTAAAACTCGATGAATATATTGGCAGATCTTACTTCCTGTTAAAGGGTTACATTATTTAATCTGGCACATGTTTGTTTTGCATATATTATTTTGTTCGTCTATCGTATTTATTAATCACTTCCGGTAGGAATAACTCGATCCAGGTTTATTTCTTATGTTAGTGCAGCATTTCATCTTAATTGCTTGTGCATAATCTAGGTTTTGACGTTTATTTGTGTACTGGAATATGATTTTTGATTTTTTGTTTTTGTTTTTCTTGAAGTTACTGGTGCCCTGCTTTACAAGACGGGGAGACATGAAGATTACTTCACAAGTATGTCGTTTTATCTATTCCCATAAATATGAGTCATTGATGTTTCAGATTATCAGTTGATGATTGATAAAGTTGCCCAAATTTCTATTTCAAACTTTGATAATGTGCATGCCATGTTTATTGTTTTTATAAGCATTTTCTTGAGTATTGTGACCTCCCAACATTAATCAGCTGATGGTTGAACTTATTTTTGTTGTGCAGGTACACCATTATGAAGTATGGGCTAAGTTCATTATCATCATCGGAGTTTATCATTTTGCTGTTTAATCTATAGTTTTTAGTTTATTGTAAGATTACATTGGTCAGAACTGCAGATTTTAATCCTTTTTGTGTAATTTGAAACCAATGAATCAATGAATGTTAAATTGAATGATTATTTGTGTGCAAGTTTAATTTGATTCTCATTTTTATTTGATTTGAATTTGGTTTTCATTTGAATTCTAATTTGAGTTTCATTTGATTCTCATTTGAATTCTAATTTGAGTTTCATTTGATTCTCATTTGAGTTTCATTTGTGTTTGATTTCAGATTTAGTCAGATTTAGTCAGGCCAGACAGCCAATCTGAATCAATTTTTTTATATTAAGATTTATATCTATGACCGACTTCAGTCAGTCATAAAGTATTGACCGTTAACCTCGGTCGTTGAGATAAGATTTTCAACGACCACCAGAGACACGTCATAGATGAAAAAGACGCTCAAACAGCGACCCTTTCCCCGACTGCCAAAGCAAGTCATTGAAATCGTATCTATGACTTGCTTTGTCGGTCGCGGAACTGCTATTTTCCACTAGTAATATAACCATCACCTGAAGACCCTACTCCAATCCCATGGCTCTTCTTTAGGACAGGTAAGTAATACTTCCAAATCAGTAATAATTCATCACCCAAGACTAGATCCAGTCAAGGTAAATGATTTACAACAATTTTTCGATATTGCCGACAACATCAAAACCTCCAAACTACCTAGGCATCCAATTCAAAAAAGGAAGAGCATCCAATCAAACCTTAGTACCCCTCCTACAAAGATTAGCCCGGAAAGCTAAAGGATGGATGACAAAATGCTTAACTCCAGTTGGAAGACTCACTCTCATCAAAACCTCCCTTACCCCCACCTCAAACCACATTATGCAAACACAAAACCTACACAGTACTGTTCACAAACAAATAGATCGTATCACTAGGAATTTTTTCCGGGGACATGACTCAACAATCAAAAAGCTTCACCCGATAGGCTGGGATAAAGTAACAAAACCACTATCCGAAGGAGGGTTAGGCATAAGGAAAAGCAGTGATCATAATAAGGCTCTCCTTATGAAAAGAATTTGGAATTTGCATGAACAACCTAACTCCATATGCGGAAGTCTCTTCAGTGCAAAATATCTTGATCAACAACCCATTCTACAAGGCATTCATACCATACCTTCCTCTTCCAGTCCTCAATGGAGACAACTGGCATCAATTGTCCCTGCCATGCAACAGATGATTTTCCATCGTATGGGAAATGGGTTATCAACTCCAGTAGAAGCCAATTGGATTCCACACTCATCACCTCTAGACCCGGCACAATTTTACCCAATCCGAGTGGTAGCAGATATCATTGACTCAATCTCTCATACTTGGAATCAAGAAAAATTAAGCACCCTTCCCAATCCTATAGCCCAAAAAATCATAAACATCCACCTTCCCCAAAATAACCCACAAGATAAAATTATATGGCCACACTCAAAATCTGGAAAGTACACTACCTCTTCGGGATACAATTGTCTAACCCATGGTCAACCAACTCACACCCCTCTTCCACCTACCAAATTCCTGTGGACTTTACCATGTCCACCAAAATTCGTCTTTTCTTGTGGAAAGCAATCAATGAAGCATTACCAACCTTCTCTCTCGTACATCATATCCATTTGAGCAACTCTGTCATATACCTCAGATGCAATGTTGATCCAAAATCAGCGAGTCACCTTGTCCGACGGCGACTACATCCTGGAACACATTGCTCACTCAAATTACAAACACACCAAACTCCAACTTCCCCCTCACTCTCACCTTAACACCTCATACAACCATATCCCAAATCCTACAACAAACTGCATTAATAGCTGTAATCTCATCTTTTTGCTTTCTTTTTTGGACCTTATGGTTAGCTAGGAATGACCTAATATACCGTCAAAAACAAACAACTTCAGTCGAAATCTTAATTTGGGCTCAAAAACTACAACAAGAATTCACTGCGGCACTAGATTCCTTACCACCGATCCTACCAGGAGATGCACCGATATATAACCACCCAAGAGCAGACAAAAGGATATCTACAATATCGGTAGGATGGTCAATTCCAAACATCAATTGGATTAAAATTAACACAGATAGGGCAGCCAGAGGTCACCCAGGTTTTACGGGAGCAGGATTCATCTGCAGAGATTTCGACGCACAAACTTTATTGGCTCTAGCTCAACCTTTAGGATTTACGACTGCCTTAACCGCAAAAACTTGGGCTCTACTTTTGGCTTCAAGAACGACAACAGAAAGACAATGGCCAAAAGTTCTATTTGAAACTGATTCAGAAAACCTTTTGCGCTTCATCACATCCTCTACCCCCCTCCTTGGCACATCTCAGTGATGATTGAGGAAATAAAGAATAGATTTCAGACAAATACCACATGCTGTCATTCAACACAACTACAGGGAAGGAAACCAAGCAGCAGATGGTTTGGCCAATCATGCGGCAGATGGAAGTCAATTGGGAAACTCATCAACCAAAATATGGGACCAAACAATCCCCCTTTTTATTACTCAAATTTTATTTCATGATTCAATGGGTACCACATACCCACGAAAAATTGTAACCTAATTTCCTATCAATAAAATGCATGCTTCAAAACAAATAAAAATAAAAAAGTCTATCAAATTATACATATTCTTATACTAACAATAATCAATTAAAGGAATAGTTTTAGAAATATACCCTTATCTGATATATATGTCACTTTTAGAGGGACAAAGTTTTAAAATAAACAGATCATGGATTTAGGGACGGAGGGAGTAGATGTCTTAATGCTTAATTAATTTTAGGATTTAGGGACGGAGGGAGTAGATGTCTTAATGCTTAATTAATTTTAACAAATTTCTTAACCAATTTTTGCTCTTTCCAATTAAATATTTTTGTCCGTGATCTCTTCCTATCCACGTGATGAAGTAGCCACCAAGCTCTTTACCAGTGCAACTCGTTCGTTCCACTCGACCGATTTATCACTTTTTTCAATAATGCAACTTGTGAGATTTGAGCATAGCAATTTGCAAGATCTCATTTTATATGCTTTAGTTGGGTTTAATAATGAGCCTAACTGGATCAAAGCATTGATCCAACGGGATAAAAACAATTTATAATCTTTTTTTATTAATAGATTCTTCTTTTCCTATTAAACTAAAAATAATCGAACATATAAATTTTTTTTTTTGAAACAGCTCCTTACACTCCCACACACTAGCATAACACTTGAACCACCAGACCAACTATATGTTTATTACAAGGTATTTAATATATAATCATTTAAACTACAAATTATGATACTTGTAAATTCTAAATTTTTATTTTGTAGAAACTACATGTCAAATTTCTAAAGCTGACTATATGTTTTCTTAAGCTGACTTCATATCTTAAAAATGAATTATACACGTATATATGCCGTTTAGAACTACTGCCGAACAACAAACCGTTGACAGGATTTTAAACTGAATCCGTATGATACGCGTACTATGCCATCCCGAACATCCCTCCATAACCCGAACTGCTAACTAGGGTATGTGTTTGTACCATGAGTAAAAATACCACATATTGGGCCAGAATATTGTTTTGGGCCACTATTCAGCTGCCACCAGCCTACCCACTGAAGTGTCTACCAGCAAGTCCAGTGCTCCATGAAGTCAACGCCCGGTCAATGGTCAAAGTCAACTGTCGAAGCCGAGTTGCCAGTCGCGCTTCTAACCAGTTTCCAGATAAGTACTCTGTCGCACTGCCAGCCAGTCTCTATCAATGCTGACAGTTGTGCTGCCAGCCAGCCTCCATCCAATTTCCAGCCATGTCAACCAGTCAAGGCAGTCTGCCAGCAGTTCACACCATGCAAAGCTTGATAGTCACAGTCAACATCAGAAAGGAGGCATGCAAGGAAGATTAATGCCAGGAGGCATGCATGGCAGATTAATGCCAGGAGGCATGCAAGACAACTTAATACAATTTATGCCTACCATGAAATTAGAGGAAGAACCTGATTCACAACTGTATAAATAAGGGGAATTATAACCCTTAGAGGGGGGAGGGAAGAGAAAAAATATACATCATAAAGCGATTGTAACACATTCATGAATAAAATATCTCTCCCTACGGGGATTCGTCCGTGGATGTAGGCAAACCATGCTTAACCACATTAAATCTGTGTCTATCATCTTTCAGCTTGTTTTGTGTATAACCCTAGTTCTGATCACCATCATCAAAATCATCGTGTTTAGTGCTTGGAAATATTTCTGGGTACAAACATTGGCGCCGACTAAGGGGATTACGAGAAAATGAATCGTGTTTTCCCGTTGAGAAAAGTAGTACAGAAATCTTCTAAATCGTGTCCGTGAAAAACCGGTTTGAACGTCGTTAAAAATCACTGTTGTAGTACAGTTGATCGTAACTGCTGCAGTCCAGTTTGATCGCAATTGTTGCAGTCCAGCTGATCGCAGCAGCTGCTGTCCAGTTAATCGCAGTTACTACAGTCCAGTTGATCGCAACTGCTGCAGTCCAGATTCGCAGTTGGAGATTTGCTGAAACTATTACCTTCGGAAACCACCCAAAATGTACCACTACAAGGGTTGTTAAAACTATTGTCAGGACGTTTGGTCCGTGACAAAAGATGGAGAGAAAACATCACCAAGATTGTTGCCAGGATGTTCGATTCGCAGCATGTTTAAGTCCAAAGTTCGAAAAAATTTGCTTCCCAAATAACGCAGTGTCCACATGTTCGAGTTTGTAATATGTCAAAATCACTATTGCCAAGTTCTCAGGGTTGTCAAGTTGCCTACATCTCTAGGCGCTTGAAAACCATAGAGAAGATCTCCATAAAAGCATCACGAAAGGCTCCTGAAAAGGTCAACAAAAGCACCCCGAATAACCGTTACAGAAAACTGTAGCAGAGAAAATCTAAAGAAACGACAACAGTTCACTGAAAACTGTTGCAAACGGGCAGATGGAAAGACAACAGTTCAGAGGGATTGTTACAAAAGTTCAAAAGCAATGGCAACAATTCAGAAGAACCGTGGCTAAAGTTTTGAAAAAAAAAATAAAAAAATTCAGCAGCAGAAAACCGGCGGACGGAGCCGGCGGCAAAGTCAGGAGACCTACCCCGGCGACCAAGGTGACGTTCACCTACAGCAAAATTCGTCACCCACTTTAAATTGCTATCACCCTCGTTAGAGGTTACGGAACCCACATCCAACTCCTGTCACCCACGTTTGGGTGTCGTTCACTTGCTTCAACCATAACTTCCACGTCAGCAACGTAAACCAACTATAAAGTGCCACGTCATCAGTGTCACACCTCAGCAGTGCGACGTCAGCTATGCTTTCCAACCAAAGAGTACCACGTCATCGGTGTGCCACATCAGCAAAATGTTACATATCGGTGTGCCACGTCAGCACGAGAGACATGTAAGCATAACACGTCAGCAACAAGTGCCGCGTGGACGTGACATGTCAGCAACAAAGATGCCACGTCAGCAGAGTGGAAAAATCAGAATATGCCACATCAGCACAAAGGTACAGTCAACAGACAACTGTACAGTGACGTCAGCAAACCACGATGCCGTCAGCAGATGCTCAGGATATTCTGTTTCCGTTATAACGCCGTCAGCATCTTCCTAACGCCGTCAGAATATTCCGCGGCTGGCGTCATCATGATGTCATCATCAGTCGGTCACCATCTCCAGCGCCGATAATCTTCTCCGGCGACGGTCTTCTTCTCCGGCAGCGACACATCAGCAGTTTACCGGCGGCCAACTCACTGTTCATCGTTTCGGATATCTACGCCGCACTTCATTTCTATCGTGGATGTTTCCACCCGAGCCGAGCCATGCTGCGCTAAGCCAAGTTAGCCGAGTTGCAAGCTAGTCAAGCCATAAGCTTGGGATATTTCCGCCCCATTTAGTTGGCCTTGCGGATTTATATGCCCCTGTGGGCTTGAGCACTTTATTATCTTGGGCTTGGTCTTCAATTTTGCTTCCTTGATATCTTCTTCATCCCTCGTCCGAATTGGGTGATTTTTGGCTCGTTGCGATCGCGTGTTAATTTCCAACATCATGAGGGCGGAATTTCAATTTTTGGAGAAAATTTAATTTTTAGAATTTAAAATGGCAACATCGAAAATGGTCGCATTCAATCATCAAAGGAATGCTACAGTCCAGTTGATCGAACTGTTGTAGTCCAGTTTCTCAACAAACCGCTGCAGTAAAGTTGATCGCAACTGCTGCAGCCCAGCTTTCCTCATAACAGTTATAGTCCAGCTGATCACAACTGCTTATATCCATTTCCACGACAACTATCTGCAGTCCATTTTTGATTCAACTGACATAGCAACTGTTACAGAGCCGAGATGTGGTAGGTCTATAAAAGATGTTTTCCTACGTATTACTGCAAGTGCACAGGCCTATTGGAGGCAAGGGCAAGCACAGGTCGATCCCACAGAGAAGTGGTGTGTGCTATGATTGAACTAAGGCTTTACTAACTGATTTAAGGTGATAATGTAACACAAATATGGGGGTTTTTAGTGTCGAAACGACTGAGTTGGTTGGAGTTGTGACTCTAAACTAATGTGCAAAAGGTTGTAACAAGATTGAGAGCATCAGGGTGGTGAATCCACCTCTAATCTCATGTTCAGGCACTCTAATTGAAGCTATGTTCTTGAGCTTTCGCATGAAAGTCTAAACTAGATGTTTATTAACTAGTTTTGCTAACTAACCCCTAGTATGAGTTTGTCTTCTTACAAGATGTGACTCATCACAGGCTCATAAGCTTCAATAGTTAACTACTAATCATTCATAATATCACACAGCAAGAATTAAACCTAATGTAGATGTGCTTGACATGAAAATCATGGGTTTCATCAACACCCTGATAAACTAAATTAGAACATTCAAAACAAATAACACAAATTAACTCTAAAGTGGTGCTCTGGCTAGCCCAGGCATAAGGTTTTTCACACACATCTCAACCCTATTTATACATGCAAAGAACTAAAAACCCTAATTCTCTCATAACATAAATTAAAATCAATACTCTCTCACCCATACTCTCTGAATCGCTTGTCCCCTCTGCTCGTGCGGCTCTGAGCTCCATTAATTGATTATAGAGGAAACCCTAGTTCTAGTTATTTCAAACTTAGCTTCTAGGGTTATGGGAGAAGCTATGAATGAAATAACTAGACCTAGAGAAGGGGGAATGGCTGCTGCTGGTGCGGCTGTGGTGACAGGAGGAGAAGATGGTGGTGGTGGAAGGCGGCTCTGCAATTTTGGTCGGGAGAGAAAGGTATGGTTTTCTCTGGTTCTGTCGGGTGAAGAGAGAGGGGAAGAAGAAGAGAAATGGGAATTCGGTCGATCGGTTAAGGGATTGATATAGGTGTATGTGGTGTGAAGCGGGCACAGCAAGGATCGATGTGAGGGGTTCAGCGAGCGTTGGATGTAGATGAGTGAGATCTCAACGGCTCAAGGTGAATCGGGCTTTGGATCCGGATCGTGGGCCGGGTCTTGGATATCTTGGGCCCATGTCTTGTAGATGGGTTGCTCCTTGTTGGGTTGCAACTGATGCGCGCGCGGGCTTTGGCTTTCTGCTCTTTTGGCTCCTCAGTTTCTCCGAGCTTTATTTTCTACCTAAAAAACACAAAATTAATTAGTACAAATATTTATTCTTGAAAACAAAGAAAATACAGAATCTGGGATAATATCTGATTTCTGAGCACAAAAGATGAGTTAAATGCCAATGAATAGATGTAGAAATATGCAATATTTGTCACTCATCAAGATACTCGAACCGTCTTCTTCAGCATGAAATCGTAATACTTTTAATACGGTGCGTATACAATTTCAATATTTTCGAATCTTTTTATCAGATCATGCATACTTCTGTTCAGTGAGACATATACAATGTGGCGAGCATTTTCGCATGCAAAGCATGTGGAGATGCAAACATTTCTATTCTGCGCGCATCTGGAATAGTGGGATTGGCCCCCTGTGCGGATTCCAGATAGCAGAAACCATCAACTTCATCCCATGCGTAAGCAAGATGCAGCAAGGTTGTGCACCCTTGTGCGATCATTGAGCAGCATGGCAACCACTATCTTCTGAGGGCGAGTTGTGGTAGGTTATGAAAAGTATTTTCCTACGTGTAATACTGCAAGTGCACAGTGCCTGTTGGAGGCAGAGGCAAGCACAGGTCGATCCTCAGGGAAATGGGGTGTGCAATGTTGAGCTAAGGGATTTCCTAACTGATTTCTAAGGTATTGTAACACAAAACCCTAGTGGACGAGTTGTAGTCTCGTGAGGGTTTACCAGAGGTGTACCCACAAAACCTTCTCCAACTTCAGAGTGTAAAAGAGTCTCAAGTATCCTAGGAGCTATGAGGACATAGAGTTTCTGCATACTAGTAACACGAAGTTAGAACTATCAAAGAACGCATTCTCATCCTTAAGTGCTGAGCGAGAAGTAACCATACCATATGAAAGAATTCGGATTCGATTGTGATCATAAGCCTCGACTTCTGCCTCACCATTAGGGTTTATGATAATTGCACTCAAAAAGACCGCTTTTTTAGTCTCTCATGTGTGCAGGCAGGAATAAAGAGAGAAATCCTGCACACGTTGTAGGTAAGAAGGATAACCTTCCGAAATAATTTCTGGAGACTCCACGAAGTGTGGACAAAAAGAATCTTTTTTCTGATGATCTCTAAGAAAGGAAATCAACCATTAGCAAGGATGGGAGTACTCACTTACCTTTTCACCCGATCGGCAATTAATATCACTCTCTCAGCATTCATAGAAACGTCTTCAATCTTCGGTCTTCGGTCTTCAATAGCTGATGATGAACTTCTGAACTTCACAAAAACTTGACAAACATATTTTTTTTTTTTTTTAGATTACTTGGAATGAAAATAAAACAATAAGACTCAATTTTTCACAAACTTCATTAATTCTCATCTTCTTTTTCTTCGTTGCACGTAAACCTTGGACTATCTCAACTTTTCTTCAAATATTCTGATGATGCTCTGCTTGCTGACGATGATGTGTTTCTATGAAAGTGTTGATGTTGTTGAGAGGGAGAGAGTGATGCTAACTGCAAATCGATATTTAGAAGGAGTTTTCATCTTTAAACGTCATCCTCATGATTGACAAAAATTAGCACTCAAGAGATCAAAAGTAGTGCTGAAGGTGGTGCGAAGTTGGGTAGCTCACCATTCCTACCCGAATTGACATACGGTGACACACACTCTAACAGCTTTTCTAGAAAGTTGCAAAAAATGAAGGTTGGTGCCTCACTTGATGTAAAATGGGTAGTTTCCACTATGGGTGATCACAATTCTACTACCGAATATCTAAACAGCACCTAATTCGCCCTCCGGTATGGTTAAATCCAATTTTAACGCTCTAATCAACTAAGAAACCCGATTGCGTTCTCCAAGTACTTCCAAGTTCTCGTTATTTTTCGGTCGACTCTCTATGTAAACATAGCTAGAAGCATGCTAGTGACTCTAAAATCTCTAAAGTTGGAGGTTTTTATTTGCAAAAAGTTTTGATTTTTTTTTTTTGATTTTTTTGATTTTTTTGATTTTTTTTTGAAAATAAAAGACTTAAAACTCTATATGCAAATGTACCCCCAAACCTAAATCAAACATTGTCCTCAATGTTTCAACAGATAATAAACAGTCACATACCGAGAGAACTATGCTGATAAGAGAAAATGGAAGAGATTACCGGTATGTCGGCGGGAGCAAGGTTAGAGCTTCATTTGTCAAGGCTAGAATCCAACATTCTCAGTGGAGATCATATCGGATTAGCACAATATATGTACAAGAAGACTCAACCGATTCAAGAAAAGAAAATTTAACAAGTCCTACTGGATTATATACAATGAAAATTCACCCATATACTAACAATCTAAAGAGTTGAGGATCAACCCAAAAGAAGATATGTACAAACATCAACAGCCTTACATAGATATAACATGAGAGTGCAGGAAAGATTGCATATGTGAACAAGTTACCCCCAAACCTAAACTTGTCAACAGATGTTTTCTTGAGCACAAAATCTTGCAATTTTAAAGGTACATCATGCAAAAGGTCTAACTCAAAATGAGTTTTGCTAAGAACATGCAGATATACACATTCCAACTGTGGTTCCTTAAAGGTGTTATACTTTGATGCAAAATAGTCCAAGAGGACTTGGGAAGCACAAAGCTCTAGGCCTAAATTAGTCATTTTCAGAAAAGTTGGTTTTGCAATTTTGTTACAAACTACACCTAGGTTTGGTGGAGGAATTTCAATCTGTGCCTTAGGAGAGAGATTAGGTACATTTAAGTTGTTTTCATGTATAAGATCATTTGCACCATCACACACTTTCCTAAGGTCAGAAGAAGGTAAATCATGTTCACTTGCATAGAACAATTCATCAATCTCCATGTCATAATCATCAGAGGAGTCAACATATTGTGACATGGGCAGGGAATCAGACACAAAAATAATATCATGATCCAAAAGAACATTAGTGTCAACAGAAGATTCATCCTTTCTTAAGTCACAAACAAGTTGTGTAGCATGCTCACTTTCACTGAAGAATTTCACAAACCCAAACTCAGAGTCAACATCGCATGGATGAATGTTAGAAGAAGTATCATTCATAGGGTTCACAGAAGAGACGCTTAACGTCTCTGAACCACTATTTTCAGCATGCACATGCTCTTCTAACATATCATAATCATCATCATCATCATCATAACAAAAATGCATTTCCCTATTTAAACTTGTAGCATTTCTAGTGTACTCATTTACCTCTAGATTAGGTTCATATTCAGTGTTAGTTGCATGAGTAGGAATAGAAACACTATTTTTATCAGAGATAACAAACATCCTATCATGAACTTCCCTCCATTCTTCATTTTGTGATCAATCGGGTTCATTTGAAGAATCAAAGTGAGATGTTCAAGTGAAGGGGAGTCTTCACTTGTGGGTATGCATGTTTCATATGAATGATCATTACATGGTTGTGCACATGGTTCACTACACAAGGGAAACTCATACATGTTGCTATATGGATGATCATGCATTGCATTCAATTCAAACCTAGTATTGTTTTGCTCTATGAGGTTTTCTTCCACTGAGTGCATATACGAGGTCGGGGGAGTATAAAATTGTTCAACTCCCCACTGTGGTGATTGATACATGTGTGCATGATGATTAGGGTTTGCATATTGAGGCTCATGACCTAGAAAAAGTTCATAATAATCCCTAAAACTAGTGACATCATGGTTTGTGGGTGGTTCATAATGTGAAGCATGCCCATAAGCAAGTTCTCTGATGGATTTGTTTCCATCCCCAGTTGCAGACCAAAATCCTGACATGGTCTAGCAACTCAATTTGAACTCAAAAAGAAACAACCATAGCCTAGCACACATCAAGCATGTATAACAAATGATGTCTCAAAATAGGGAAGCTAAGCCCAAGTGATGCAAAGCCTAGTTGTTTTCACAGCCCAGTTCAAATGAGTGTCAGTTTGTACACGGCCCAGTTATATGCAGCCCAGTTATGTGGGTTCAGCTTGCACTGGTTATGCAAAGCCCAGTTGCTGCACAACTCAGTCTATGCAGGGCCCAGCACAAGTGTGACAGGTTGTGTGGGCTTCAGTTTTGGTTTTAAGTGGGGTTTTGGTTTATGTGGGCTTTGGTTGTTATGGGTATGCAGCCCAGCAGCTCAGCCTAGGTTGGCAGAAGCAGAGCCCAGCTGCTCAGCTTATGCGGGCTTTAGCTTGAGCACAGCCCAGTGATTATGGAAAGAACAGAGCCCAGCGTGTGGGCTTCAGATTATGTGCAAATGCACATCCCAGTGATTTTGGCAGGTTAACAACCAAGGTTTGAGTGCACAGGTTGTGCACAACACAAGAAAAGCAGCAATTTGTACAGGATGGCAAATGAACACAACACAGAGCAAAGACAAACTCACTGAAATGATACCCGATTCTAAGTACACAGGGAGACAAAGCACTGGCAGTTTATGCACAGGTTGGTAGGTTTACTCAGCACAAGTTAGCTTATGCCCGTGGCTAGGTTATGTGCAAGACGGTTCATTCACAAGACACGAGGCTTTGGTGATCACGGTGGTATCAACAGATTCACAAATTGAACATTTTACAAACGACAGGTATCCAAAGCAGGGTATATCACTCACAGCATCATACATTCATCATAGTTCAGCACACAGTGGGAGTGGGCAGATCAAGTTCAAATTGGCCAGTTTACACAACACAGGTTATGTGCAGCTAAGCTTAGCTTGTGCACAGCCCAGCAAGCTACTCAGATAAAACAATTCGGCTACTCTTGAAATGCACAGATGCACATTTGATGTTAACAGGGTCACATAGATGCTACAGATGAACAGATGAGCAAAAAGCGACTTTCAGCACTACAACAGCCCTAACATGACACCAAGTGTCAACTGGCATAGTTGATTTCAATTTTTGACAAGTTAAGCCCCAAAAATTGCAGGGCATATGGCTTAGCTCAGCTGATAGCAGGCTTACCAGGTCTCACACAAGGTCTGTAAATGGCTCAACAGGGTTTGTAATAAGCTCAGGGTTGACTTCACTTGGGCTTCAGCTAACTTGGGTTATCCAAGTAGCAGCTCACACTCAACGGCCTTCGTAATGGGAGCTGAGCACATGTAGAGGCCAAGAGTTCACAAAGCAATGAAGCACAGATCACTCAAACACACAGACTTCAGGGAGTAACCGCTCACAGGTGAAGATGCTCAGTAATGCACAGATGATACAAGCTCATAGATGTGATAACAGATTTATGCATACACTCATACAACTCAGCACAAGGTCACAACATACTCAGCTAACATGCTTACAATTTAACTACCAAGGAGCCACTCATATGAACATTATAAGTAGCAGGGGATGCTCAGGGTGCAGGACAGATGAAGTCAACTCACTCAGTTGATCTCAGATGGTTTAATGGTTCAGCAAATGACAGATCATAGGGGTATGAGCATGTTTTCAAGGCTTACAAGCTTGCACAAATGAGGTTGACGGCATGCTCAGCAATTGACTAATATTGATATTGTTACACAGATGCTCAGATTAGCAATCACACAAGGTCATCAACGGACTTGAGTTGATGTCAACTATCTCGATTGACTTCACTTTGGTTTGCAGCTAGCCTAGCTATCCAAGTTCAACCTCACAGCTACAGGGGCTGGAGGTCAATATTTCACAGTGAATGCTCAGGCAATACAAGGTTCAATCACAGCTCAACAAGTTCACATGATTGCTTCTCTAGCTCAACAGCTACAGGGGCTGGAGCTGAGCATAGATTATGTTGAAGCTAAGGGTTTGTGATAAGCACAGGGCAAGTTGTATCAACTGGGTTTAGGCACAAGGTAAACAAGCAAGCATACATGCTATCATTCATTCATTGAGGTATGCAAAGTTTGAGATACATTACCACCAGTATAAAACTGGGTTTAGGCAATCCACAGTGGTCTGCTCCTCTGCTTGTCTTTCTTGGATTGTAAAGCAGCTCCACAAGCACCTGTTACTCAAGAAAGATATCTCAGTCCCCCATTTTGCACAGTTAAAGCAAGAGCCTCAAAATACTAGTACTGGAATTTCAAAGCAATGATTCTGCAGTATGAAGATTAGGAAAGAATGCCACCAAAGTCAACTCTTGGAAAGATAAATGCTAAATGCTAAATGCAATGACTAAGTTAAATACAGTGCACAGATGAGGATACTAAAATGCAGTTAAGATTAACAACTAAAATGCAATGATTGTAACAGAAGAAGAAAATTAACAACTAAGTTACACTTAATACAAGGCTAAAAGCAATAATTCAAGGTGAATATGTACAGGGGTGAGTATAAAAACAGTGAAGAAAGCACAGGATCAGCACAGCACACGCCAAGTCCCCGGCAACGGCGCCAAAAACTTGGTAGGTCTATAAAAGATGTTTTCCTACGTATTACTGCAAGTGCACAGGCCTATTGGAGGCAAGGGCAAGCACAGGTCGATCCCACAGAGAAGTGGTGTGTGCTATGATTGAACTAAGGCTTTACTAACTGATTTAAGGTGATAATGTAACACAAATATGGGGGTTTTTAGTGTCGAAACGACTGAGTTGGTTGGAGTTGTGACTCTAAACTAATATGCAAAAGGTTGTAACAAGATTGAGAGCATCAGGGTGGTGAATCCACCTCTAATCTCATGTTCATGCACTCTAATTGAAGCTATGTTCTTGAGCTTTCCCATGAAAGTCTAAACTAGATGTTTATTAACTAGTTTTGCTAACTAACCCCTAGTATGAGCTGTCTTCTTACAGTACAACTCATCACAGGCTCATAAGCTTCAATAGTTAACTACTAATCATTCATAATATCACACAGCAAGAATTAAACCTAATGTAGATGTGCTTGACATGAAAATCATGGGTTTCATCAACACCCTGATAAACTAAATTAGAACATTCAAAACAAATAACACAAATTAACTCTAAAGTGGTGCTCTGGCTAGCCCAGGCATAAGGTTTTTCACACACATCTCAACCCTATTTATACATGCAAAGAACTAAGAACCCTAATTCTCTCATAACAGAAATTAAAATCAATACTCTCTCACCCATACTCTCTGAATCGCTTGTCCCCTCTGCTCGTGCGGCTCTGAGCTCCATTAATTGATTATAGAGGAAACCCTAGTTCTAGTTATTTCAAACTTAGCTTCTAGAGTTATGGGAGAAGCTATGAATGAAATAACTAGACCTAGAGAAGGGGGAATGGCTGCTGCTGTGTGCGAGGTGTGGTGACGAGGAGGAGAAGATGGTGGTGGTGGAAGGCGGCTCTGCAATTTTGGTCGGGAGAGAAAGGTATGGTTTTCTCTGTTACGTCGGGTGAAGAGAGAGGGGAAGAAGAAGAGAAATGGGAATTCGGTCGATCGGTTAAGGGATTGATATAGGTGTATGTGGTGTGAAGCGGGCACATCAAGGATCGATGTGAGGGGTTCAGCGAGCGTTGGATGTAGATGAGTGAGATCTCAACGGCTCAAGGTGAATCGGGCTTTGGATCCGGATCGTGGGCCGGGTCTTGGATAGCTTGGGCCCATGTCTTGTAGATGGGTTGCTCCTTGTTGGGTTGCAACTGATGCGCGCGCGGGCTTTGGCTTTCTGCTCTTTTGGCTCCTCAGTTTCTCCGAGCTTTATTTTCTACCTAAAAAACACAAAATTAATTAGTACAAATATTTATTCTTGAAAACAAAGAAAATACAGAATCTGGAATAATATCTGATTTCTGAGCACAAAAGATGAGTTAAATGCCAATGAATAGATGTAGAAATATGCAATATTTGGCACTCATCAAGATGCTCGAACCGTCTTCTTCAGCATGACATCGTAATACTTTTAATACGGTGCGTATACAATTTCAATATTTTCGAATCTTTTTATCAGATCATGCATACTTCTGTTCAGTGAGACATATACAATGTGGCGAGCATTTTCGCATGCAAAGCATGTGGAGATGCACACATTTCTATTCTGCACGCATCTGGAATAGTGGGATTGGCCCCCTGTGCGGATTCCAGATAGCAGAAACCATCAACTTCATCTCATTCGTAAGCAAGATGCAGCAAGGTTGTGCACCCTTGTGCGAGCATTGAGCAGCATGGCAACCACTATCTTCTGAGGGCGAGTTGTGGTAGGTTATGAAAAGTATTTTCCTACGTGTAATACTGCAAGTGCACAGTGCCTGTTGGAGGCAGAGGCAAGCACAGGTCGATCCTCAGGGAAATGGGGTGTGCAATGTTGAGCTAAGGGCTTTCCTAACTGATTTCTAAGGTATTGTAACACAAATATGAGCTTTTGGGTGTCGATACGACTGAATTGAGTTGTGACTCTAAGCTAAGGTAGCAAATATGAATTGTAAACAGGTAGTTGAAGGTACTAAGGTGATAGAATTCACCTCCTAATCATATGCTAGGCGCCTCAAATTCTCACTGTGGTCTTGTGCCTTCCCTTGAAGGCCTTAGATGGATCATCGATTAACTCACTCCCCTTGCTAACCCCTAGTATCAATGGTCTTCTTACAGTACCATTGATCACAGGTAAGTTTGGTTCAAATGCTAACTAAAATCCTAAGCATTACAAACTACAAGAACACTTTGAGAATTAGATCAACTAGACATTAAATCAGGGGTTTCATCTACACCCCAGTAAGAGAGTTTAGAACATGATACAAAAAATTAAACAGAATGCAAATTAGTTTAACAAAATAAAACCCTAAAACAGACTTGGTTCTCTCACATGAAGAACACTCCAATATATACCTCACAATCACTCGAACTCGCCAATAAACAAAGACCCAAACCTCTTTCTTCTTCTGATTCGTCTCTGACTCCATTGATTTGATGTTAGAGAAAACCCTAGCTCCAATTATCTCTAACCTATTTTTTAAGGTATGGAGAAGCTATGATGGAGATTACTAGAGATAGAGAGGCGGAGCATACGGCTACTGGAGCTGTTGGTGCTAGTGTCAGGGGAAGGAGATGGTGGTGGTTGGCTGCTGGTATGGTTGGGGGAGGAGAAGGTATGGGTTTTTTCTGAAGGTGTCGGGGAAGAAGAAAGAGAAGAGAAGAGGAGAAATGGTTTTGGTCGATGGGGTGTAGGTATAGGAAATTTTTCTGTGGAGCGGGGACAGCGAGAGATGATGTGTAGGGTGGAGCGACCGTAGGATGAAGATGGGTGAAATCTAATGGCTCGGAAGGGACGGGCTCGGATCCGGGTCGTGGGTCGGGTCTTGGACTGCTCAATCCCATGTCTTGTGAATGGGTTGTTCCTTATTGGGTTGCAACTGATGCGCGGGCTTTGGCTTTCTGCTCCATAGACGCTCGTCTCCATTTTTCTGCTCTTTTGGCTCCTCAATTTCTCCGATCTTTATTTACTACCTAAAAACACAAAATTAATTAGTACAAATATTTATTCTTGAAAACAAAGAAAATACAGAATCTGGGATAATATCTGATTTCTGAGCACAAAAGATGAGTTAAATGCCAATAAAAAGGTGTAGAAATATGCAATATTTGGCACTCATCAAATACCCCCAAACCTGAATTTTACTTGTCCTCAAGTGAAACAGAAATTAAGAAATCCAAACTATACCACTGTCGCTAGTCTCTCGAATGCATTTAGCGTATGCACTAAGCCTTTAAACCCCTAGGTGTCCCTAGTGGACGAGTTGTAGTCTCGTGAGGGTTTACCAGAGGTGTACCCACAAAAACCTTCTCCAACTTCAAAGTGTAAAAGAGTCTCAAGCATCCAAGGAGCTATGAGGACATAGAGTTTCTGCATGCTAGTAACATGAAGTTAGAACTACCAACGAACGCATTCTCATCCTTAAGAGTTGAGCGAGAAATAACCATACCATATGAAAGAATTCGGATTCGATAGTGATCACAAGCCTCGACTTCTGCCTCACCAATAGGGTTTTATGATAATTGCACTCAAAAAGACCGCTTTTTTTAGTCTCTCATGTGTGCATACAGAAATAAAGAGAGAAATCCTGCACACGTTGAAGATGAGAAGGATAACCTTCCGAAATAATTTCTGGAGACTCCACAGAGTTGTGGATAAAAAGAATCTTTTTCTGATGATCTCTAAGAAAGGAAATCAACCATTAGCAAGGATGGGAGTACTCACTTACCTTCTCACCCGATCGGCAATTAATATCACTCTCTCTCAGCATTCATAGAAACGTCTTCAATCTTCGGTCTTCAACTGTTGATGACGAACTTCTGAACTTCACAAAAACTTGACAAACATTTTTTTTTTTTTTTTTTTTTTTTTTAGACATTGAAATGAAAATAACAAGAAAACAATAAAACTCAATTTTACACAACTTGTATTGTCTTGATTTCACAAACTTCATTAATTCTCATCCTATTTTCTTTTCTTTGTTGCATGTAAACCTTGGACTATTTCAACTTTTCTTCAAATATTCTGATGATGCTCCGTTTGCTGACGATGATGTGTTTCTATGAATGTGTTGACGTTGTTGAGAGGGAGAGAGTGATGCTAACTGCAAATCGATATTTAGAAGGAGTTTTCATCTTTAAACGTCACCCTTATGATTGACAAAATTAGCACTCTAGAGATCAAAAATAGTGGTGCGAAGTTGGGTAGCTCACCATTCCTACCCGGAATTGACGTACGGTGACACACACTCTAACAGCTTTTCTAGAAAGTCACAAAAATTGAAGGTTGGTGCCTCGCTTGATGTAAAATGGGTAGTCTCCACTATGGGTGATCACAATTCTACTACCGAATATCTATACAACACCTAATTCGCCCTCCGGTATGGTTAAATCCAACTTTAACGCCCTAATCAACTAAGAAACCCGATTGTGTTCTCCAATACTTCCAAGTTCTGTTATTTCGGTCAGACTCTCTATGTAAACATAGCTAGAAGCATGCTAGTGACTCTAAGATCTCTAAAAGTTGGAGGTTTTTATGTACATATTTACAAAGAGTTTTGAAAATTTTTGAAATTTTTGATTTTTTTGAAATAAAAGACTAAAAACTCTATATGCAAATGCAAATGCACCCCCAAACCTAAATCAAACATTGTCCTCAATGTGTCAACAGATGATAAGAATTCAAAAAGTTACATACCAAGAGAACTATGTTGAGTAGAGAAAAGGGAAGAGATTACCGGATGTACAAGGGTGTTGCTAAACCAAAGGAGGATGAATGCTTTGAAAGCAAACAACCAGAGCGCAAGACAAAAAGGTTGGTTAGCACAAATAAGGACTATGCAAAAAGAAAAAGAAAAGGGAAAGAGAATAGATTTTTAGTCCATGTTTATGTACACAAGTGAACTAGTTCAGTCCACATAGATGGGGTCTTCCAAGTCTACGGTCTCAATTTCTGGTGGAAGATGCTCCGGAAATGGTTCCAATCTCTGACCATTGAATTTGAAGATGTTCTTGGTTGCTGGGTTTTCAATTTCAACGGCTCCATGGGGGAAAACGGTACGTACCAAGAATGGTCCTGACCATCGAGAACGTAGCTTTCCTGGAAACAAGTGCAAACGAGTGTTGTACAATAAAACTTTATGACCTGGTGTGAAGGACTTCCACAGAATGCGCTTGTCGTGAAACACTTTCATTCTTTGTTTGTACATTTTGGCACTATCATATGCATCATTTCTCAATTCTTCTAACTCATTGAGTTGAAGTTTTCTTTGGTTACCAGCTTTATCAAGATCAAAATTCAACTTCTTCACAAATTTCAATATGCACGGTGTTCTAACTCTACAGGGAGATGGTATGCTTTACCGTACACAAGTCTGTAAGGAGACATCCCAATGGGAGTCTTGTATGCAGTTCTATAGGCCCATAAAGCATCATTTAAACGCAAAGACCAATCTTTCCTAGAAGGATTAACAGTCTTCTCAAGAATATGCTTAATTTCCCTATTAGAAACTTCTACTTGGCCACTGGTTTGAGGATGGTAAGGTGTTGCTACCTTATGAGTGATTCCATACTTGCGCACAAGTGATTCAAAGGGTCTATTGCAGAAATGACTACCTCCATCACTGATTATTGCTCTAGGTGTTCCAAAACGGGAGAAAATATTTTCCTTAAGAAAAGAAAGAACAACTTTATGATCATTTTTTTTGGATGCAATGGCCTCTACCCACTTAGAGACATAATCAACAAGAACAAGAATGTACAACTTACCTTGAGTTAGGAAATGGACCCATGAAATCAATACCCCACACATCAAACAGCTCAACAATCAAAATGGGTTGTAAGGGCATCATGTTTCTCTTAGAGATACTTCCTAATTTCTGGCATTGGTTGGTAGGCCTCGGAATGTGTATATTTTTATGGCCTACGGTGATAACCGCAAGTGCACGGCGTCTATCGGAGACGCGGCAAGTACGGGTCGAACCACAAAGACTTGTGGTGCTCTTAAGGTGATCTTATGGCTTCCTAAACTGAGTTTCAAGGGTGACAGAGTAACAAAAGGGGTTTTGTGCCGATACGGCTGAGTTGTAATGGTGTGAACCTAAACTAAGGTATAGACAGTGACAAAAAGGGCTTGCTAGGTCTTCAAATCCACCTCTGACCCCTATTGTGCCTTCAACTAAGTTGAAGTTCTTGTTCCTATGCCAGATGAGTGAAGATTGTCAATTCTACCACTTATCTAAAGGGTTTCACCTAGTGACATTTCAATATTTAGCTAAGACACTAACCTAGAGCACTAGTTGTCTAATTAAGCACAACTAGTCAAAAGAATTAGCAATAATCATTGAAGTAAGGGCTGAAACACAATCAACACGAGATATAACCTAACTACGGTGTATCCATGGCATTGGTATACACTTTGTGAGAGAGAAAAGCATTGAGGTGTTAAATTGAAGCTATCTAATAACATTAAACACTCAAGAACAATCCAACAGAGTTTAAACACAATTTGGAATTAGGGTTTCATTGAAACCCCAACAAACTAAATTAAAACATTAAAACTGCAAATTAAAACCTAATTGATACGCTGGCTACCCCAGGCATGAGCAAAATTACCTTCTACCTCTCTTATTTATACATGCACAATCAACATACCAAACCCTAATTTTAAAACAGAAATTAAATGAAAAGACAAAGTACCCATACTACGAATCGTGTTCTCCTAACTTGTGCGGCTCTCAGACCTCTTAATTGACCATGCATGAGGTTTGGTGAAAAACCCTAGCTTCAATCGTCTCAATCCTAGCTTCTACCATAACCTAGAAGCTATGGATGGAGAAGGGTGAAACAAGGGTGGCGAAGATGGTACTGATGATAGTTGTTGGGATGATGGTGTGACAGGAGATAGGGTGGTGGCGAAGGTGGCTCTGTCAGGGAGAGGGAAGGAGGTGGAGGAATGGGTTCTCTGTGGAGTTGGTCGGAGAAGAAAGAGAAGATGAAGAAGGGAATGGATTAGGTCGATGGGGTGTATAGGGTTAGGGCGTTTTGTTGTGGAGCGAGGATAGCAAGCTTTGATGAGACTGATGGAGCGAGCGTCAGATCTAGGAGAAGAAATCTCAACGGTTCAGCATGATTTGGAGTGATCTGGTATTGCACGGGAGCAGCGAACTCCGATGCGCGTGGAGGCAGCGACCGTAGGATGTAGCCAGGTGTGATCTCAACGGCTCAGGTTGGATGGGCTTGGATCCGGGTCGTGGGTCGGAGATGGATAGCTCGAGCCCATGTCTTGTAGATGAGTTGCTACTCGTTGGGTTGCAACTGTTGCGCGCGCGGGCTTTGGCTAACTGCTCCATAGATGTTTGACTCCAATTCTTCGCTCTTTGGCTCCTCAATTTCTCCGGACTTTATTTAGTACCTAAAAACACAAAATTAATTAATACAAATATTTATTCTTGAAAACAAAGAAAACACAGAATCTGGGGTAATATCTGATTTCTAAGCGCAAAAGATGAGTAAAATGCCAATAAAAAGGTGTATAAATATGCACTATTTGGCACTCATCATCGGTCACAAGCAACACAAAAAGCATGGCTATCCTTAAACAGTGTTGGCCAATAGAAACCGCTTTGCAAGATCTTTGCAGCAGTTTTCTTGGCACTAAAGTGGTCTCCACATGCATGGTCATGACAGAAAGAGATGACGTCCCTTTGTTCAGAATTGGGGACACATCTCCTAATGATTTGGTCTTGGCGGATTTCTAAATGATATGGGTCATCCCAAAGGAAATGTTTAACTTCACCAAGAATTTAGAACGGTCTTGTTTAGACCAATGCAAGGGCATTCTACCTGTAGCAAGGTAGTTCACAATATCAAGAAACCAAGGCATTTCGCAGACACAAGCATCAATTGCTCATCGGGGAATGATTCCCTAATTAGCACAGATTCATCAATGATTCAACATTCAACCTAGACAAGTGATCGGCAACAACATTTTCTCGACCCTTTCTTATCTCGAATTTCGAGGTTAAACTCTTGTAACAAGAGTATCCATCGAATTAGACGAGCCTTAGCATCTTTTTAGACAAAAGATATCTCAATGCAAAGATGGTCGAATATATGATGACCTTAGATCCTATCAAATAAGATCTAAACTTATCTAATGCAAACACAACAGCTAGCAACTCTTTCTCGGTTGTGGAATAATTCAGTTGAGCATCATTAAGTGTTTTACTAGCATAGTAGATCACATAAGGAAGTTTGTCTACTTGCTGGCCCAAAACAGCTCCTACAGCATAGTCAGACGCATCACACATAATCTCAAATGGTAATGTCCAAATGGTGGTCCGACTATAGGGGCGATGTAAGGAGAGCCTTCGATTGCTCCCATGCTTCCTTAGAAGCATCATCAAAGACAAATGCAACATCTTTCGCAAGAAGATTACACAAAGGTCTTGAAATTTTACTAAAGTCTTTGATGAATCGGCGGTAAAAACCCACATGGCCTAAGAATGATCTTATGTCCCTCACAGAACGAGGTTGAGGCAAGTGTTGAATGAGATCAACCTTGGCTTTGTCTACTTCTATGCCTTTTTCCGAGATGATATGCCCTAAAACAATGCCCGAGTTAACCATGAAATGACATTTTTCCCAATTCAAAACCAAATTCTTTTCCTTACACCTAATCAGCACACAAGTGAGATGATCCAAACACTCATCAAAAGAAGACCCAAACACAGAAAAATCATCCATGAAAATTTCAAGAAACTTATCTACCATGTCAGAAAATATGCTCATCATGCAACGTTGAAAAGTAGCGGGTGCATTACACAACCCAAAAGGCATGCGGTGATAAGCAAATGTTCCATAAGGGCATGTAAATGTGGTCTTTTGTTGGTCTTCGGGTTCTATGTGAATTTGGTTGTAGCCCGAATAGCCATCTAAGAAATAATAGTGACTATGCTTAGCTAACCTTTCTAGCATTTGGTCAATGAAGGGAAGAGGAAAATGGTCTTTCTTTGTTACTGTGTTCAGTTTTCTATAATCAATACAAACTCACCACCCTGTGGTCACACGGGTGGGGACAAGTTCGTTCATCTCATTTTGAACTACAGTAATGCCAGACTTTTTGGGTACCACTTGAATGGGACTGACCCACTGGCTATCTGGAACCGGGTAAATGATACCCGCATCAAGCAATTTCAAAATCTCACCTTTGACAACATCTCTCATGTTGGGGTTGAGTCTCCTTTGGATTTCCCTAGATGGTTTAGTGTTCTCTTCAAGGTTTATGTGATGCATGCAAATTGTGGGACTTATACCTTTAAGATCTGAGATGGTCCAACCTAAGGCTCCTTTATGTTCTTTAAGTACTTCTAAAAGTTGACTTTCCCCTGTTACGTGTCTAAACATGATGCAATAATCACAGGGTAAAGTATCGAAGGACCTAAGAAAGCATACTTCAAAGTATCAGGTAATGGTTTCAAATCAAGCTTAGGTGGTTCATCAGAAGGTGGGGCAGATTTGGTATCAGAGAGTGGAAGGGGTTCCACTGCATTCTGCCATTTAGCAATATCCATGGGCGGGACAGATTCAAGCAAAGAGTGGATTTCACCAATGTACTTAGACTCGAACAGATCTAAGTCAAAGTTATCTAAACATGCTTGCAAAGGGTCCACTGATAAAATGTCGGGCAAAGAGTCTTGGATCAGACTCTCAATCATGTTAATCTCATGCAAATCAGTATCATCACAATCAATGGGTTGTTGACTAGTGTTAAAAACATTCACTCTACGGTCATGTTACCAAAAGACAATTTCAACACACCATTACGACAGTTGATGATGGCATTGGACGTCGCCAGAAAGGACGTCCTAAAATCACAGAATGTGATTACTTGGGTTTTGCACGGGTTGAGTATCTAAGACGATGAAGTCCACATGAAAGAAAAATTTATCAACCTTGATTAACACATCTTCAACAATACCACGGGGATTTTCACAGATTTGTCCGCTAACTGTAGCGTAACAGGTGTGGGCTTCAGCTCCCCAAGGCCCAGTTGCACATATACAGAGTATGGCAATAGATTCACACTGGCTCCTAAGTCTAGTAACGCCTTTTCGACCGTATGGCCACCTATGGTGCATGTAATTATGGACTACCTGGCTCTCTAAACGTAGTTGGAATCTTGTTTTGGATTATGGAGCTCACTTGCTCAGTGATAAAGGCACGCTTATGCACATGAAGCTTTCGCTTTTGTGTGCACAAGTCCTTCAAAAACTTAGCATAGGTGGGTATTTGTCTGATTGCTTCGAGAAATGGGATGTTTATGTTAACTCTTTTGAACATTTCCAAAATCTCATTGTATTGGTTACCCCCTTTCTGCTGCACCAACCTTTGTGGGAATGGAGCAACAGGTACATGACTTGGCAAAGGAACATCTATATCGGTAGGATTCTTGGGTTTATCAACATGCTCAGATTCTTTCTCTACAGTAGATGTTTTCTGCGGTGTTGTGTGTACTGGTGAGTCTGATGGAGACTCGCTTGACGGTGGTACACCTACATTGTTCTCAACAATTTTACCACTACGAAGAGTGGTGACAGAATTCACATGACTATGTGAAGTTTCATTGCAGGTTGAGGAGCCTGCCTGAAACACATTCTTTGGATTTTGTTGGGGTTGACTAGGAAGTTTGCCTTTTTCTCTCTCATTCAATGCATCACATATTTGACCCATCTTAAGTTCTAGACTTGTGAAACGTTGGTTGGTGGTTTTATGAAGTTGTGAAAGATTTTGGGTTAACAGACCGACACAGTCTTCAAAGCTAGGCTTTTTCTCTACAGGGTACTGAGTATGGGGTTGTACTTGGGGGTTTCTAGGATATGAGTATCCTTGGTTGTTATTTGTTGGTCCCCCTTGTACTGGCCCTTTAGACCATGAGAAGTTAGGGTGATTCCTCCACCCTGGGTTGTAGGTTTGAGAATACGGGTTGTTCTCTTGCCTATGGTATAATGCATTGGCTTGCTCGGTTTTAGACTCTTGAAATGCATGTAAGTCTGGACAGCTGTCCACTAAGTGGTCAGAGCTATGGCATGCGGCACAAGTGGCCATTTCGATTTGGTCACGGAGAGTAGGGGCATTAGATTTTACATTCTTCTGCAACTCAAGCATTTCTATTCTCCGGGCCAAAGATGCCATTTTTGCATTTCCCTCAAAGTCAGACTCGATTCTATGAACGTTGTTTGCATGGGTAGTCCTTTTCGGTTCACGGATGAACTCCCACTGTTGAGTCTTTTCAGCGACTTCGATTAAGAAAGTCCAAGCCTCATCAGCACTTTTGTCAATAAATGCACCATTGCACATTGACTCGACTGTGGTTCGGGTTCTAACATCTAGACCCTCATACAAAATTTGCACGAGTCTCCATTTTTCAAAGCCATGGTGGGGACATTGGAGTAATAATTCATTGAATCTCTCCAAGTACTTTGCTAGAGTTTCGTCTTCTAATTGCACAAAACCATTTAGACTTTGGCGAATTGTCGCCGTCTTATGGTTGGGGAAAAACTTTTGAAAAACTCTTTTGTGAGGTCATCCCATGTTCTAATGGACTGTGGTTGTAGGGCATGAAGCCATGACTTGGCTTTGTCTTTCAGAGAAAAAGGAAACAATCTCAGTTTGAGGGACTCCTCTGGCATTTGGTTAAAACGCAGAGTCCCAAAAATATCCTCAAAATCTCTCACGTGATGGTAGGGGTTTTCAGCATCAACCCCTCTAAACACGGGTAACATGTGAATGGTGCTTGCTTTCAGTTCAAACTGACAAGCATCGGTTAAGCGAGAATGATGCAAGAGGGATGGCTTGCCCTAGTTGGGTACATGTAGTCCTTGAGACTACGGGGTGGGTTTTGTTCATCACCCATGGTTTCTGTTTTTGATGGGCTTGGGCTTTCTGTTGAAGAACTGGGTATGCTAACAATTTCGTCCGGGCGGATTCTAACTAGTCGATTTGTTTGGTCTCTAAAAGACACAATCATAGCCTAGCTAGCACATCTAGCATGTTAACATACAATCAAGTTCAACACAGAAAAGCAAAAACTACTAAAATGATACACCAATTTCAGATGCGAGCCCAACAGATTGCTTTGTGATGCTGTAAGGCCCAGCTGATTAGGTGGGTTCCAGCCCAGTTGTTGCAAGTGCAGAGCCCAGTTTATGTGCAGCCCAACAGCTCAGCTTATGCCAATCCAAGTTTATGTAAAGCTCAGTGGTTACACAGCCCAGTTTATGTGGGCTTCAGTTTATGCAAAGAACAAGTTTATGTGCAGCCCACTAGTTATGTGCACAGATGAACACAACTTTTTGCAGCTCAGCACAGCCTATGATATTAACACAGAGAACAACAAACTCACAAGAATGACACCTGAGTTTCTAGCACACGGGGTGCTGGATGTTGCACAAGACAAGATAACACCGGCTTTGTTGGCAAGTGCACAAAAAAGCGTAAAACTGTGTATGGTGCACAGGGTAATGGTTATGCTCACTCAAGGTGAAGCATGTGCTGGGTTGTGTGTTTGAAAAACAAGTTAAAACTCATTCAAGCACCCAAGGCGCATACACAATTTATAGATGCTGGTGTACAGATGTAACAGCAGCAGATGCACAATTTCAAGAGTTGCAGTGTATATAAACTTCACAGATAGCAGATCATTCACAACATCAACAAGATAACAGATCAGCTCAGGGTAAGTATAACTTCACAGATGGAGCAAATGAATCAGCAAATAATCAATTCTAGCACTTTACAGCCTGCTCAGCAAGGTCAGTTGAGCTCAAAATTCAGGGATTATGCACAAAGTATGCAGATCTCCACAGGGTTGTGTGGTCACAGATGCACACATGCAATGGATGCAACAGGGTACTGGGATGAGGCAAATTGGTGGCAGGGTTGACAGGGGTTGTATGATTTAGCACCAGTTCAGGGTTGAGCACCACTGGCAATCAGCCAAGGCAAAGCAGCAACATGGTCAGATGGGTTATGCTCAGGGTATGCAAGGGGTCTGTCAACACTTGGCTCAACAGGGTTTGTGGTATCAACTCACTCAGTTGACTTCCACTGGGGTTTTCAGCTAACTTGGCTTTCCAAGTGGTAGCTCAAACTCACAGCTTCAGGGGGCTGGAGTCGAACACAATGCAAAAGGAAATTAAAGGCAGAGAACACACAAGAACAGGGACTTCAGGTGTGAGCAATACCTAGCAAGGTAGCAGGTCTATCATGCATTTAGGGTTCTCATACATATATTCATCACACAGAGCAAGGATAGAAGACGATACCACCGATAAAAATCGGGTCTAGGCAATTCCACTAATTGTTTTGCTGCTCCCTTTTCTCCTCTTCATTGGTTTTGCTTCAGCTGCTCCACAGGTACCCATTTACTCAACAAATAATTTCAGTTCCCAAAGTTACACAGTCAAAGCAAGAGAGCACTAATGCTATGACAAAATCCAGAGCTACACCTAGGGTACAGTTTATGTGAATGCAACTACATATGAGTTGTGCTAATACACAGGTATAATTTTTGAATGAAAATGAAAGTTTTTAAGAGACTGATGAAGTCAGCGGCAAGCTCACAACTTAAGCCTCAGCATGTGCAACTCAATGACTAGGAGAAAAGAAAGTTATAAACAAGTTACAGACTACAAGAGATAATGAGCTAGAATAAGAACAAAGAAAACTAGCAACTGAAAATGACAAGATGAGATGCAGATGCAGAGTTTAAAAAGGTCTAAAAAATAAAATAAAAACTACTACAAAAAATGCTAAACAGATGTGAAGGAGCATACATGGATGATTGACACACTAAGCTAACAATAAGATACATAAACTATTGATGTTATACTAACAGCAGTAGACAACAAGATAAAATCTAACACATATATACAAAGTTTAAATTGAAAACAGTAAGGTAAGCACTATGGAGCAACTCAGCTCACTACCAGATCTCCGGCAACGGCGCCAAAAACTTAGTAGGTTATGAAAAGTGTTTTCCTACGTGTAATACTGCAAGTGCACAGTGCCTGTTGGAGGCAGAGGCAAGCACAGGTCGATCCTCAGGGAAATGGGGTGTGAAATGTTGAGCTAAGGGCTTTCCTAACTGATTTCTAAGGTATTGTAACACAAATATGAGCTTTTGGGTGTCGATACGACTGAATTGAGTTGTGACTCTAAGCTAAGGTAGCAAATATGAATTGTAAACAGGTAGTTGAAGGTACTAAGGTGATAGAATTCACCTCCTAATCATATGCTAGGCAGTTCAAATTCTCACTGTGGTCTTGTGCCTTCCCTTGAAGGCCTTAGATGGATCATCGATTAACTCACTCCCCTTGCTAACCCCTAGTATCAATGGTCTTCTTACAGTACCATTGATCACAGGTAAGTTTGGTTCAAAGGCTAACTAAAATCCTAAGCATTACAAACTACAAGAACACTTTGAGAATTAGATCAACTAGACATTAAATCAGGGGTTTCATCTACACCCCAGTAAGAGAGTTTAGAACATGATACAAAAAATTAAACAGAATGCAAATTAGTTTAACAAAATAAAACCCTAAAACAGACTTGGTTCTCTCACATGAAGAACACTCCAATATATACCTCACAATCACTCGAACTCGCCAATAAACAAAGACCCAAACCTGTTTCTTTTTCTGATTCGTCTCTGACTCCATTGATTTGATGTTAGAGAAAACCCTAGCTCCAATTATCTCTAACCTAGCTTCTAGGGTATGGAGAAGCTATGATGGAGATTACTAGAGACAGAGAGGCGGAGCATACGGCTACTGGAGCTGTTGGTGCTGGTGTCAGGGGAAGGAGATGGTGGTGGTTGGCTGCTGGTATGGTTGGGGGAGGAGAAGGTATGGGTTTTTTCCGAAGGTGTCGGGGGAGAAGAAAGAGAAGAGAAGAGGAGAAATGGTTTTGGTCGATGGGGTGTAGGTATAGGAAATTTTGCTGTGGAGCGGGGACAGCGAGAGATGATGTGTAGGGTGGAGCGACCGTAGGATGAAGATGGGTGAAATCTAACGGCTCGGAAGGGACGGGCTCGGATCCGGGTCGTGGGTCGGGTCTTGGACTGCTCAAGCCCATGTCTTGTGAATGGGTTGTTCCTTGTTGGGTTGCAACTGATGCGCGGGCTTTGGCTTTCTGCTCCATAGACGCTCGTCTCCAATTTTCTGCTCTTTTGGCTCCTCAATTTCTCCGAGCTTTATTTACTACCTAAAAACACAAAATTAATTAGTACAAATATTTATTCTTGAAAACAAAGAAAATACAGAATCTGGGATAATATCTGATTTCTGAGCACAAAAGATGAGTTAAATGCCAATAAAAAGGTGTAGAAATATGCAATATTTGGCACTCATCAAGTTGAATATCACTTCAACGTGGATGACCATCACTTGGGGGCGAGATATGTAACACCTCATGGTCTAAAGTAACCCTTTTTGGGCGAACTACGTCACACTTCACACGCTTGGGGGCGAGTTACGTAGCGCCTAAATGCGATGCGAAATTCAGCCAAATAAAATCAAAACAAAGGCTAACCGAACTTCTTAATCCTCTAACGAGTTACGAGGATTAAGAGGGGCGAGCATATACCCTAATATTTTGATCGCCACGTAAAGATTAATAACTACTACGGTCAGTTGATCAAACTGTTGTAGTCCGAGCCTCCTAAGCAATCGGTGCACTCGGTTGACGCAATCGATGCGATCGCTTTTGCTGAATCGCCGACTCGCTTGGACGCAATCGATGCAAATCGATTTGCTCATCGCTTCTTTTCGCTTGACGCAATCGATGTAGCCTTCCGCTTTTGCTCGCAAATCGCCGCACTTGATTGGGCTGACGCAATCGATGCGATCGCTTTTCTCGCAATCGCTAGACTCGCTTGGACGCAATCGATGCGATCTAGTTGTGCTAGCAACTGCTGCACTCAGTTGGACGCAACTGATGTAGTCCAGTTTTACTCGCAACACTTATAATCCAGCTGATCGAAGCTACTGCAGTCCAGCTGGTCGCAACTGCTGCAATGCATCTTTGCTCGTCGCTCCTGCAGTCCATCTAATCGCAGCTGCCGCAGTGCAACTTCATTCGTATTTTCTATAGTTTAGCCGATCGCGTCTACTGCAGTCCAGCTTTGCCCGAAGCTGTTGCAATCCAATTTTTCTCATTACTACTACAGAGCAGTTTTATATGACAGTCGCAATCCAGTTTACTGCGCTCATTGCGTTCTAGTCCCGCTGCAATTGTGCATTTCAGTTTTAGTCATCGCTGCTATCATGACGACATATCAAGATCGATGTCAGATCCAGTAGCACATCCCAAACCGCTGGAGCTCCAGCGACACCAAAAGTCTATTAGCATCCCCACTATTGAAGGATCTCACCAATGACTATCGCATTTTCGTTCACAATTGCCGCATCTCAGCCTGTAGTTGACAGCAGTTTAGTGCCAACAACTACCGCTACCCAGTTCGGTCGAAAATCACTATTAGTTTGCAAATTCAAGTTTCGCTTACAACAACAGCCGACACAGATTCCATCTCAGTGACTTTAACGATAGCTCATCTTTTCCAACGACTGTTACCAGTCTAGTTCTACATAACCTTCATACTGATTTGGCTTTCGCATTAACCGATGCGGCCGATTTCAATTCAATCAACATAACTTGTCTCGCGGCAACAATGCACTCACTTTCAACAATTATTTCTGCATCTGCAATCCAGTTTCACCAGTAGTTGTTCTGGTCATCTCTCGCTTGCATCCATTGCACTCCAGTTTCAAGCAACTACTCCGCTCCAGTATCACGCTTTCATTGCAGACCAGTTCGGCCTTCAACCCAGTTACTGCATACAACAATGGTTCATGCTCAACTGCTGCCCACCAAACTTCCAATCACAACAGCCTCACTTGGGGGCATCTTGATTATGATTGCTGTAAACAACAAGGGAAGGTTGCCAATCACTTCAGCAGCAATAATCCACACTTTGGGGAGAATTTCGCCATTGATCAAGGGAAATGAAATTTTCTCAACCCCCAACAAGTTGGAGGTTAAGAGGGGGCGATGTTTGTACCATGAGTAAAAATACCACATATTGGGCGGAGAATATTGTTTAGGGCCACTATTCACCGCCACCACCTACCCATCAAGTGTCTACCAAATAAGTCCAGTGCTCCATAAAGTCAATGCCCGGTCAATGGTAAAGGTCAACTCTCGACCAATGGTCAAAGTCAATCTGTTGGTTAACCGTCGAAGCCGAGTTGCTACCGCGCTTCTAACCGGTTTCAGATAAGTACTCACCGACTCGCCAAGAAGTCTCTATCCATGCCGACAATTGTCTTTGCCCGACCGGCCTCTATCCGAGTTTCGGCCATGCCAACTAGTCAAGGCGATGCACAAAGAGTCACACCATGCAAAGCTTGACAGTCACAGTCAACAACATAAAGGAGGCATGCAGGGAAGATTAATGCCAGGAGACATGCATAGCAGATAAATGCCAGGAGGCATGCAAGGCATGGCCATGAGGCATGCAGGGAAACTTAATACAATTTATGTCTACCATGAAATTAGAGGAATAACCTAATTCGTAATTGTATAAATAATGGGAATTATAACCCTTAGAGGTGGGAGGGAAGAGAAAAAATATACATTTGTTTATGGGTGAAAACTATTTCTGCCGGTTTTGGTAATTTGGGGTGTGTGGATGAGAAATGAGTCTAAACCTTAAACAAATGCACTGCGCGGTAAGTGCTTGTAGATTCGAGAGATCAATCTGTGCAAGTCCGGCCTAAACCAAGAAATGGCCGTTCCGGACTTGTTTCGGTCACAAAGTGAAGGAGATGGGGTTGATCTTAGGGAGGGAAGCGAAGAAGGTGTTGAGAATGTGAAGGTGTTGGCTATGAATGACTTGTATCAAAAAGCTGAACTGGCTTGCAGGGTGTAAGCTATTAGTTCCGGTGTTTGAATACGATTGTATCAACACTTGCTGATGAGTGCCAAATATTGCATATTTATGCACCTTTTTATTGGCATTTTACTCATCTTTTGTGCTTAGAAATCAGATATTATCCCAAATTCTGTGTTTTCTTTGTTTTCAAGAATAAATATTTGTATTAATTAATTTTGTGTTTTTAGGTAATAAATAAAGTTCGGAGAATCTGAGGAGCCAAAAGAGCGAGAAAAGTTGGAGGCAAGCGTCTATGGAGCAGAAAGCCAAAGCCCGCGCGCGAATCAGTTGCAACCCAACTTACAAGACATGGGCTTGAGCTACCCGTGACCCGGATCCGAGCCCATCCATTCAGAACCGTTAGATCTTCATCCAACGCTCACGCTTCCACGCGCATCGAAGTTTCTTTGCTTCCGCTCAACACCAGAACTGCCTATATCCTGAGCCGTTAAGATCTTCACCCGCTAAATCCTACGCTCGCTCCGACTTCTTCATCATATCTTGATATCCCTGCCTCACAACGAAACGACCTAACCCTATACCCTATCGAGAAAACTCATTTCCTCTATTCTTCTTCTCTTTCTTCTCTTCTCCCCCTCACCCCGACAGTTGCAGAGCAACTCCACCTCTCTTCTCCCATACCTCCTTCACCCGACCAGCAGTCATCACCTCACCTGACAACGCCTTCATCTCGACATCCTCCCCCCATACCCTAGTTCTACCTTTCTCAACCATTAGCTTCTCTCATCCTAGAAGCTAGGGTTAAGGCAGATAGAATTAGGGTTTCTCGACCAACAACCCCAGCATGGAGCTCTGAAGACGAATTGACAGAAGGGAGAAGCGATTCAGAGACGTGGGTGAGAGGATTTTATTTTTAATTTCAATTTTTGAATTACATTAGGGTTTGGGGAACTGCATGTATAAATAGAATGAGGGGTGTGTGAAAAACTTCATGCCTGGGCTAGCCAGAGCACCAACTTAGGTTTATTTGTCTTTGTAATGTTTTAATTTAATTTTCCAGGGAGTTGTGATGAAAATCCCTGATTCTTCTGTTGAGCATGTTCATCCTTAGTTGTGTTTTTGATGAATTATATTATGCTATGATTAGTAGTTGATTGATGAAGTTTACAAGCCTGTGATGAGTGGTACTGTAAGAAGACCACTCATACTAGGGGTTAGTTAACCAAATTAGTCAATAAAAATCTACCTCAGACCTTCAAGGGAAGACACAATGACATAGCCTAGGTTACACTGCCTTAGCATAAGATCAGGGGTGGATTCACTACCCTGGTAATTCCCAATTTGTTACAACTTATCATTCCTTAGTTCATTGTCACTACAACTTAGCCGTATCGGCAACTAAACCACCTGTTGTTACTCACACTTGCTAGAATTCAGTTAAGCAACCTTAGATCAAACATAGCACCACAAGTCTCTGTGGATCGACCCGTATTTGCCCTGTCTACATTGTAGACACCGTGCACTTGCGGTTATAACAAGTAGGCTAAAACATAAACCACATTCCAAAGCCTACCAAGTTTTTGGCGCCGCTGCCGGGGACTTGGCGTGTACCCTGTGATTTTTGGCTTGCTTCACTATTTTCCAATCACCCCTTGTACATATTAGCTTGCTCCCTTTATTTTCGCAATCATTCTTAGAATAACTTAGCTGTAACTTTTTATATTTCTGCATCTGTGCATCTTCAGCTGTTTTTTTTACTTAGCTGTAACTTAGCTTAACTGTTTTCTTTTACTTGCATCCTCATCTGTGCACTTGCATTTACACTTGCACCTTTAGCTGCCATACTTATTCACTCACCATTTCACTTCAACTGAGCTCAAGTCTGCTTGGCTTGAGCTGTCAACAACTCAGCTGCTTTACATTGCATTACAACAACTCAAGCTGCATCATTCTATGTGATAGCTGAACTTTGCAGTGTGCTATTCTCCTTTGCTTCACCTGCACTTTTATGAGAACTGAGATTTCTTTGTGAGCTAGCAGGTACCTAACATCTGCTGAGCAAGCCCAAGGACAGCAGGGGAGCAAAACACAGTTGTCATTGGAGCGAAAACTGGCGCATAAGGTGCAGCTGAGCAAGCCCAAGAAAAAGCGCAGGACTTGAGGTTAGTAATTGAACATTGTATGCCATGTGCCATGTATGCTCTGAAACCTCCCCGTATGAATTTGTCACTTGTTCATGAGCTGTACCTCATTACTATTTGACTAAACTGTGCATTACCAAAATTTGTTGAACCTCTTTGCCTGTGAATGAGCCATAACAAGTATCTTATATTGTCCTGTGATATCTGCTGAGCCTTCATCTGCCCTGAGCCAAGCTCCAGCCCCTACACTGTGAGTTAGGGCTTGGATAGTCAGGCTGGCTGCAAACCAAAGAGCTTACCACAGACCCTGTAAGTTTTGAACTTAACCTCTGAGAAAAGTGAAGTCAACTGAGTGAGTTGACACAATCTGCTCTGTCAACCAAGCCATCTGACATCAACTGGGCTGGTTGACATCACCTGGGTTGGGTTGATGCCTATCTACCATGTGCCCTTATGCATGTGAAATCTTGTGTGATTATCAGTTTGACCCTGTTGTCATAAACTACTCATCTGTGCTTCTATGAACCAACATCTGTGATCTGTGCATATGCCCTGAGCTTAACTCCAGCCCCCTGAAGCTGAGAGTTCAAGCTACAGCTGAGGTTTCCAAATCTGTTGGCTTGTTGACACCCTGTGGCATTTGAATGAGTACTTTTATTGACCTGTCACATGTGAGTTTGAGCAAACCCTGAGCTTACCCAAGTGTATTGCTCTACCCTGTTGACTTGCTAAGCCATCTGACCTGCCACCTTTTGCATACCCTGCTTTGCCTTGGCTGATTGCAAGCCTTATTTTGTGCTTAACTCCGTGATAACTTGGCCGAGCTCGCCCCGTAAATCTGTGGCAGTGTCTCCCTGTGCCTAACATCGGGTATCATTGCTTTGTAATTTCTTCTCTGTGTGTTGTGATTCAATTGCCATCCTGTGCTTTGACTACCTGTGCATAAGCTTCTCATTTGCTGTGATATGCTATGAGTTACACTTAGACCTGTGTTGTGCTCATAAGTCTGTCTTGTGTTGTGCACACATTGCATTGTGCAGAGCTGTGTCAATCTTGTGAGTTTGTGATGCACTGTAAGCCAAAACCTGCACAGAAACAACCCCTGCATACCCTGCACAAAAAAAAAAAAAAAAAAAAAAAAAAAAACTGGGCTGTGCTCAACTGCTAGGCTGTGCAACTGCACGACCTGGGCTCCATACACTCTGAAGCCCACATAAGCTGTGCTGAGGGGCTGTGCATATGTGCAAACCACTGAGTTTTGCATAGCTTGGGCTTACACCAAACTGAGCCCACAAGAACTCAAACTGGGCTGTTATCCTTCCCACAACAACTGGGCTCTGTACCCAAGCCAGCCCACAATAAACCAAACCAGCCCACACAAAACCAAATCAGCATTTAAACCTAAACTGGGCTGTGCAACAACCTTCAGCCCACATAAGCCACACTGCTAGGCTGTGCACAAAACTTTCAAATTTCACACACATTAGGCTTTGCAAACACTTTGGGCTGTAAACAACTAATCCCAATAAACCAAACCAAAACCTAATAAACCAAATCCCACTTAAACCAATTCCCACATAAACCAAATGAAACCCAATAAAAACCAAACTGAGCCCATTACAACTGGGCTTTGAGTTCAATTTGAGTTGTTAAATCATGTCAGGATTTTGGTCTGGATCTGGGGATGCAAACAAATCCATTAGAGAGCTTGCTTATGGGCATGCTTCACAATATGAACCCCCCACATACCATAGTGATTTTAGGGAGTACTATGAACCATCTCAGGGCCCCGACCTTGAATATTCATACCCTAACCATCATGAGCACATGTATCAGTCACCACAGTAGGGAGTTGAACAATTTTATGCTCCCCCGACTCCTTGTTTACAATCACTAATGGAAACGCTCATGGAACAAAATGCTAGGCTTGACCTGAATGCAATGCATGATCATCCATATAGCAACATGTCTGAATCTCCCTTCTCTAGTGAACCTCATGCACAACCATGCAGTGAATATCCATATGAGGCATGCATACCCACTATTGAAGACTCTCCTTCCATTGAACAATGTTACATGTTCTTAAAGATGAACCTGATTCATTTAGAAAAAGAAAAATGGAGGGAAGTTCATGATAAGATGATTGTTGTCCCTAATAAAGAAAATTTTGAAAATAGTGTTTCTCTTCCTACTCATGCAACTGACACTGAATATGAACCTAATCTAGAGGAAAATGAGTACACTAGGAATACTACAAATTTGAATAGGGAAATGCATTTTTGCTATGATGATGATGATGAATATGAATAGCATGTGTATACTGAAAATGTAGTAGAATCTTTTGGTTCAGAGACGTTAGGCGTCTCTTCTGTGAACCCTATGAATGATGCTTCTTCTAATATTCATATATGTGATGCTGATTTGGGGTCTGAAAGTGAGCATGCTATACCACCTGTTTGTGACCTAGGAATAGCTGAATTGTCTGTTGACACAGATGATTCAATGCATGTGCCTAATTCCATGCCTAGGTTACAGCGTGACATTTCTCCTGGTTATTTTGTGCGTGAGACTGATGATGATTATGACATGAAGATTGATGAATTGTTCTATGCAGGTGAACATGATTTACCCTCTTCTGACTTTAGGAAAGTGTGTGATGGTACAAATGATTTTATACATGAAAACAACTTAGATGTACCTAACCTCTCTCCTAAGTCGCAGATTGCAACTCCTCTACCAAACCTAGGTGTAGTTTGTCACACAAATCTTAAACCAACTTTTCTGATGCCTAATCTAGGCCTAGAGCTTTGTGCTTCCCAAGTCCTCTTGGACTATTTTGCATCAAAATATAACACTTTTAAGGAACCACAGTTGGAATGTGTATGTCTGCCTGTTCTTAGCAAAACTCATTTTGAGTTAGAACTTTTGCATGATGTACCTTTAAATTTGCAAGATTTTGTGCTCAAAAACACACCTGTTGACAAGTTTAGGTTTGGGGGAAACTCATTCACATATGCAGTCTTACTTGCACTCTCATATTATATTTGTGTAAGACTGTTGATGTTTGTACATATTTTCTATTGGGTTGATCCTCAACTCTTTAGATTGTTAGTGTATGGTGAATTTTCATTGTATAATCCAGTAGGACTTGTTAAATTTTTCTTTTCTTGAATCGGTTGAGTCTTCTTGTACATATTTTGTGCTAATCCGATATGATCTCCACTGAGAATGTTGGATTCTAGCCTTGACTAATGAAGCTCCAACCTTGCTTCCGCCGGCATCCGGTAATCTCTTCCCTTTTCTCTACTCAACATAGTTCTCATGGTATGTGACTCTTTAAATTCTTTGTATCTGTTGACACATTGAGGACAATGTTTGATTTAGGTTTGAGGGTGCATTTGCATATAGAGTTTTTAGTCTTTTTGTTTTACTTCAATTTAAAAAAAAAAAAAAAAAAAAAAATCTTTGTAACTTTTTGCAAATAAAAACCTCCAACTTTTAGAGATTTTAGAGTCACTAGCATGCTTCTAGCTATGTTTACATAGAGAGTCTGACCGAAATAACAGAACTTGGAAGTACTGGAGAACACAATCGGGTTCCTTAGTTGATTAGAGCGTTAAAGTTGGATTTAACCATACCGGAGGGCGAATTAGGTCTTTGTTTAGATATTCGGTAGTAGAATTGTGATCACCCATAGTGGAGACTACCCATTTTACATCAAGTGAGGCACCAACCTTCAAATTTTTGCAACTTTCTAGAAAAGTCATTAGAGTGTGTGTCACCGTACGTCAATTCCGGGTAGGAATGGTGAGCTACCCAACTTCGCACCAATTTCAACACTACTTTTGATCTCTTGAGTGCTAGTTTTTGTCAATCATGAGGGTGACGTCTAAAGATGAAAACTCCTTCTAAATATCGATTTGCAGTTAGCATCACTCTCTCTCTCAATCAACAGACCCATAGAAACACATCATCGTCAGCAAACGGAGCATCATCAGAATACCGAAAGAAAAGTTGATATAGTCCAAGGTTTATGTGCAACAAAGAAAAGAAAACAAGATGAGAATTAATGAAGTTTGTGAAAAATTGAGTTTTATTATTTTATTGTGATACTTAAAAAAAAAAAAAAAAAAAAAAAAAAAAATCAAGTTTTTGTAAAGTTCAGAAGTTCGTCATCAACAGTTGAAGACCGAAGATTGAAGACGTTTCTATGGTTTCTTATGAGAGAGTGATATTAATTGCCGATCGGGTGAGAAGGTAAGTGAGTACTTCCACCCTTGCTAATGGTTGATTTCCTTTCTTAGAGATCATCAGAAAAAGATTCTTTTTATCCACACTTTTGTGGAGTCTCCAGATTTTATTTCGGAAGGTTATCCTTCTTACCTACAACGTGTGCAGGATTTCTCTCTTTATTCCTACCTACACACATGAGAGACTAAAGCGATCTTTTTGAGTGCAATTATCATAAAACCCTAATAGTGAGGCGAAGTCGAGGCTTATGATCACAATCGAATCCGAATTCTTTCATATGGTATGGTTACTTCTCGCTCAGCACTTAAGGATGAGAATGCGTTCTTTGGTAGTTCTAACTTCTTGTTACTAGCATGCAGAAACTCTATGTCCTCATAGGTCCTTGGATGCTTGAGACTCTTTTACACTCTGAAATTGGAGAAGGTTTTGTGGGTACACCTCTGGTAAACCCTCACGAGACTAAAACTCGTCCACTAGGGACACCTAGGGGTTTAAAGGCTTAGTGCATACGCTAAATGCATTCGAGAGACCCGCGACAGGGGTATAGTTAGGATTTCTTAATTTTTGTTTCACTTGAGGACAAGTAAAATTCAGGTTTGGGGTATTTGATGAGTGCCAAATATTGCATATTTATGCACCTTTTTATTAGCATTTTACTCATCTTTTGTGCTTAGAAATCAGATATTATCCCAAATTCTGTGTTTTCTTTGTTTTCAAGAGTAAATATTTGTATTAATTAATTTTGTGTTTTTAGGTAATAAATAAAGTTCGGAGAATCTGATGAGCCAAAAGAGCAGAAAGTTGGAGGCAAGCGTCTATGGAGCAGAAAGCCAAAGCTCACAAGGCGAATCGCTCTTGCAACCCAACTTACAAGACATGGGCTTGAGCTACCCGTGACCCGGATCCGAGCCCATCCATTCAGAACCGTTAGATCTTCATCCAACGCTCGCTGCTTCCACGCGCATCGAAGTTTGCTGCTTCCGCTCAACAGCAGAACTGCCTATATCCTGAGCCGTTAAGATCTTCACCCGCTAAATCCTACGCTCGCTCCGACTTCTTCATCATATCTTGATATCCCTGCCTCACAACGAAACGACCTAACCCTATACCGTATCGAGAAAACTCATTTCCTCTATTCTTCTTCTCTTTCTTCTCTTCTCCCCCTCACCCCGACAGTTGCAGAGCAACTCCACCTCTCTTCTCTCATACCTCCTTCACCCGACCAGCCAGTCATCACCTCACCGACAACGCCTTCATCTCGACATCCTCCCCCATACCCTAGTTCTACCTTTCTCAACCATTAGCTTCTCTCATCCTAGAAGCTAGGGTTAAGGCAGATAGAATTAGGGTTTCTCGACCAACAACCCCAGCATGGAGCTCTGAAGACGAATTGACAGAAGGGAGAAGCGATTCAGAGACGTGGGTGAGAGTATTTTATTTTTAATTTCAATTTTTGAATTACATTAGGGTTTGGGGAACTGCATGTATAAATAGAATGAGGGGTGTGTGAAAAACTTCATGCCTGGGCTAGCCAGAGCACCAACTTAGGTTTATTTGTCTTTGTAATGTTTTAATTTAATTTTCCAGGGAGTTGTGATGAAAACCCCTGATTCTTCTGTTGAGCATGTTCATCCTTAGTTGTGTTTTTGATGAATTATATTATGCTATGATTAGTAGTTGATTGATGAAGTTTACAAGCTTTGTGATGAGTGGTACCGTAAGAAGACCACTCATACTAGGGGTTAGTTAACCAAATTAGTCAATAAAAATCTACCTCGGACCTTCAAGGGAAGGCACAATGACATAGCCTAGGTTACACCGCCTTAGCATAAGATCGGGGGTGGATTCACTACCCGGTAATTCCCAATTTGTCACAACTTATCATTCCTTAGTTCATTGTCACTACAACTTAGCCGTATCGGAAACTAAACCACCTGTTTTTACTCACACTTGCTAGAATTCAGTTAAGCAACCTTAGATCAAACATAGCACCACAAGTCTCTGTGGATCGACCCGTATTTGCCCTGTCTACATTGTAGACACCGTGCACTTGCGGTTATAACAAGTAGGCTAAAACATAAACCACATTCCAAAGCCTACCACTTGCCTCTGTTGTCTGGACTTGTTTCCTTGTTTTTTTTTTTTTTTTGTGGAAAATAGGGAGGAGAACCTATTTATACAAGTTATTTGAGCCTTATTCACGTCTCTCGTGGGAAGTGGAGGAAGTGGAGTGATGGAGTAGTGGAGGTGTGTGTTGGTGTTACACGACCAGTCTTGCCCACTTCTCCTGTCATCTCTAACCGCCCATGACTTCCTGACACGTTCTTGTGATGGCGCGTTGCCGGCCGCACGCCGTAAACCGCTGAGACCAATACCCCGTATGTATCCCCGTTTGTGACATGATTGATGTCTCGAGTGTGTGGATCGTGGGACCCACAGAAAGTTGCATGTAATGCTAGATTAAATAACTAAGTTATTTAGGAAGTCGATACTTGTGAAGTATCATGTGTATTCCATACAGGTACTGCATCATGGTGTGGTAGAGTGATGGGTGGTAATTACCATGACGCCTCACTGACCAATTAACTCCTGACGAGGGTTGTATAACCAAGCCGGTGAAGTTGGACGAACGAGATGATCTTTGAGACACTCATCTGCGACCGTTGATGGAATTAGGGTTTTGAAGAGGTGCACAGGCATCATTCTTCAGCTTGGTCGAATCCAAGCTTGGGAGACGATTTTGGCCAGGCCGATCGTACATGCGTGTAGACGGCATGACGGTGTAGGCGCCCATACCCCATTACTTCACGAAAGTATGATCTGGGCCACTCAATTCGTCCGGTGAAGTTGAGTGGTCGAGATCAATTTGTGACAGAAAACTAGTGCCGCAAGAGCCGCACATCACGCCATCTTCAGGCGCGCGTTCCAAGACGACCAATTCTTGGTCGGTCTTGGTCGATCGTTCTGGAGTGTAGGTGGTAGGCTGGTGTTCACGCGTGTACTGATCGTCCCATGAAAACGTGATCTAAGCCACTCAAATCGTCCGGTGAAGTTGAGTGGTCGAGATCAGTTTGCAGTTTGGGAAGTGTGACCACGATAGTTTGGACACACGTTTTGGGATAGCCAGGCATGATATTCCTTGGCCGATCAGGTGAGGGGAGAGACGGGCCCACGGTGGTCATGCCGGCATGACCGGACCTGCTTAATCTAATGCAGGACCCTCCATTCGTGCGGGAGAAGATGGACGCTCGTGATGCTCGAAACCCTAATTTTGGCTTTCACGGCCGTGTAACCATACTCTGTTCGGGCGCACGAATGGGATGACCAACCATGCTTGGTCCCGACCGATTGGTCGGGTAGTATGTAGGCGGGCCACGGTGATTGTGTTGACATGCTCGGGGCCCTTTGAATCTATATCTACACCCTCCATCTATACCGCGAAGATGGATGGTTGAGATCGCTTTTCGACACATGTAATGTGCCGCAAAACCCTAATTTAGGGTTTTCCATCCATACTTTGCTTTCTGGTTTGGACGTTTTGGAAAGCTATGCCAATCTTTTGGGGAGGCCGACCATGCGGGGTCCGCGTTGATTCAGCAAAGAATATTCCATACCGCTTGGGGGTTATGGAATTGATCCGGGCCATCCAATCATCTTTGGTGAGGTTGGATGAACGAGATCATATCCAGACTGATACGGACAGTCCGGATGCTCAATCGGGCTAGTATAACACACCGAGAGTTCTCAATCGGGCTAGTATAACACACCGAGAGTTCCAGCCTGTACGGGTATTTCGTACATGCTTTCATTATAATGCTTGGAGGTTCGTGTTGCTCTGCTAAGAGCAACACTCAGTCGTCATGCCGCACTGATAATGAGTACAGGAAATACAAGGATGCTTACGCATTAATTAATAATGCTATAAATTCACAGGGTATATGGGATTGTTGCTACATGCTCCAACCTGGATGAACTTCGTGTATTTAATTCACAGAATGGGATTGTTGCCACATGCTCCATTCTAGGTGAATTAGTAAAAAGTGAAGAAGTATTCAACACTTATTAATGGCTTTATCTTTTACAAGATGTTAGCGCATAATTTTCTGTTTTTTACAACTTTAACCTTAAATGAAAATCCACCATCAACATTAAGTCCCCTGCCTAGCACATAATGGTTACACTATTGTGGGGTAGGCATGAGATGGTGACATACATATGTGAGAAAGACAGGTGTTTATGGGTGAAAACTACTCCTGCAGAATTTGGTAATTTGGGGTGTGGATGAGGAATGAATTTAAACCTTTAAACAAATGCATCACAAGCGAGTGCTTGTAGATTCGAGAGATCAATGCATTGCAAGTCCGGCCTAAACCAAGAAATGGCCGTTCCGGACTTGTTTCGGTCACAAAGTGAAGGAGATGGGGTTGATCTTAGGGAGGGAAGCGAAGAAGGTGTTGAGATTGTGAAGGTGTTGGCTTGCTTATGACTTGTAACAGAAAAGTGAGCAGGCTTGTGATTGATGCAAGCAAGCTCTGGGTGTTTGAATACGTTTTTTGTATTAACACTTGGTTTTCTGTCTCGTCTGGACTTTTGTTGTTCTGTTTGAAATAGGGCGGAGAACCTATTTATACAAGTCATTGAGCCTCATTCACGTCTCTCGTGGGAAGTGGAGGAAGTGGAGTGATGGAGTAGTGGAGTTGTGCGTCGACCAGTCTTGCCCACTTCTCCTGTTCATCTCTAACCGTCCATGACTTCCTGACACGTTCTTGTGATGGCGCGTTGCACGCTGCACGCTGTAAACCGCCAGACCAATACCCCAGATGTATCCCCCAGTTTGTGACATGATTGATGTCTCTGGAATGTGTGGATCGTGGATCCACGAAAGATAGCATGTAATCTTTGAATTGAATAACCGTGTTATTCAGGAAGTCGATACTTGTGAAGTATCGTGTGTATTTTATGCAGGTACTGCATTATAGTGTGGTAAAGTGATGGGTAATGATGCCTCACTGACCCAATAACTCCTGACCAGGGTTGTATAACCAAGCTGGTGAAGTTGGACGGATGAGATGATCTTTGAGACACTCATCTGCGACCGTTAATGAATATTGAAGAGGAGCGCAAGCATGACTCTTCAGCTTGGTCGAAACCAAGCATAGGAAGGATTTTGGAGAGGACCGAACGGACGTGTATGTAGATGGCATGCTGGTGTACACGTCCATGTCTCACCGTCCCATGAAGGTGCGATCTAGGCCACTCAATTTGACCCAGGCAAAGAGGAGTGGTTCGAGATCGGTTTGCGGCGAAATCCTTGCCGCAAAGGAGTTGGAAACCGCATGACATTCCTGCACGCGTTTCAAGACGACCCATCTTGGTCGCTCTTGGTCGATCACTCCAGCATGTAGGTGGTAGGCTGGTGTTCACGCCTATACCTGACTGTCCCATGAAAACGTGATCTAAGCCACTCAATTCGTCCGATGAAGTCGAGTGGTCGAGATTAGTTTGCAATTTGGGAGGTGTGACCACACAAGTTTTGACGTGCGTTTTGGGATTAACCAGGCATGATATGCCTTGGCCGACCGCATGAGGAGGTAGATGGGCCCGCGGTGGTCATCTTTGGTATGACCGGCCCTTGCTTAATCTAATCTGTGACCCTCCATTTGTGCCGGAGAAGATGGACGCGCGTGATGGCTTGAAACCCTAATTTTGGCTTTCAAAGCCGTGCGCCATCTCTTGTTTGGGTGACGATTTTGTCACGGCCAAACATTGTTGGTCTTGACCGATTGGTCAAGTGTGTAGGCGGTCCCACGGTGATCGTGTTGACATGCTCTCGGGCCCTTTGAGTCTACATCTACACCCTCCATCTATACCTGCGAAGATGGATGGTTGAGGCTTGCTTTTGCAACACATGTAATATGCCGCAAACCCTAATTTAGGGTTTTCCGTCCATAATGCTTGGTATGAACGGTTTCTTGGCAAGCTAGGCCAATGACCGACCATGCGGGGTCGGTCGTGGGTATTCCATACCGCTTGGGGGTGATGGAATTGATGCGGGGTCATCCAATCATGCTTATGGAGTTGGATGACTGCGATCGAATCATATCCCGGACTGATACGGTCAGTCCGGATGCTCAATCGGGCTAGTATAACACACCGAGAGGGGATCAATCGGGCTAGTATAACACACCGAGAGGGGCTCGGGCTAGTATAACACACCGAGAGTCAGCCTGTACGGGTATTTCGTACATGGTTTCATTATAGTGCTTGGAGGTTCGTGTTATTCTCGTAAGAGTAACACTCGGTCGTCATGCCACACCGATAATGAGTAATTGGAAATACAAGGCCGATATGAAATTCACGGAAGGGATTGTTGCCACATGCTCCAACCCTGGAGGAATTTCATGTATTCACAGAATGGGATTGTTGCTACATGCTCCATTCTTGGTGAATTAAGTGAAGGAGTATCCAACACTTATAAATGGCTTTATCTTTTACAAGATGTCAGCGCATGATTTTTTATGGTTTTTTACAAATTTAACCTTAAACGAAAATCCACCATCAACATTAAGTCCCCTGCCTAGCACATAATGGTTACACTATTGTGTGGTAGGCATGAGATGGTGACATACATATGTAAGAAAGACATGATAAAAGGAGTTTACCCGGAAGAGTGTTGGCCAACCGCTAATTTCCCACGCCGTCACGCTTGTATGGAATCCCTTGGTGGGGCCAGTTTCTTTCTTTGGGTATTTGAATCAAAAGAGGAAACCAAACAAGAGAGGAATCCTTCTTCTATTGGGATTCTTCTAATTTTTGTCTATAAAAGAGACCAAGCTCCCTTTCTTTTTCTCACGAAAATTTTCTCTTGTTGTTGAGCAGCTCCCGTTCGGGTCTTCACTGCCGTCACCAACTGTCACCACTCGCCGGAGCTTGCTGCCGTCACCATTGCCGGAGTTGCCGTCGTCCAAGGTAAGTTTCGCACTTTTTTTTTTTTTTTTTTTTTTGCTAGCTTGCTAGGTAAACACCTTTGGTAAGATGTGTATATGCTTAGTCTCTCCACCATCACATGCAAAACCTAGCTTTTAGGTTGTATCTTGAAAAGGAAAACCTTGGCTTGAAATCTCGCATACACGATTCCCATGAATAAAGAAAATCGTGTCATGATGCGTGAGAATGAACGTGGGCCCGCTGTGTATGCCGGAACGTGGGTCTTACTCATATATGCTTGACTGAGATTTACACCGAACTTGAAACTTGTACTGACTTGAAACCAATACCAGGATCGAAAGTTGTAACGGATCAAACTTGTACCCGACTTGAAATCAATACCAGATCGAAACTTGTACCAGACTGAAACTTGCACCTGACTTGAAATCAATACCAGACTGAAACTTGTGCCTAACTTAAGCCAGTGTTTGGGCCGGTTTTGTGTGCTCCGACGTGAGTTATGTCTTGCCGTGTGACTACATCTCTCATGTGCTTTTCATACAAGTTCTAACTCCTGTCTTTTATTTCATTATGGAATGAAGAAGAGAATTCATGTCGAGATGTCTTCCGGAGATAATGCTGGTACCAAGTCAGGAAGTGTTGACTGACTTCAAAGATATGCCGAACATTGATGATGAGTTGTTCACCTTGCCTTTTCCAAACACCGGAAGGCATCCTTCTCATAAGATAGTCCTTCTTTCCGATTCGAGAAAATATGGAGGCCGATCCGTTTTCTTCTTCAAAGACTTGTGGTGAGATTTTGTCTCCGAGAGAAATGAATATCCGCCTTCCCTATTGACTTCAAGATTTGCCATACTCCACTGGGTTCTTATGAAGGATGGATGAGACGCATGTTGAGTAATAAGGGCATTAAAGATAATTTTCTTTCGGCGCAAATCCTCAATGCGGTCATGGCATCTGTTGCTCTTGAAATTAAGAAAGACGCCGCGGGTTTGATTACCTTCATTTCTCGGTGGCGTATTTCTACTCATACATCCATATCTAGATGGGGAGAGATGACTATTACCCGGAGAGTGTAGTTGCATTAATGAACCCGCTGTTGTTGATGTCTTTCTTACGATCTCTCTGATACGGAGCAACGTGACTATGATGCTATACTTCAAAAGGTGGCGGAATTCGACAATCTGGACAAGGAGGAGAAAAAATATACGAGATGCTTTTACACCTGGTGGGTGTCGGAGTGGTCTCCAGCAGACCCAGAGCCGGATCAAGAGTTGGAAAATGAGCTCAGTGTGATTGCGTTCCTGTCTTTATGGCTATCCGAGAGATATGTTCGACGATGGTTTGGAAAGAAAACCATTAGAGGTGACCTTGTCAAGATTGCTATAAGGTGGCAAAAGGTAAAGTTATTCCCACTGGTACCTTGTTCCTTGGATCGTTGTATTCTCATCCGGACGCCTTAGCAATGGACATGCATGTTTATAACGGGTACAAGAAGGTGGAATCGCACGTTCACTTCGCTTTTCTTCGAGGCATTCTTATGAGAACACTTCAAAAGCTATGCTCCTACCCCTACAAATTTGCTCACCAACTTGTATGGTGGCTCGAGAATACTCCGATGGAATAAGAAGCGCCCCGCAGCCGGTGCGAGACTTGTGGACGCATTTGACAATGTGTCTTACGTAGATTTCCGTCCGTGGGGGCGGTCCATCCTTCCGTTGTTCACCAAAAGACTTTTGCTATTGCTTCGATGGCCCCGATGTTGTGATGCGTCGATGTTAAGACTATGAGATCCGGGAAATTGTTTACATGCGCAGATGCATCCCGGATATGTCCCGTCTTTATTCAACGAAGAATTTACCGTGACTCCGTACAATATTGACAGGCGGCTCGTCAAATGGGGTTTGATCGGGGTGTCCCATTTATCCGTCCACCGGGGGTTCCGAGAGAATTCCTCCCGAATATTCTTAATGCGACGTGTTTTGGAACGGGTGAGCCTTCCCTTCGGCCTATTGGGAGAAACCCGGTGGTAACCGATAAGTATAAGGAATTTTGGAAGAAACAACCGTTGGTTTTCCGAAATTTTCGGAGAGTGTTGTGACAGATCCCCGTGGTGAACCATCTTCGACGTCTTGACGAAGCATTTCCGGTTGAAGCCGCTCCCGGCCAAACGGATCGGAGGCGAGGATTGCAGTCCCCAAGTAGGAGAGAGACCTAAGAGGCAAGCATGCGGTCCGGTAGTCCTCAATTCCTCCAATATGCGGTATTTAAATCTTTTCCCCTCGGTTCTTTCATTTCTCCAGTGTAAATTCTTCTAAAAACGATCCTTGCTTGAAATCGGGAATTTCGAAAGAGAATGTCTTCATAAGGTTGGCGCGCATTCAAAATGAGAAAGTTTGGTAATCTTTGGTCTTCATCTTTGAGAAGTCAGCGATCGATCTTCATCTTTGAGAAGTCTGGCGATGCTTGACCTTCATCTTTGAGAAGTCTGGAGAAACCGCTCCTTTTTCGACCATGACGAGATGATGCAAGCTCGGTTGAACAAGGCGCTTCCCTTAGTGATCTTGTTGACGGGGTCGTGATGGAAATTAGCACCCGGAGCGAAATAGATGCCGGAAGGAATATGAAAGAGGCGATGCACTGCTATGGTTGAGACGGCTCCCCTTGAGATCCATCCCGAACAGTTCCAATCAATATGGCTATTGTGGTGACCCCTTCGAAAGGCCTCCCGCAATCGACAAGTCTCCTGCGGTTGGTGAATTGCCGGTGATGCAACACGGGGCTTTGTTCGATCCTCCTTTACTTGTCCCTTATCCAGTCATGTGTTGGTTGGTGGATTCAGCGTGCCGATTCGGTTCGAAGAGTTGTACACAGCGATATGGGAGAAGCACGGTCACATTGCTACCACCACGAAACTCAAAAGTCGTCTTGCGTTGGTCAACCGCGTCCAAGAAGCTTTAGTTTCTATCCGGGGGATGAGCGTCACGACCGGGTCGAATGGTTTACGAGGAGATGATTGAAGATTGGAGGTGCTATCGGGACGTGTTTTGCGCGATGCGGTTTCAATGCCCCTTGGTTCTTCAAAGGTTTCTCCAAGATTCGGGAGCTCCAAAATTACAGGATGAAGTCCCTTCCGCGGGACCGTGTTGCTCGCCCGGGAAGAAGAGGTTGAGAAGTTGTCTAAGGAAACTGGAGTGAGGCAGGGCGTGCTTCAAAGGATGAAAGCCTCTCTCGCCCAGAAGGACGAGTTGTTGCTGAATGATTTTCCTTGAAGTATTCATGCTATATACTTGTCTCTTCTTTTAGATGTTTTTTCTTTTTGAGTGATAGTGAGGATTTTCTTTGATCTCCGGTTTTGGATTAATAGGTGATTGAATTGGCTTATTTTGGGATAGTTTTGTGAACAAACTTTTTGAAAGAGATTATGTTAAATGAAATTTGAATATTGGTCATGAATGATTGCACATATCACATGAAATTGCAAATGTTATGCAAAAGGGAGGTACGGATGGCGTTGATCACTGAGCCTCTTTCTCCGCGTGTGGGATGTTAAGTCCCCAATGAATTCTAAACTATCTTTCTTGTAAAATTGTTGAGTAAGACTTACTTGCTTTCGAAGCCTTACTTGTATCGAACCGGAGTAGCCTTTCTAAGAAAACCCTCCGCACCAATCTCTCAGAGTTATCGTTCTGGACCAAGCTTCTCCTGAACAATGCGCTTCAAAGCGTTGCATTCACTGGTGGGGTGATGGAGGAACCGGTGGAAATGACAGTACCTTGGGTCCATTACTTCTTGATCGGTGGCGGACGCCATACGGGGTAGCTCCACCTCTCCATTTTGTACCCACGCCTCCAGTAGCTCCAGAATCTTCTTCATCGGGAAGGGGAAATGTAAGTACCTTGAGTCTGGCTTTTCCTGTGTTAGTGGGCATTGTGATGTCTCTCCGTGGCTTTGATGTGGAACAGGAGATGAAGTTGAAATATTTGCGAGTGCCATCATATCTGCGGATCGCTTGCCTAGGTAAAGGGATGTGGAAGGTGTCGTAATGTCACTGCTGAGTGATCGGTTTGAACGCTCCCATCCTCTGTATTCAGGTATTTCCTGATTGATTTCTCCTTCCTCAAGCATTTCTTCATTCGGTTGAAAAGTCGACGCGGATTGGACAGTCTTCCGGGCTTCAGCAAGAGTTTTGAGATATAAATCCTCTAGCAGGGCTCCATAGGCTGCAGGCTCCCTTTCTTTATCTGGCAGACATTGTAGTACTCCGGACAAGTCTTTTCCTCTGTCTGGACCATGTTGTCCATCTTTCTTAATTCGTTTTCGACTGCGTGTTCTTTTTGCTTCTCCACTTGTAAAGGTGTGACTCCTGGCTGAGGATTCAACGTTTCTTGCACTGTCTGAGTTGATGTCTATCGACCCTTCTTGTAGTTGTGCCGCTACATCATTCAAAAGGCGAAATGTCTCGCTCTGCCTTCTGGTGATACCGGCTTGATTTGCCAAGACATCCTCCAACATTCCATCTATGCTTCCCATGATATCCCCGAACCACTGCGGATTCCGGTGAGGATACATCGTGAGACATTTAAAACCGAAGAATTGAGAATTCGATTTTTGTAACCGAGAGATCAATCTCCCACCGTGGTCGCCAATTGTTTATGGGTGAAAACTACTCCTGCAGAATTTGGTAATTTGGGGTGTGGATGAGAAATGAATTTAAACCTTTAAACAAATGCCTTTGCGCGGTGAGTGCTTGTAGATTCGAGAGATCAATCTTTGTGCAAGTCCGGCCTAAACCAAGAAATGGCCGTTCCGGACTTGTTTCGGTCACAAAGTGAAGGAGATGGGGTTGATCTTAGGGAGGAAGCGAAGAAGGTGTTGAGATTGTGAAGGTGTTGGCTTGCTTATGACTTGTAAAGAAAAGTGAGCGGGCTTGTGATTGATGCAAGCAAGCTCTGGGGTGTTTGAATACGTTTTTGTATTAACACTTGGTTTTCTGTCTCGTCCGGACTTTTGTTCTTCTCGTTTGAAATAGGGCGGAGAACCTATTTATACAAGTCATTGAGCCTCATTCACGTCTCTCGTGGGAAGTGGAGGAAGTGGAGTGATGGAGTAGTGGAGTTGTGCGTCGACCGGTCTTGCCCACTTCTCCCTGTTCATCTCTAACCGTCCATGACTTCGACACGTTCTTGTGATGGCGCGTTGCACGCCGCACGCCGTAAACCGCCGGACCAATACCCCGGTATGTATCCCCGGTTTGTGACATGATTAATGTCTGGAATGTGTGGATCGTGGATCCACGAAAGATAGCATGTAATCTTTGAATTGAATAACTGTGTTATTCAAGAAGTCGATACTTGTGAAGTATCGTGTGTATTTTATGCGCACGCATTATAGTGTGGTAAAGTGATGGGTAATGATGCCTCACTCGACCCAATAACTCCCGACCGGGGTTGTATAACCAAGTCGGGTGAAGTTGGACGGATGAGATGATCTTTGAGACACTCATCTGCGACCGTTAATGAATATTGAAGAGGAGCGCAAGCATGACTCTTGACTTGGTCGAAACCAAGCATAGGAAGGATTTTGGAGAGGACCGACCGGACGTGTATGTAGATGGCATCTTTGGTGTACACGTCCATGTCTCACCGTCCCATGAAGGTGCGATCTAGGCCACTCAATTTGGCCTAGCAAAGAGGAGTGGTTCAGATCGGTTTGCGGCAAAATCCTTGCCGCAAAGGAGTTGGAAACCGCATGACATTCTCCGCACGCGTTTCAAGACGACCCATCTTGGTCGCTCTTGGTCGATCACTCCGGATGTAGGTGGTAGGCTGGTGTTCACGCCTATACCCGACTATCCCATGAAAACGTGATCTAAGCCACTCAATTCGTCCGATGAAGTCGAGTGGTCGAGATTAGTTTGCAATTTGGGAGGTGTGACCACACAAGTTTTGACGTGCGTTTTGGGATTAACCAGGCATGATATGCCTTGGCCGACCGCATGAGGAGGTAAATGGGCCCGCGGTGGTCATGCTTTGGTATGACCGCCCTTGCTTAATCTAATCTGTGACCCTCCATTTGTGCCGGAGAAGATGGACGCGCGTGATGGCTTGAAACCCTAATTTTGGCTTTCAAAGCCGTGCGCCATCTCTTGTTTGGGTGACGATTTTGTCACGGCCAAACATTATTGGTCTTGACCGATTGGTCAAGTGTGTAGGCGGTCCCACGGTGATCGTGTTGACATGCTCTGGGCCCTTTGAGTCTACATCTACACCCTCCATCTATACCTGCGAAGATGGATGGTTGAGACTGCTTTGCAACACATGTAATATGCCGCAAACCCTAATTTAGGGTTTTCCGTCCATAATGCTTGGTATGAACGGTTTCTTGGCAAGCTAGGCCAATGACCGACCATGCGGGGTCAGCCGTGGGTATTCCATACCGCTTGGGGTGATGGAATTGATGCGGGTCATCCAATCATGCTTATGGAGTTGGATGACTGCGATCGAATCATATCCGGACCGATACGGTCGGTCCGGATGCTCAATCGGGCTAGTATAACACACCGAGAGGGGATCAATCGGGCTAGTATAACACACCGAGAGGGCTCGGGCTAGTATAACACACCGAGAATCGGCATGTACGGGTATTTCGTACATGGTTTCATTATAGTGCTTGGAGGTTCGTGTTATTCTCAGAAGAGTAACACTCGGTCGTCATGCCACATTGATAATGAGTACTTGGAAATACAAGGCTGATATGAAATTCACAGGAAGGGATTGTTGCCACATGCTCCAACCTGGAGGAATTTCATGTATTCACATAATTGGATTGTTGCTACATGCTCCATTCTTGGTGAATTAAGTGAAGGAGTATCCAACACTTATAAATGGCTTTATCTTTTACAAGATGTCAGCGCATGATTTTTTATGGTTTTTTACAAATTTAACCTTAAACGAAAATCCACCATCAACAACAGGATAAAATAAGTTTACCCGGGAGAGTATTGACCGACTGCTAGTTATCTATGTAGTTGCGCTTGTATGGAATCCTTTGGTGAGGCCGGTTTCATTCCTTGGGCGTTTGAATCAAAAAAGGAATCCTTTTTCTATTGGGATTCTTCCAATTATTTGCTTATAAAAGGGACCGACCCCTTTTCTTTTCTCACATAATTTTTTTTTTCTTGGCCAGCTCCCGTCCACGACCTTGCTGCCGCCCCTACCGACGCCGCTGCTGTTGACGACGCCGGATTTGCTGTCGCCGTCGGACTTTGTCGCTGCCGCCGTACTTCGTCGGTGCAGGTAGGTACTTCGTCCGTTCTTCCTTGCTCTCACGTTTTTTTTTTTTTTAGGTAAACTCTTTTGCAAGATATATCATGATTAGTTTCTCCACCGAAATTGATAGCAAAACTGCCCTAGGATTGCTTAGCAAATAAAGCCGTGAATCCATGAACATGTTGTTTTTTGGCTTCTTTTTTCCACCGTTGCATGCAAAACCTAGCTTTTTAGGTTATATCTTGAAAAACCCTTGGATTTAATCTCGTAGACACGATTCCCATGAATAAAGAAAAATTGTGCTATGATACGTGCGAATGAATGCGGCCCGCCATACATGCTTGATTGAACGTGGGTCCCACCGTGTACACCTGATCGAACATCGACCTTATACCAGCCTTGTGACCTCGACCAACACCGTCTTCGTGACCTCGACCGGCCTTGCTTGCTGACGTGGCCCAATACCAGACTTGTGACCTTGATCGGCCTTGGCCCGCTTGAAATTTGAGTAATACCAGACTTGAAACCAAGACTAGGACTTGAAGCTTGAGTAATACCAGACTTGAAACCAATACCGGACTTGAAATCAATACCGGTACTTGAAACCAATACCGGACTTGAAACTTATACCGGACTTGAAACTTGTACCGGACTTGAAACTTGAGTCGGTGTTTGGACCCAATCCCAGTCTTGTGCATTCCAACGTGAATGCAGTTCACACTCGTTTTTTTTTTTACGAGTACTGACTCCTGTATTTATTGTAGAATGAAGAAAAGAACTCATGTCGATATGTCTTCTGGATATAATGCTGGTGCCAAGTCGGGAAGTGTTGACAGCTTCAAAGATATGCCGAACATTGCTGATGAGTTGTTCACCTTGTCTTTTCCAAACATTAGGAAACATCCCTCTCACAGATAGTCCTCGCTTTCGATTCGAAAATATAGAAGCTGATCCATCTTCTTCTTCGGCACTTGTGATGAGGTTCTGTCTTCAAAGAAATGAATATCCGCCATCTCCTATCGACTTCAAGACTTGTCATACTCCACTTGGCCTCTTATGAAGGATGGATGAGGCGCATGTTGAATAATAAGAACATTAAAGTCAATTTGACCAAAGCGGAAATCCTCGATGCAAACATGGCATCTCACTCTTGAAATTAAGAAAGATGTTGCGGGCTTGATTACTTTCATTTCTCGGTGGCGCCCTTCTACTCATACACACTATATCTAGATGGGGAGAGATGACTATTACTGGGAAAGCGTAGCTGCATTGATGAACCTGCATGTTGTTGGGAATCTTTATTATGAGCTTTCTGACACGGAACAACGTGATCATGACACTATACTCCGAAAGGTGGCGGGAGATTGACGATCCGGACAAGGAGGAGAAAAAATATACAAGATGCTTTTACACTGGTGGGTATCGGAATGGTCTCCTGTAAACCCGTAGCCGAATCGGGAGTTGGAAAACGAGCTCGGTGTGATTGCATTCCTGTCTTTGTGGTTATCCAGAGATATATATGACGACGGTTCTGGAAATAAAACCATAAGGGGTGTTCTGGTTAAGATTACTATAAAGCTAGCAAAAGGCGAAGTTCTTCCCTTAGGTGCCTTGTTCCTTGGATCATCGTATTCTCATCTGGACGCCTTAGCAATGGATATGCATATTTCCAACGGGTACAAGAAGGTGGAGTCGTATGTCCACTTCGCTTTTCTTCGAGCATTCTTGTGGGAACATTTCAAAAGTTATGCTCTGCTCCTGCAACTTCGCTCGGCAATTTGTATGGTGGCTCGAGAATAGTTCGTTGGCAGAGGAGGCGTCCCAGAACCGGTGTGAAACTCGTGGATATCTTTGATAATATGTCTTCTGTAAATTTTCGCCCATGGGGGCCGATCCACCCTTCCATTGTTCAGCCAAAGACTTTTGCTATCGCTTCTGACGGTCCTGATGCTGCGTTGCGTACCGATGCCAAGACTATGAAATTTGGAGAACTTATTTATCTGCACAGCTGCATTCCGGGATATATCCCGTCTCTATTCAACGAAGCTCTTACTGTGACTCCGTACAACATCGACAGGGATGCTCGTCAAATGGGATTTGACCGGGTGTTCCCTTTATTCGTCCTTCGGAGGCTTCGAAAGAACTTCTCCCTGTTATCTTTGATGCCGACATATTCTTTGCATCGCAGAAGTCTTCCTTCTGGCCTATTGGGAGAAACTCAGTGGTAACCGACAAGTATAAGGAATTTTGGAGGAAGCAACTGTTGGCTTTCCAAGAATTCTCGGAGGATGTTGTGATAGATTCCCATGGTGAGCCATCTTATGACGTCCTGAAGGAGCATTTCCGGTTGAGGCCACTTCCATCCAAACGGACCAGAGCTGAGGATTGCAGTCCCTAGGTATGAGAGAGATCTAAGAGACAGGCATGTGGTTCGGTGATCCTCAATTCCTCCAATACGCAGGTATTTAAATCTCTTTCTGTTGATTCCTTTATTTCTCCAGAGTAAATTCTTCTAAGAGTGATCCTTGCTTGAAATCAGGGAATTCCGAAGAGAATGTCTTCACAAGGTTGGCGCGCATTCGAATGAGAAGGCCGGGTATTGTTGGCCTTCATGTTGAGAAGTCCGGCGGTACTGATCTTCATGCTGAGAATTCTGGAGAAACCGCTCCTTTTCCCGACCATGACAGAGATGATGCAAGCTCGGTTGGACAAGGCGCCTCCCTAAGTGATCTTGTTGATGGGGCCGTGATGGAAATTAGCACCCAGAGCGAAGTAGATATCGGGAGGAATGTAAGAGAGGAAACATCCGATATTGTTGAGGTGGCTCCCCTTGAAGAATGTTCTGAGCATGTTCCAATCAATAAAGATGTCGTGGTGACTTCTTCCGAAAGATCTCCTGCAACTGACAAGGCTCCTGTGATTGGTGAAGTATTGGTAGCGCAACTTGGAGCTTTGTTCGATCCTCCTTTCATTGTCCCTTATCCAGGTCATGTGTTGGTTGGAGTATTCAGTGTGCCGGCTCGGTTCAAAGAGTTGTACACGGCGATATGGTAGAAACACGGACACATTGCTACCACTACGAAGCTCAAAAGTCGTCTTGCATTGGTCAACCGCGTTCAGGAGGCTTTATTTTCTATCCATGGGATGAGCGTCACAACTGGTCGAATAGTTTCTGAGGAGATGATTGAAGACTGGAAGTGCCATCGAGATGTGTTTGTGCAGTACGACTTCAATGCTCCTTGGTTCCTCAAAGGGTTCTCCGAGATTCAGGAGATCCAGAAATTACAAGATGAGGCCCCTTCTGCGGAATGTGTTACTCGCCAGGAAGAAGAGGTCGAAAAGTTGTCTGAGGAGTTGAAGCTGAAGCAGGCTTTACTTCAAAGGATGAAAGTCGCTCTTTCCCAGAAGGACGAGTTGCTGTTGAAGGACTTTCCTTGAAGGATTCGTGCCATATACTTGTCTCTTCTTTTTCTTTTTGAGTGACAGTGAGGATTTCCTTTCATAATTTGACTTCCGGTTTTGAATTAATAGGTAATTGAATTGGTTTATTTTGAGATAGTTTTGCGAATAACTTTTCTGAAAGAGGTTATTTTAAATGGAATTTGCATCTTGGTCATGAATGATTGCACATGTCATATGAAATTGCAAATGTCGCATAAAAGGGAAGTATGAATGAAAATAAACATGGCATTTGATCATTGAGCCTCTTTCTCTACGTGCGGGATGCCAAGTCCCCAATGAATTCTAAAACTATCTTTCTTGTAAAAATTTTAAGTAGAACTTACTTGCTTTTGAAGCCTTACTTGTATCAAACCGAAGTATCCTCTCTAAGGAAATCGTCCGCATTAATCTCCCAGATAGGGAAAGTTATTTCTCTGAATTAAGCTTCTTCTGAACAATGCGTTTCAAAGCGTTGCATTCACTGGTAGGGTGGTGAAGGAACCGGTGGAAATGACAATACCTTGGGTCCATTACTTCTTGATCAGTGGGTGGACGCCATATCGGAGGTAGCTCTACCTCTCCGTTTCGCACCCACGCCTCCAGCAACTCCAAAATCTTCTTCGTTGGGAAGGGAAAGTGTAGGTACTCTGAGTCTAGATTTTCCTGTGTTAGTGGGCGTTGTGATGTCTCTACGTGGAGTGTCATCATATCTACATATCGATTTCCTGGGTAAAGGGATGTGGAAGGTGTCGTAATATCACTGCTGAGTGATCGAATTGAACGCTCCCATCCTTTGTATTCACGTATTTCTTGATTGATCTCCCCTTCCTCAAGCATTTCTTCGCTTGGTTGAAAGGTCGATGTGGATTGGACGGTCTTCTGGGCTTCAACAAGAGTCTTGAGATATAAATCTTCTAGCAGGGCTCCGTAGGCTGCAAGCTCCCTTTCCTTATCTGGCAGACGTTGTAGTACTCCGGACAAGTCCTTTCCTCTGTGGAGTTGCCTCGAGTCTTCATTGTTGGCCGGACCATGTTGTTCATCTTTCCCGAGTCTCCGCGATTACGCGCTCTTTTCGCTTCTCCACCGGTAAAGGTGTGACCCCCGTCTAAGGATCCAAATAAGTTTCTCGACCGTTCGAGTAGATGTTTGTCGACCCTCCTTGAAATTGTGTTGTTATATCATTCAAAAGGCGGAATGTTTCGCTCTGTCTTCTAGCGATACCAGCTTGATTTGCCAAGACATCTTCCAGCATTATAGCTATACTTCCCATGGTATCTGAACCACCTGTGGTTTCCTGGTGAGGATACATCGCGAGATGAAAATCGAAAAATTGAGAATTCAATTTTTTGCAACCGAGAGATCAACCTCCCACTGTGGTCGCCAATTGTTTATGGTTGAAAGCTATTTCTGCCGGTTTTGGTAATTTGGGGTGTATGGATGAGAAATGAATCTAAACCTTAAACAAATGCATCACGCGGTGAGTGCTTGTAGATTCGAGAGATCAATCACAAGCAAGTCCGGCCTAAACCAAGAAATGGCCGTTCCCGGACTTGTTTTGGTCACAAAGTGAATGAGATGGGGTTGATCTTAGGGAGGGAAGCGAAGAAGGTGTTGAGAATGTGAAGGTGTTGGCTATGAATGACTTGTATCGAAAAGCTGAACTGGCTTGCAGGGTGTAAGCTATCAGTTCCGGTGTTTGAATACGATTGTATCAACACTTGCCTCTGTTGTCTGGACTTGTTTCCTTGTTGTTGTTTTTTTTGTGGAAAATAGGGAGGAGAACCTATTTATACAAGTCATTTGAGCCTTATTAACGTCTCTCGTGGGAAGTGGAGGAAGTGGAGTGATGGAGTAGTGGAGGTGTGTGTTGGTGTTACACGACCAGTCTTGCCCACTTCTCCTGTCATCTCTAACCTCCCATGACTTCCCGACACGTTCTTGTGATGGCGCGTTGCACGCCGCACGCCGTAAACCGCCTGACCAACACCCCAAGATGTATCCCCCGCCCAGTGACATGATTGATGTCTCGCGTGTGTGGATCGTGGGACCCACAGAAAGTTGCATGTAATTCTAGATTAAATAACTAAGTTATTTAGGAAGTCGATACTTGTGAAGTATCATGTGTATTCCATGCAGGTACTGCATCATGGTGTGGTAGAGTGATGGGTGGTGATTACCATGACGCCTCACTGACCAATTAACTCGACCCCGGGTTGTATAACCAAGCCGGTGAAGTTGGACGGACGAGATGATCTTTGAGACACTCATCTGCGATCGTTGATGGAATTAGGGTTTTGAAGAGGTGCACAGGCATCATTCTTCAGATTGGTCGAATCCAAGCTTGGGAGACTATTTTGGCCAGGCCGATCGTACATGCGTGTAGACGGCATGACGGTGTAGGCGCCCATACCCCATTACTTCACGAAAGTATGATCCGGGCCACTCACCCGTCCTAAGAAGTTGAGTGGTCGAGATCAATTTGTGACAAAAAACTAGTGCCGCAAGATCCGCACATCACGCCATCTTCGGGGGCGCGTTCCAAGACGACCAATTCTTGGTCGGTCTTGGCCGATCGGCCCGGAGTGTAGGTGGTAGGCCGGTGTTCACGCCTATACCGATCGTCCCATGAAAACGTGGATCTAAGCCACTCAAATCGTCCTGTTAAGTTGAGTGGTCGAGATCGGTGTGCGGCTTGGGAAGTGTGACCACGCTAGTTTGGACGCGCGTTTTGGGATAGCCGGGCATGATATGCCTTGGCCGATCAGGTGAGGGAAGAGACGGGCCCACGGTGGTCATCTTTGGCATGACCGACTGCTAATCTAACTGGGACCCTCCATTCGTGCCGGAGAAGATGGACGCTCGTGATGCTCGAAACCCTAATTTTGGCTTTCACTACCGTGTAACCATACTTTGTTCTAAGCGCACGAATGGGATGACCAACCATGGTTGGTCCCGACCGATTGGTCGAGGTATGTAGAAGCCCCACTCGTGATTGTGTTGACATGCTCGGGGCCCTTTGAATCTATATCTACACCCTCCATCTATACCGCGAAGATGGATGGTTGAGACCCTTTGCGACACATGTAATGTGCCGCAAACCCTAATTTAGGGCTTTCCATCCATACTGCTCTGGTTTGGACGTTTTGGCAAGCTATGCCAATCTTTTGGGGAGGCCTACCATGCGGGGTCCGCGTTGATTCGGCAGTGAATATTCCATACCTGCTTGGGGGTTATGGAATTGATCCGGGCCATCCAATCATGCTGGTGAGGTTGGATGAACGAGATCATATCCAGACTGATACGGACAATCTGGATGCTCAATCGGGCTAGTATAACACACCGAGAGTTCTCAATCGGGCTAGTTTAACACACCGAGAGTTGCAGCCTGTACGGGTATTTCGTACATGCTTTCATTATAATGCTTGGAGGTTTGTGTTTCTCGCTAAGAGCAACACTCGATAAATCATGCCGCACCGATAATGAGTACAGAAATACAAGGTCGCTACGCATTAATTAATTATGCTATAAATTCACAGGGTATATGGGATTGTTGCTACATGCTCCAACCCGGATGAATTTCGTGTATTTAATTCACGAGAATGGGATTGTTGCCACATGCTCCATTCTAGGTGAATTAGTAAAGTGAAGAAGTATTCAACACTTATTAATGGCTTTATCTTTTACAAGATGTTAGCGCATAATTTTCTGTTTTTTACAATTTTAACCTTAAATGAAAATCCACCATCAACAACATCATAAAGCAATTGTAACACATTCATGAATAAAATATCTCTCCCTACGGGGATTCGTCCGTGGATGTATGCAAACCATGCCGAACCACGTTAAATCTGTGTCTATCATCTTTCAGCTTGTTTTTTGTATAACCCTAGTTCTAATCACCATCATCAAAATCATCGTGTTTAGTGCCAGTAAATATTTCCGGGTACAAACAGTATGAATAGCCGATTCACTCATAATTCCACGTGAGAGATGACGTACTGTCACTATAGAGGTCTGGATCCACATGATCAAGATCCACCACTTACTCAGATCAGCGATCTCTTTGATTTGTGATAATTTTCAATCTATGATGTCAACTTACCACTATAAGTCCACTCTCGTCAGATCTAATTCAGTTGCTTCACACATATAATGGACACGTTACGGTGACTGAATTTAAGGGTCAATATTTTTGTAATACCTTCCGTACTTGGTAAATCCCACATGTACAGTAGACACAAGATCACCCATTGGACACTTTTAATGCAGTTCATATGCTATATGATTTGCCTTGATCATTTCTTTTTCCAACCCCAATTTTTCTCAGCAATTAGTATATTTCTTTTTCCAATTTTGATTTTTGAGCGAAATCTTGTTATCAATAAAACACAATAGCTAAAGTTGGTAATGTCCCGGTAATAGTTGAATTTGAATTCAAAATCTTTGGTACAATTAGCAAATACACACTTAAGATTTGCCTCTATTTTTTATTGTAAAACTCTTAAAGATTTGCCAATTCAATATTTTTGGATGCCTTTTCAAAAAAAAAAAAAAAAAAAAAAAAATTGGATGGGATATAGGGCTAACTCCATCACTCGTTCGCTCTCATTATTGAGCATGGGGTTGAAATAGTACTATGTCAATTCAATATTTTTGTTTAGCTAATAATAAGCACGATTGAGATCTAAGAGTGGTAATTAATGGTATCTGAAATTTAGGCAACCTTCATAGGAACACGTCACGTGTAATTAAGTCGTAAATGAAAAGTCAAACTCTACTCACGTGCCTTAATATTGGGAACATCACGAACATTGATTAGTCTGACTACTTAATAAATCATACTAGTAATCAGTACTAAATCCTTAATTTACTAAACAACACCGACTAATTCTTACTCACTTTCCACTAATCCCCACACAAACAATCGGCTTCGATTGTCTAGCGTTGTTCACCCTCATTAAAATACTGTCAACATATCTGAACAGAACCCAACCCTCTTGTCATGTGTCCTTTCAGCTGCTACAAGTGTGTTTTGGGCGTGTGTTTTTCTCACCCACATTATCATTGTAACTGTCCATGATTGATAAACACAGAATAAACAGCAAACATCATAACACTGAAAGTGAACAATAAAACTTTCTTTCCAGAAGACAAAAAAAAAAAAAAAAACAATCGGGTTTGTTTAGTCACTGATACCCACTTCAGATTGAGGTAAACAGAAGTACAATGAATAAGCGCGTCATTTATATTCAAATTACGAAATGACCTGTCTGTTTTCGAGGACTATATATAAGAGACGGTCACTTTAAGTTAGAATTAAGATATTAACTTACAGTATCTCTGAAGAAATGGCTCGTTTCTTTATGGTGCCATACCACATTTTTCTAGTTCTAGTGGCTCTATCTACTACCACCTTAACCATTGCGTTTGTACCATCAACACTGGTTGCTCCTCCTCCACTCCAGCCTAAAACCACCATTCCTCCAGCACAGGCTCATCTAAGAGCTCCAACAGTTTCTCCATCAAATTACAGAAAACCAAAGCCGCTAACATCCGCAGCAAAAGAATTCCTTGCTGCCCATAACAAAGCAAGAGCTGAAGTAAACGTAGCGCCATTAAAATGGAGCGACAAGTTAGCGCATGACACAGATATGTTAGTGAGATATCAAAGGGATAAGAAGAACTGTAGATTTGCAGACATGAGTTTGACTCAGTATGGAATGAATCAAATGTGGGCCAGTGGAATGAGAGTAACACCAACTAGAGCAGTTGGGTTATGGTTACAGAGTAAGAAACATTATAGCTATCAGAAAAATACTTGTGCACCGAGACATGATAATTGTGGTGTTTATAAACAAGTTGTTTGGAAGAAAACATTAGAAGTTGGTTGTGCTCAAGCTAAATGTGGCAGAGATGGTTCTACTATTTCAATTTGCTTCTATTATCCTCCTGGTAATGTTATTGGAGAACGGCCTTATTAGATTGGCAATCGATCTAATCAGGTGTGGAAAACTGCTGAGGTTAAAAGATTTTTCTTTTGGAGTTTATGAGTTTCATAAGATCCTTATCACTCTAGTGTTTGTACTTACTACTAGAACTAGCGTGTTTATTTCAAGTATATATTTTTGCAGCCGGGGTAAATTAAGAAAATTTTCTCCAATGAATCTTTAAATTTTACAATTATTTTTGTTTATATTTTTCTCCTTACATTTATTTGTTTGGATTTGTCGAGTCACTTATCAATATAAATAAGCAATTGATTTAGAGAATTATGAGACCAGTGTTGATAAACTGCTTTGGAGTAATATGGAGAAAGGACCTCAATTTTGGATCAATTTAAATCCGAAATATATACCGATACATACCTAAGACAGCATATCTAAAATAGGCAATTTGACTGCAGCTGCTTCATACTAAGACAGCATATCTACAATAGGCAATTTGACTGCAGCTGCTTCATAGTTCCTGTCCGATGATTATACTCGAGCAAAACTTGCAAAGCCTGTAATGCTGACCTTGCAACCAAAATCAGTAGATTAGAGAGTGGTAAGTGGTACAATCTAAAATCAACAATCCTAAAATTCCTGGTCTTGAAAGTACATGTCAATGATGTCATAAACCAATGCTCCAACTATTCTCCATAGTGCGCTGTACAACTCTAATACTGTTGAAGAATTAAACTTCACATCAGAAAAAAGAAAAAAAAAAAAAAAAAAAAAAAAAGCAAAACCATTTCAAAGAAAATGAAGATTCACAGCAGAAGAAAACCAAACTGTTCCTTGTCTATTATTACTATTCAAGGCTGGAATTTCAGAGTGGAAAATTTACAGCAAAAGACCCTACACTGTTCATCTTTCTTTTCAACCACAGCCGCAATTTACATTGGGGGCTGTAACAACTGACTCAAATGGTATCTCAACCCTTTCTTTAACTAGGCATCGAGGTTCTCCATTTTCTATCACCAGAACTTTCCCAGGAGGGCACTCAATAAGTCGTTGCTTCTCCCCTGCTGCCGGTTTCTGAAATGGGTTTGAAATCTTGAACTGGGCGCTGCTCCTCCTTCTCATCCTTGTCTGAAAACCAGCAAGGCGTAGCAAAGATATGACACTGACAATGGTGATAACAGATTTAGCTGCAGCGACAAAGATATGTTTCAGCCCCTTAGATGAGTTTTCAGCAGGGGATGCAGTTTGTTTCTCGCCCAACTCACTCGTTTTCTTGTCTTCTCCATTGATCCCATTTTGAGTAGACGTACGTGTAGAATTGAAATTTGAAGGATAGCCTTTATTTAAGATTAGTGAGTCTGGAGGTCGACTTGGATATGGTGGAAGGAGAAGATCATCACTATGCTCAACTGTCTCACTGGCAAAAGCAGACGCTTCCTGTATCACTTCCAACTCTTCTCCTTTGTAATCATTCAGTTTCTCGAGTAAAATCTTACGACTCTGATCAATTTCAGCAAGAATTACTTCTCTCTCGTATTTCTGCTGCTGTTGCAGGGCCTGAACAACAAAAAAAAATCACTTTTTTCTGAGGGCCTAAATTTCTCGCTCTTAAATTTTGCCGATATATCAGCCTTCTATAAACTCTAAAGACCACTATACTAAATCAAAAATGTCAAACAAACAACTGAGCCTTATTTTGGCACTACCAACCTATATCTTACTAACAATTACAAATGGCACGATTCATACAAATATTAGTCCCCAAAGGACTAGAAAAGAAAGACAAAAAAACATAAGACTATAATTGGCAAGAAAGTGGCATTGAAATGTAGATGATGATTGCCACTTCAGGTTCTAATGAGCCTGCTTCGCCATAGATACAGATGACAAGTTCGATTAGTACTATTAATGTATGGGATATGCATGTTTCAGTAGCCGCAAACTAACTATGAAGTCACAGCTACAAGCCTGTAGCCTATTATTTAATCCCACGCGACATGCTGAGAAAAATATACTACTTCCTAAGGAATACGGGCCGAGCTAAACTAGTACTGTAACTAAGAACTAGAACCTAAGTGGAACTCTTAGAATTTTTCACTTTGGATTCTAATAAGCCAGTCTTCACCTTACACGAAAGATCAAACTTAAAAATTAAACTGGTTTAAACTAGCTCTGTGAGGTAAACTAGTTTAATCCGTGTTATACTGCTATACATACTTCATTTGCACAAGGTTCAAGTGAGATTCCAAAGAAGCGGTAGTATTCATGATGCCCAAATGATAGTTCTGTAGATTTCAATGGTGAAGGTTCAAGCTATACTTACACAGTTGCTAAAATAATGACTACAGAAAATATTAAGCGCAACTCAATTTAAAGATATTTGATATAAACCTGTTTGAGTTCACTATAAAATGAAATTTTCTAAATTTCATGCTTCAAGTTCTACCAAAATTTCAGTAATAATAACAAGAACTGAATCAGGTAGTGAAATTAATTTCAGGGTTTCTCTTAATAACCCTAAACTAATGAAGGGTATACAAAAAATTAAATGAATAAACTAAAAAATGAAATGGGCAAAGAATGAGGGAGTAAAACCTGTAAAGAAGAGAGTTGTACTTCAAGAGAATCTAGGGCATCACGAATGTTCAACAGAGACTCGTCATCGAGAGAAAGACTTGATGTTGTATCAACAACGCCTCCTTCAGTTTCAGTTACTTTTTCTTTATCATCTCTTACATTGGAGTTATTGATGCAATTGTTAATCTTCCATCGAAGTTCTGAAGCTCTTGATAAAACTATGCCTATCTCGTCTCCTTCCATTCTCTCTCTCAGTTCTACTGGGTTTCTTCTGATTTCTTATTCGCTATGAAAGACTCCAGAACCGACCGGACCCTTTTTTTGTTGTTTTTGTGGTGAACACTGAACAAAACAAAAGAAATGGCTTTCAGTTCTATAGCCTATAGGGTTTGGTCCACACTTTCCCCAATTTGTTCTTACACTTTGCTCCCACCACCACCTAATAGGCTGACTGTCGACTCTTCAATTTGGCATTTTGTTGCCAACTGTAACCCCAGTTGTCACAGGACTCGCAAGCTTCAGTTTTTTTTTTTTTTTTTTTTTTTTTTTTTTTTTTTTGCCACCGGGGCTATTATTAAAGAAAATCAAACATCGTCGTTTTGTACATGAATGGAAGGGAGCCGAGCAACAAACTGTGCTCCGACTCCTTTTTGGATAGCTAGACCTGCCCTATGAAATAAATAACCACCTATTTTATTGTTAGCATCGAAATTAACTAGGCAGTTCCTTAACCTTTTCAAGAACGTGATCAGCTCCTCTCCAAGTTCACCTAAGGTTGTGAAGGCCAGGACGCCAAAGTCGTATCCATGGGACTTGCATATATCAAGTATTTGTTGTGCTTGCGTCTTACTACGGGCAAATGGCTTGTCCCGGTGTGAAGTCACGTAACCTTCTCCTAAAAAAGGAGAAACTCCCCTAACATCGAAACATGTATCAATCCCGTTCATCCAGCTTATAAACAAGTATATCACCAAGCTTTGGGGCATAATTATCGGCTAATAGAAGCCTAAAGCTGCTTCCTTCCGCGCTGCGACCCCGGCTCTGTAGCAGATGTTTCATAACAACGTCTCTCACGAGATCATGTCGAAATTTTCATTAATTATTTATCATTACAACGCGTCCCGTAGAAACTTGTGCTTGATCTAGTACAACGAAAGGAAAAAGGAAATCAGGAACAGACTCAAACCATGTCTCTTTCTCTGGTAATTGCAGTTGAGAAGCTGACAAATCCGCTCCCCTATTTGCCAAGGCATCAGCAGTTTGGTTGCCTTCCCTGTATTGGTGAGAGATAATAGTCCGAGGTATTTGTTGAAGCATGGAAATCGATTCCGCCATTAGATGTTGTAGCTCCCACGGATATGCATGTAGATCCAAAGGTTTGGATAACCAATTCACCACCACTTGAGAATCCAGTTCCACATGAAGATGTGTTAGGTTTAACTGCATGACCTCCTTAAGTCCAAGATGGACAGCTTTCGATTTCGCAATAATTTCCAAAGTAATGCCCACCTGTATAGCAGCAGAGGTAATGTGTCTTCCGCCAGAATCACGTAAAATGAATCCCACACCTGCATATCCCGGTGTTCCTCTCGATGAATTGGAGGTTGGCCGATGACTGGAGAATGGCGTTGAGAGCTTGCGAACTGATATTCCAACAGCAGGTGCTTTATTAACTGAATCGTTTGATGTTGCCCTGGCTTATGGAAGGCTACATGATTCCTAGCAAGCCAAATCCCCCATGCAGTAAAACATAAAGTATAGATGATGGACGGAAGGCATCCAGTTGATTGAAAAATTATCTCCTGGATGGATGATTGATTACTGTTTATGAACGGAGTCACTTCCGGAAACTGAACCACGAGCTGAGACCAAATTGTTGCTGAATAAGGACAACCAACAAAAAGGTGTTGAATTGATTCCACTTGTAAACGACATCTAGAGCAGTATGGATCAGCCGCAAATTTCCGATTGAACAACAGCTCTTTTGTTGGTAACCCATTATGGAGAATCTTCCATAAGAAATGTTGGATTTTCGGTGGACAGGGCAATTTCCATAATCTAGAGAATACGTTCAGCTGAGGTTGTCTTGCAGGTGAAGAAAAACTATCAGAAGTTAAAGCCATATATGCTGAATTTACTGTAAACTTACCAGAGGTTGTATATCTCCATTTTAAGGAATCAGGGAAAGCAGGTGTTGGTAGATGAATATTGAGAATCTGGTGGGTTGAACTGACAGCAGGGGATATAACATTAACCTTGGTAACGTCCCACTGATTGGTGATGGGATCAATGAGGTCAGCTACCCTGAAGCCTGAGGCATTGTTGTAAGGCAGTGGTGGGTGATGGGGAATCCACTGATGATCCCATAGTGGGGTATTTGCACCATCTCCAATAAGAAATGTGATTCCTTTAGAGATTGGTTCGGAGAGTTTTTGCATGGCTCTCCACATTGGGCTTGGTCTTGTTTGCTTCACTTGCTGAATGTTGAGAAGAGAATGTCCTTTCATATATTTTGCCTCATATAGTCTTCCCCACATGGAAGTAGGTTGATTTTTGATTTGCCAAATACGTTTTAAGAACAACGCTTGGTTCATTGAAGCTGCACTTCTGATTCCCAGTCCGCCTTCCCGTTTAGTTTTGGTTACTATGTTTCGCTTGACGGATGTAGCTTTCTCCTTGTCATTCGTATGTCGCCAAAGAAAATTCCTGAGAGTCTATCCATTTTCTCGATGTACATGGTTTGGTAACAATGTATTCTACATGATGTGGTTAGCGTAGGAGCTAGAGACGTGTTGATTAGAACCACTCTACCCGGTTGAGTTAATGTTGAAGTTTTCCATCTTGGAAGTTTCTTTGCCATCTTATTCGGAGTGTGGAGTAGGTAGAGGCACTAGATCCGCTCGAAGTGAGAGGCACGCCCAAGTAGACAGTGGATTGGAAGTGGTCCGGATGGGAAAAATTGTTGTAATCTGTTGCAAGGTTACCAAGGATGTATGGGGATGATGAATGATGGATGATTTCGAGAGATTAAACTTTTAGCCTGCGGATGAGTCAGAACGATTCGTAAGTCGTTGAGCCGATAACACTTGTCAGTGGAAGATTGACTGGTGAGTAGCAGATCGTCCACGTACATTAAGTGTGAAATCGGGGAAGCATTTGGAAAAATTTAATTCCTTGAATGTGCCATGTAGACTCCAAGTGTAAGAGATTAGAAGACAAAATTTCGTAACATAAGATGAAGATATACTGGGACAAAATCTCCTTGGCGAATGCCGCACGGTGGTTTAATGAATCCATGTAACGAACCATTAATCTTCAAAGGAATAAGTCACGTACGTAATGCGTAACATGATCCTATCTATCAACCGGGTTGGAAATTCTAGAGTTTGCAAGGCCATTCGGATAAAGTCCCAGCTTAGCTTGTCGTAAGCTTTGTGAACATCCAACTTTATTGCGAACTTTGGTTTTTTTCCTGGTTTAGTAACTCGAATATGATAAAACAATTCCTTTACAATGGAAATGTTATCTTGGATGGACCTTGATGGAACAAACGCACTTTGATTTGGGCTGACGAGTATTGGCAGTAGCGGTCTTATCCGATTGACGATGATTTTGGAAATAACCTTGTACGCAACATTAGCTAGACTGACAATAAAAATCCGAGGCCTTCTCCGTATCACTGATTTGGGTATCGTAGTAATATTTGTGTGGTTGAGGGAACCGTTAAACATGCCAGCCTCAAAAAATGAAATACCATGTCACAAACGTATGCATTAACTGTCTCCCAAGAAGCCCTATAAAATGCCGTTGTAAACCCATCCGGATCTCGGCGCACTTTCCTAGTTTAATACTTAATAGAGCACATTGAATCTCTTCAAATGTAATTGGTGCCGACAAGTAATGATTTTGTTGAGTTGTAATTCGAGGAGAGACACACGCAAAAAGCGAAGGATCAATGGCAGAGAGTCTCTTGATATAAACTTTGAAAGTAAGATATAAAACATTTATAATTCCTTCATCATGATACAACCACAACCCTCATTGTTTTTAATTCTACAAATAGCATTTTTCCTTTGTGAATTTTCGATGTGGTATGATAAAATTTTGTGTTTCATTCACCTAAGTTCAGCCATTGTATGCGTGATCTTTGTCTCCAATATTCATCTAAGTGCAAAAGGAGTGCTTGATGTTGTTGTAAGGCAAGTTGTGCTTGTCTAATGGCTTCAAAAAGGGCTTGTCCAACAACACCGACACACCGTAGCTGTGCTTTTGTAAGCTGGATTTCTGATTCTTTAATGCGTCTAGCTAGCGACCCAAAGGTAGTTATGTCCCATAAAACCAAAGCTTTTGTGTGGTGTTGAGTTGTCCATGTAAAACAATAGAAGGGGAACCAACTTGTGCAAATGTCCAAGCATTGTCAACGACCGAATGGTATTTTGGGTGCAAGAGCCAATGATGTTAAAAACTAGATAAGTTTCCCGGGCGTGGTCTTTGAAAAAAATTGAGCACTAAAGGAGCGTGATCGTATCCACATCTTGGTTGTACATACATGGTAGCATCAGAAATGCATTCCTCCAAAGAGGGTTGGAAACAACTCACAAGTCTTTCTACAATGTAGTACTCACCGACCGATTATTGGTCCACGTGAATGGGTCCCCCACAAATACCAAATCAAGCATGTTGCAGCACTAAGCATTGCCAAGAACTTACGCGTCTGCCTATGTGTGACCGGCCTTCGCCCTTGTGTCTCCGATTGGTCCGTTGCCTTATTGAAATCTCCAAACATTAACCAAGGGAATAGTGATGCAGACTTAAGTTGTTGTGGTAGCTCTTCCCAAAGTCGAGGACGCTGCACCGATATGGAGGAGCATACATGCTCGTGAAATTCCACGGTATTGAGATTGAGGTAGCCGCACCAAAGCATGGATGTAGGATTGATTTGTCGCAAGTATTTGTACTTAGGTAGTTGTCGTCCAAAAAGAGCTAGCCCCTTTTCGATTTGATACCTAAGATAGCAAAAAAATTATCAAACCTCAAAGAGTTTGCAAGAGATTGTATTCTCATGATTAGTGGCTAGGTTTCTAAATAAAAACAAAATGGAGGGTTAAATCTTCGAGTAAGCTCTCGAAGTCTCTGAACTGTCAAGCCACTCCCTACTCCTTGACAATTCCAAGCAATGCAACTCATGGAGAAGGCGGGTGCTGCTTCCCAGCTACCCACAAAGATAAGGTATGAAGGTCTTCTTCATTAGCATATTCGGTCTCACTATCAGAATCTTGGAGTGAAAGCTTCCATGCATGAGCAGGAGGTCCTAGAGAGGGGGCCACTTCAATAGGTTGAGACGGTTGAGAACATGTTACCTTACGCACTCTATCTTGAGGAAAGAGCTGAAGCAAACAAATGATGACGGCGGTGTGAAGGGTTGGGTGGTAGGATCAAAATGCGCTCTTTCCGAAGGAAAAGAAGAAGCTCCGAGATCCGACCGACGATGATGAAGCCGACGATGGAGAAAGAGGGGATGCCACCCTGAGTCCTACGAAAACACTTTTATAAGTTGTTTATGAAGAAGATGCAGATGGAGTGGAAGGGTTAAAAGGGTAGGTAGCAGACATAAAGGCGGTAAGGATGAAGGTTGGGTGGTATATTCATTGAAGAGATTTGGTGTAGACGATTGGTTACACTTATTGATTGGGTGTCTATCCAAATCAGTTCTAGCATTTGTGATGTTGATTGAAGGTTCAAGATTTAATTGTGATGTAGGGTGATGATTGAAGATTGAAGAAACCGTGGGTTTGGGTTTTGATTCCCGAGGGAATGTTTTGATCAAATCCCCATGATGTTAACGTGGAAACTAGGATTAGATGGGTAACGTGGTGTAACCTGTAAGGTGATGAAGGACCAGCGCCACGTGGCATCTATGCAAAGCGGTTTGGTGAAATTTTTGCAGAAAGTTCGGCGTAACGGGCGAGAGATATTGCAATGTTGGGATGGGCGCACCGCACCGCATGCATGTTGCCCAAATGACTTCCAAACAGCTCTCACCGAATCGAACCCGAGTTGGACCGTGTAACCCAACTCTGAATTTTGATTAACTCCTCCCCGCTTTGGAAGGGGCAAAATCGGTGGTAGAGTTGACGGAGGAAGGCGAGAAGTCGAAGTGGAAGTTTGGTATGGGGGGTTGATGAGAAGATGATGCACCATCATTTACTTGAAGGTAAGGTGGTTGAGGCTCATGAAGTGATGGTGCTTTTTTCTTTCTGATGTATTGATGGCTAAACGGGTGGGTTGGAAGATTTTGAGTTGCTTTCATTTTGGTATTCCAACCATATTTAGGTGGTGGTGGAAGTGGTGGTGGAGCAGCAGAGGAGTTCGGGTCTTGGGGTCTAAGAGGACAGCGGTTGGTTACATGACCTGCAAAACCACATAAGAAGCACATGGCGGGAGATATTCATAAGCAAGTTGCACCCAAGTCTGCCCATCAATGTTTAACATATATCCCGACGTAAGCGGCTTAGTAATATCCACCGTAATCTTGACTCTAGGGATAGGCTTTTCAAGTTGATAATCAGATATAGCATCAGCTGTCAGCAAGTGCTCATAAACACTCGGGGTTTCTCAGTACGAAGGTAAATTTAGAATTTGAACCCAGAACATTACCGTTTTAAAAGCTTCATTTCGATGATTTTGAAAGAACTGCCACTCTTCCACTTAGATTGTATAACGAGCAATCAGCCAAGGTTGGAGATTGAGTGCCTTGTTTTTTTCCTCCAAGGAAAAGAAGGTCGCTTGTAAGTGTCGCCATCTTCGAGGGTTCTTAGTTCTTGGATAAGAATCGGATCAAACAGTTGGTTTAACCCTCTTTAAGAATCGGATCAAACAATCGGTATGGTCGGGGTTTCTTAAGAACCCTAGTACTTGTACCTCATAATGACCGCTCATTTGAGTACCTATACATGTACTTGTATTTGTGTTTGTACCTGTGGGACCGGTCCAATTCTAGTCTAGTACCGGGGTTTTTACTTGTTATGTTGATACACAATTTTAGTTCATATCTCATCTTTCCATATAGCTTTCACAACCGATTCAAGAAATTGACCAATTAACCAAGCACAACTTCCGTTCATGAACCTTTCAAATTTCCATTTCATCTCCATTAACTGTTGAACACTTTCGTGGAACCAAATCCCCACAAACAACCAATTCAACCAATACCCATCTAAAACAAAGAGAGTAGATCCTCCAACTTTGTCGATACTAATTATATACTATTTCCAATACCATTTCAAGATATCCACTTAGAGATATAATATAAGGAAAAAGCTTCTCTGTAATAACAAATCAAAATGATAAAGAAATTATAAATTGTAATGGCAATTCCTATGGTAATGTTCAAATGAAAATTTTTGTTGAGCTGTGGATGGCCAAACAAAGTTTCTCCACTATGGGAATAACACCGATCGGTTGATCATCAAGCGCCCGAACATAAAGTGCTAGCGCTTTTTTTTTACAAACGCTAACTGGTAGTTTTTTTAAAATTCAAAATTCACTTTTTACTTTTATAAATTACCATCATGTTCAAACAATTCACTCACACCAAAATTGACTTCTCTTGAATTTTGTCTTCTAAAATCTATTTCAATTTTTTAGTTTATTGTTGGTGAAATAGCTGAAAAGGCGATCATACTTTTTTACGTCTGCAAAACTTGAAGTGATATTTCTAAGATATGTGGGAGTTTTAAAAAGATTGAAAATTGTAAGAGGGAAGTGCAAGTTTTTGAAGTTTCTTCAAGAAAATGTTCCGCTAAAAGGCAGAGAAAAGCTTCAGTTTTAAAAGTTTACAACATAAAATTCAAAAAGAAAAGGGAAATAGTTTGGGAACGCGTTGAATGGAAGATACGTCAAATGAAGATAATTAAGAGGCCAAAGCTTGTACTTGATTTTTATTGAAGTTGTTTAGTACTTTTTATTATTGTCTAAGTTTATATCTTGAAAAAGAATTGGCGGTAATATCAATGAATGAAAATATTTAGATTTTAAAATAGATTTCCACTTCAGATTAAGCAAAATTTATTACAATTTAAACTTGCAAATAACATCAAACGACATTTTAATAAACCACAACAAAAACATCAAACTACAAAAATCCAACGACATTCTTTTTGTAGAGTTCATAGCATTCAAAATGCTTAAACTCTCTTCCGCTTTCTTTAGTAAACTTGGTCTGAGCGATGGTTTTCTGTAAAAAAGATAAACAACAAGTTCAGATATTTATGATGCAGTTGATCAGTGAGGACAAAGGTAAGATACTTACCAGTTCTTCATTGGATAATCCAGAATTGCTACGGTGAACCATCCACAAAAATTCTGTATAATGTTTGACTTCCTTAGTGATGAATGCAATTCTTAGTTCTAGGCTCTTACTGTTTCTTATGGTTTCGTTCCGCGATGCTATAAAATGTCCCAATACTCTTTCCCAGAAATAGTCATTGTTCATTGGTCTCATCATACAATGTAACCAAGATCGAACAAGAGTAACATCTTCTTTAATTGTAAAGACCGGGAGCGGCATTCGAGTGCAGTACAGATGTGCCTGAGATGGCCATCTTTTAGAATTCTAAAACACGCTTCGTAAAGAAAAGGTTTACCGTGAGCTTCCTCCCAATTATCAAGAGATGTTTGGATCACTTCATCTTCAGTTACAACGATGAAATTTTCTCGATCAATTTCCATTACCAGAGCAAAAATGGCCGGAATGCAAGCCTAATAAATTGAAAACGAGCACACAATCGACGGCATCTCGGTTTCCTCGTTTCCCGTCGGAGAGACGAACATTGAAAAAACGTTCTCCCAAAAAGAACCGTCTTGAAATCCCATACACCAAGATTACCCTATGAAAAAAATATGCTTTGCATATAGTTATATCCTCTTCTTCAGCAAACTTGGGACCACGATTTTTAACAGACATCTCTGCAGAGTGAGAGAGATTAAGAGTTTTAGAAAAAAGGAAGAAGAAGAAGAAGAAGAAGAAGTGATTTTGGAGATGGGAAGAATGGAATTTATAGGTCGAGAAAGACAATCGAGTTGTTGGAAATCTAACATTGGCGTTTGTGGTAAAACCGCGCGCTTTACCGCAATCTCCCCGCTTGAATTACCATAGGACGGGCGTTTGTAGTAAAACCGCGCGACTTTACTAAAACAGCCCGTTTGAATTACCAACGCCTATTTTTTTGTTATAAATACAACACTAGGTTTTATTCTCAACCAAACCAACAGATTTCTTTCTTCATCCAACAACATCCATAATGTTTTCTAAAGGAAAAGCGAAGCAAATATTATGTGTCGAAGCAAAAGAAGGTTTGTCCATTATGTTTCATGGATAACCACAGTCTTATGCAATGCCCTTGGATGTATTCAAAGTGTCCACGGAAGGTTGTTCACGATCAAAATGGTGATTGAATCACAAACTTAAAAGCTCGGTATTTGCAATGTCAAGATCCCAACTATCCGGAAGAACCACATATGCTAGATGATGCTATGAAGATTAAAAAGAAGAAGAAGAAGAAGAAAAGATTGCAACACTCTAAAGAACTTCAAACTTAAAGTCAAATTGAAGAAGGGGTTATTACATTGCAAGCATTGTGGATATGGAGATCACGAATACAAACATTGTCCACAGAGAATCAGTGTATGCTCAAAACCCGGTTGCAAGACTTGTATGCATTTGCGCACTTCTTCTGAAGAAGACACATATGGAAAGCATTTCTGGGAATGTCCTAGGTGTTTTTTGGTGGAGTGGGCTGATTGAAGTTGAAGGACAAATCGATTCACTATGGAATTATGTTATTTATTAGTTTGATGTTTATTTTGTGTTATTACGATTATCTAAAACCAAACATGTGGATATCTTCACATTTGCACCATCAATATCATAAGTAATTTAAATTTTTTCTTGGGTTAAACATTGCACCATCAATCTCATAAATAAATAAAAAAATGCATTGAACAACCACATCATACATGAGAATAAAAGAAATACATTAGATTAAAACAACTACTACATAGGCGTCAATTGTCGGCGAGTGGTGGATTGTATTTGTTGAACACCCTAAGAATGTTGAAACAAGCATGGAAGTCGAAAGGACGACCGCCATGAGATACTGCCCACATCACTAGAGTTATGGGTTCCACTTCATGTTCGGCTTCACCGTTGAGCTTATTTGTGTGATTCTCCATTAGTAAAACGATGAATTCCGATACATGAAAGCGGCATGACGACCGAGTGTTACCTTTGAGTAACACAAACCTCCAAACACTATAATGAAACCATGTACAAATACCCGCATGTGCCGATTCCTGGGTTATACTAGCCCGAGCACTTCCTGCAGCTTATACTAGCCCGATTGAGCCCTCTCCTTATACTAGCTCGATTAGCATCCCGACTTCTGACTATATCTTGATATGATCTCGAAGCATCCAACTCCACAAGCATGATTGATGGCCAGTCAATCCTGGGAATACACACGATTACGATTCGATAGCCTATCCAACTCCACAAGCATGATTGGATGACCACGTATCAATTCCATCACCCCCAAGCAGGGGAGGAATACTACGGCCTTGGCTTGCCAAATATGACCGGACGCAAACTCATCCAACTCCACAAGCATGATTGATGACTACGTATCAATTCCATCACCCTGCTGTGTATGGAAACACACTACTGCTTGCCAAATATGATCCGATCGCGAAGTGCATCCAACTCCCCACAAGCATGATTGATGGCCACGCATCAATTCCATCACCCCAAGGTGTATGGACACACACTACCACCCACATGGTCGACCATTGGCCTTTTTGCTTGCTAAGAAACCGGCCCATACTAAGCATTATGGACTAAAACCCTAATTAGGGTTTGCGCATATTACATGTGCCGCAGAAACGGGTCTCAACCATCCATCTTCGCAGTATGACGGAGGGTGTAGATGCATCAAAGGGCCCTGAGCATGACGACACAATCACCATGTGACCGCCACACACTTGGCCAATCGTCAAAGCCAACCGGCTGGTTAAACAAAACCGTCTTCCCAAAAGAGCATGGCCGCGCTAAAGCCAAAATTAGGTTTCAAGTCATCACGCCCCCATCTTCTCCGGCACGAATGGAGGTCACGGATTAGATTGAGCAAGGTCGGCACACCAGCATGACCACCGTGGGCCCATCTACCTCCTTTCAAGGGCGGCCAAGGCACATCATTCCCTACCAACCCAAAACGCACGCCCAAACTCGCGCTACACTCCCAAATCCTAAACTCGATCTCGACCGCTCAACTTCACCTTGATGATTTGAATGGCTTAGATCACTTTTCATGGGATAATCGTATAGGTGTGAACACGAACTCACCACCTACACACCTAGAAAGGTGATCGACCAAAATCCAACCAATGTTGGTCGCCTTAAACGCGTGCCCAAACTAGGAATCACGCCTGTTTCAACTCCTTTTCATGGCAAGGGATTTCCGCCGCAAACCGATCTCACCACTCCTTTACCGGGTCAAATTGAGGGCCTGTGATCACGCTTCATGAGGGAACGGAATACAAAGGCCCACACTATCATGCCAACACGCATGTATGGCTCAGCCTTCTAAAATCCTTCCCATGCTTGGTTTCGACTAAGGTGAAGAGTGATGCTTGCGCACCTCTTTTAAAACCCTAACTTCATCAACTGGCCGCAGATGAGTGTCTCAAACATCATCTCATCCGTCCGACCTCACCAACTTTGGTTATACAACCCTCGGTCAGAGTTATTTGGTTAGTGAACAAATCATCACACGTCACTTCACTACACCGAAATGCAAGACTCGCATAAAATACACAACGATATCGCACAAGATCGACTTTCCGAATAACGCAGCTATTCAATTCAAGCATTACATGCTATCTTTCGTGGACCCACGATCCACATTCCGCATATCAATCATGTCACAAATCGGGGATACTTTATCGGGTATTGGTCTCGCAGTCATAGGCATGGCAGCATGTAACGCGCTATCATAAGAATGTGTTAGGGAGTCATGGACTGCTAGAGATGAACCGGAGAAGTGGGCAAGACCGGGTCGCATGCTACTCGACACACAACTCCACTACTCCATCATTCCACTACCTCCACTTCCCACGAGAAACGTGAATGAGTGCTCACGATTCTGTATAAATAGGTTCTCCGCCCTATTTTCAAAAAAAACAAGGAAAAATAAGCCAAGACGGACAGAAAACCAAGTGTTGATACTGTCATATTCAACCATCTTCTCGTCAAAGCATAGCAAGCCAACACCTTACAATCTCAACATTCTTCGCTTCCTCCCTAAGATCAACCCCATCTCCTTCACTTTGTGACCGAAACAAGTCCTGGGAACGCCATTTCTCGGTTTAGGCCGGACTTGGGCACGTATTGATCTCGACTCCAAGCACCACCACGCAAAGGCATTTGTTGTAGGTTTAAATTCATTCCTCATCACACCCCAAATTACCAAACAATTCTATAGAGTAATTTCACCCATCAACAATCACAATTACGCTGGGAGATTAATCTCTCATTGTGAAATCAATTTCTCCAATACCCAACTCGTTTGGCTAAGTTCGAGATGGCTGGTCTTAGACTTCCTCACAAATCTAAATCCTTACGAAGTTCCTCCAACGAAGACGCCCTCTTCCCAACGGGCGATTCGCTGGGCGAACAGAGGAATCCCAACTATGAGCGAAAGGTCTGGATACTTGAGACTGACAGGAACATGGAGCCGATCAGTGTTAAGCGGTAAATCCAGATACTTGACCTCCTCATCAAGATGACGCCTAAATGAAAGCCGTACCTTACACCGTGGACTAGTCCCCTCGGGATCAGCTTTTACTAATGAACTGCAGGCCGAGAGCAGAAGCCGTGTCTCTCGTGGAAGACTTGAACTTCGACTCCTCCAAAGATCAACGAAAGTAGACAAGCCATTGGGCAGCTAATAAAGGCCTGACGCATACCTTGCTCCTTCTCACCTGTGGTCTCGACTCAAATGGAAACATCTATAAATAATGTTACATCTACTAAGATGACATGATGGCAAGAGGAAGGTCACAACCGAGCCCTACATGTTACCGCGACACATCAAGGGTTCGCAGTTCCTATAGGGCCTGGCCACACAAAGAGCATCTTCGAACGTGATTACTCAAGACTCTCGTGACAGCCAAGGTCAAACCCATGCAAGATTGTACATGTCGCACCACGATGACGGACTTCGCCAAGGAATCAAACCAAGACATACGGCATGTCAATTTAAATTTATCTATAGGACTCTGCTCACCACGAGCAAAGCTCAAGTCATAGAAAAGGAGCTTGACTACCACATGATACTGGGAGACCGTGGCTTCACCACAACAAGGTCATTCCTTCAACGTATCACCAAGGCCTCAAGACCGTGCAAAATGAGGAGGTCGCCCGTATTCCCGCATCATTGTCTCCGTGACGCGCCAACATGGATGAGCTATTCAGCCGCGATGCTCCTGGGCAGGAAAGTCCGACAAAATCATATGCACTCCACTACCCACGTGGGCTTCAACCAGGAGACAGGACTGACTTACATCATTGGGGCCAAACACCACGACATACTCTCTCCGACGAGACGACCATCTCCAACCAAATAAAACTTTCACCCATCCTCACGCCAAAGTGGGAGCGCTCTTTTCGAGGCAAGCCGTGATCGAAGGGGAAGACAATATACCGGCGCCACAGCAGTAATTAGCAGGAGAGACCATCCTCAGCCTTCTCCCGCCCACTGATACCGTAAGAACGACGGAACACGAGAGGAGGTGGCTTGACGCCCGGATAAATACAAGACTAACCACTCCCACGATCGACGAGCTCGAGATTGTTAACATTTGGATCGGATGAATTCCTGTGCCGGCTCTACAGCTCGACTCTATCCACGTGACGAACGTGCAAGCCTCGGTTCAACTACTCAAGGAATACCAAGATGTATTCGCCCCGACATACGAAGAAATGCCCTTGGCCCTGATGAAAAGTTGGTCACCCATCACTTACACGCCGTGCCTGGATCCAAGCCAATCAAGCAACCTCCGAGGCAATTCGCACATGAGGTAGAAGAACAAATCAAGAATGAGATTCGAAGTCATAGTCACCGGCTCACTGCATCCATTCATCATCCGACTGCTAGCCAAATGTGGTCCCTAAGAAAGAAAAGTGGACAGTATCTGACACAAGCAGGATTTCGTAGACTTGAACAAGTGTCAGCCTAAGGACGACTTTTCCCCGCCTAACATCGACATGTTAGTAGACGCCACTAGCCGGGCACCCGCATGTTTTCCTTGCATGGCTACAAATGGCTACAATCAAATAAGGACGTATGAGCATGACGCAAGTGCACAGCCTTTCCGAACCCCCTTGGCAATTATTGCATCACATGCCATTCGCTTAAAGAATGCCACAACATACCAACGTATATGACGCAATCTTCCACGACATGATGATAAACATGAAGACTATGTGGATGATATTGTGGTCAAGTCAAAGGCCTCGAGCTGACCACACCAACGCTTCACTAAGTATTCGAGAGGTGTCTGAATACAAGTTAAAGATGAATCCTTTAAAATGTGCTTTCGTGGTCTCCTCCTAGAATTTCTCTGGATTCCAAGTGACCGCAGTATGAATAAAAGTAGACCCGCCTCAAGACTCAGTGCTATCCTCACAATGCCGCCTCCCGAACCGTGAAAGAGCTCCAAAGTTTCATGGGCAAGGTAAACTACATTCGACGCTTCATACCTGGTTTAGCCCAACTTACCGCCTCATTCACCCCCTTGTCAAGAAAGGAGCCACCTTTGTTTGGACCGCAACTCAACAGAAGCTTTCCTAAAGTCCAACGAATACTATCATCTCCAACCGCCATGAAATCTCCTTGCATAAGGAAACCATTGGTCCTCTACACCGCCTTCAAAGGACACCGCCGTAGGGGCCTTACTCGCTCAGAAGACGACGAGGAATCGAACGTCCCATATACTATTTCAACTTAATATCAGAGATGTCAACTCCGATATCCCAGAAAGCGTAAAAGCGTGCTTAGCTTTAATCCATTCCATTCGTAAGTTTAGGCATTACCTCGCTATCCAACAGGTAATACTCGTGTCTAAATCCGATCCTCGCAAAGTTTTTGCTTTCAAAGCCGGTCCTGACTGGGAGGACGGAAAATGGCTTCTCCAAATGTCGAACTAGACATAACATGCGACGCCTGTAGCTATCAAGGGTCAAGCAATGGTAGACTTATCGTGCAGATTTCCTGAGAAGGTACTACGGACCGCATGAAGAACTCCCTGGAGAATTCTCTGATCGTCTCCATTCCGGAAGAAGAGATGTGGCTTTTGTATTTTGACTGCTCCGCTACCCCTAGCAAGTAATACCTGAGGAGCAAAGAAGGTTGGTCTCTCCAACCTGAGAAGTATTTTCACATTCCTTCAAGTTAGACTTCAATGCACCAACAACTCCGCGCAATAATGAAGCTTTCCTCATAGGGCTTTCAATAGTTAAAACAATGGTGAGTCACACGTCCGGAGATAAGAGGTGACTCCCAGTTACCGTGAATCAAATGAACTGGAGTATATGCATTAAAAGAAAGTAACACTAGCCCCTGCACCGATCGAAGCTACGAGGCTACTAAACTACTTTGCCGATGCAACCATAACCCACGCTGGTCGCAGAGAATAACAAACACGCCGATTGTCTAGCAACATTGGCTTCCAAACCGAAGTTCGAGGGCGAAGAAACTCGACGATGCTGAAAAGGAGAACCATAGAATCGACATGGCTACCGCAACACAAAGACACTAAGGCCGACGATCGCTTAACTCCGATCATTCAAGAGCTCAACAGCCTCACTTTCCCAAGGAAAGGCTCGGTCCTCAAAACCCCGCAAAACTTCTTCATGCTTCATGGTATGTCAGATTACCTAATCCGGACGTGCTCCCCGCCAAGATGTCTAGGGGTGACGAAGCGTAACCTGCACTGGATCGTATTCACAATGAAATTTAAGTGGGCAATCATTGGTGGTAACACTTACCTGCGACTTCAACGCCCAAGTTATTAATCGCCGTAAATGGAGGCTCAATCCAGATCGCCTTAAGTCCCGCTCAATTGCTGATACCACCACACCAATTGGAGATTTTTAACGTGAACCGCGACCTGGACTGGAGAGAGCCCTAGCATTAGTTATCTACGTGATGGGATAACTCCCGCCTGGCCAAAAGGACGCTATTAAGATGAAGCGAGAGCCAAGCTGCTCATATTCCACGAAGGGATCTTATACCGCAAGAGCTTTGAGGTGATATGCTACGGTGCCTGGCCGAGAAGAAATCCCGTACATGTCCGAGGCATACACGAAGGAGAACATCAAGGAAGAGGAAACTGCTTCTCCAAATACACAGAAATACTATTGCTCCACTCATGGAGGATGATGCAGCTGCTGGCCCAAAGTCGCACACATGCCAAATTCATGGGAACCTTGTTCATGCGCCTTCTACCCCTCTCGCATTCTATAAGCAGCCCATGGCCATTCTACTGGGACTGGACATTACTCTGAAGATTAATCCGCCTGTCATCAAGCAAAGATGAGTATATCATAACCGCAACTGAATACTTCACCAAATGGTAGAGGCCATCCTCTACGAGGGACTACAGAGCAACAATTGCGATGCCATTAAAGAATACATCATTTGTCGCTTTGGCGTGCCCAAGCATATCATCATCGATAATGGCACTCCCTTCGCCAACAAGGTGTACTGGAGTTAACTGGAGGAGTACGCATTAAAACAGTCTTCTCCACCGTCTCACTATCCTCAAGGAACGCGCAAGCCGAGAGTACCAACAAGACATTGATCCGATCATCACCGAACAAGACACGACAATCCTGTGGAATGGCATGACTGGGCTACCAATGGCACTGCGTGGCATACCGTACATCACCCGTAGAGCTCCATCGGGGTCTCGCCGCACTCACTCGCCTACTGAGCGACGCCATTCTCCCAACAGAGATCGGAATCCCATCGCCCGTGATTGCAAGGCAAGCAACCTGGATCCACCTGAACGAGGCTCAAATCTCTGATTTAGAATCGCAGAGTTAGACACTGGATTTCGAAGGAATAAAGCTAAGAACGCTCAGTGTGACTATGAATCGAATTTCCAGTGGCATACAGAAGAAATTCAGTAAAACCACGCGTTTTCAAGGTGGGAGATTTGGTTTTGAAAACATGCCAAACACATCCAACAAGACATGTCTCGCACCAAAATTCTCACCGAAATGGGAAGGTCCCTACGCGTCACCAAGGCCTACACAGACTGGCCACTACAAGATCATTAAGGTAGATGCAGGCAAGTTTGAGGTAGCTCATCAATGGAAAGTGGCTCAAGGCATATTACACTCGACCACTATCTCGTCGTGGTCAACAACACATGCATTTATTTTCATTACATGTTTGAATCATCAACTATATTCGAGAGATGTGTCAATGAAAAACCTGCTTTCACCAATCAAAACCCAATGCAATTTATTCCACAAAGATGTTCAAAACTCTTGACATAAACGCCATTAACAATAAGGAGTACAGCTTGAAGAGGCCATCTAGAAGATTATAATTCCTTGAGAGCATCATCCGCAGCCTAGCCTCGATATCTCTCCGCTCTTTTCTTCAAGTCCCGCACAGCCTTGCTCCACCTTCTCTCGATTCCGCAGCGCGAGCTTTCTCCTTCCAAGATAGCTTTCGTGAGCAGTGGACAACATTTGCGAGATACCAACTCGATCAACCTTGATGACATCAAGACGCTGCTGCAAACTAGCTTCCACGCTTGAACTTCATGGATTCACAGTAGATACCATATTCTCCCACTCTTTCGAGATTTGATTCAAGCAACGCTAGTGGGATAGAAATACTTCCATCTCCGCAATCATGGGAAGAAGGCAGCTTACTGCAGCAACTCAAGGCAGAGAGCAAATGTCTGACCACATTCCTCAGTCACGATATGACCGTACTTCCTCCACAACTTGGTGTACAAACCCACAAACTCCTTCCGCACCAAGAATCCACCGACATCTCTGGAGCAACTGAGTGGATAAGCATTTCATGCGAACATCGAATGAAAGACTCCGCATTCTGGAGAGCCCATAAGATGAGACACCTGGGCCAAATTGCCTTCGGTGTTCGGCAGGGGTAGGCATGTCTCGGGAGTTCAAGAAAGAGGAATGGTTAAGTCATCGGCCGCCACCGACCGGGCCACACATGTTCCAGAGGATATCTCTCGCAAGAATGAAGGGATTATTCACTCCGACCGCTATGAAGAACAAACAATGTTTCAAGAAAGAAAGAAGAGACAAACCGTATGATCTTTCTCGATCAAGAACACGAACAGGACTCGATCATCACGGCTCGTGACGCCGGTCGTACACGCTAATCTTGAGACTTGACGGTATGAAGAAGATGATCCATCACATAGACATGATGGGAAATAGAGTTTTTGCAAGGAAGCTCTACTGTAAAACTGATCAAAAATCTTCACCGCATAAATACCGAGGAAACCCTAAGACGACATTACTGATATATGAGGATTCACCCACTAAGTCGGGATTTCTAAACACAACACCAACTGCAATGTGTAAGCACCTACGCCTAAACTGCAGAAGAGGGAATCCCATCCTCGACTCAAACATCCGAAGGAGCGTCGAACTCTATACATATACGAGGAACTAAAGCGACTTTACTGATCAAGTCCTCGTCTTCAAAAGATCCTTAATCAAGACCAACCCGCCTGTGGAAACGCCCGACAATGCGAAGCTATCCGGTAAATATGTATTCACCCGCTTGGTATTTCTTATGTCAATATCTCATGCCTACCACAACAATGTAAAACTACTATGTACAGGCAGTGGGACTTAATGTTGATGGTGGATTTTCATTTAAGGTTAAATTTGTAAGTAACTGTAAAAATCATGCGCCGACATCTTGTAAAAGATAAAGCCGCTTTGTAAGTGATGGATACCTCACTTAATTCACCAAGAATGGAGCATGTAGCAACAATCCCATTCTCGCGGAATACACGAAATTCCTCCAGGTCGGAGCATGTAGCAACAATCCCTTCCCCGTGAATTTCATATCAGCCTTGTATTTCGTACTCCATTATCGCTGGGGGTATGACGACTAGTGTTACCTCTTAGAGTAACACGAACCTCCAAGCACTATAATGAATCCATGTACGAAATACCCGTGACAAAGCCATTCTCTAGTTATACTAGCCCTAGACCTCCTGTGTTATACTAGCTCCGATTGAGCCCTCTCAGGTGTGTTATACTAGCCCGATTGAGCATCCGGACTTGACTATATCAGCCGGACATGATCCGATCGCAACCATCCAACCCACAAGCATGATTGATGGCCACAGATCACTTCCATCACCCTCAAGCAGGTATGGAATACACACGGCCTTAGCCTGCCAAATACGATCTGATCGCAGTCATCCAACTCCACAAGCATGATTGATG